>JAKTWT010000001.1:0-460859 GCA_030582155.1 Hansenula lynferdii
AATGAGGTTACGCAGGGAGAAAATGAATGCTTACTTATTTATGGTAACTGTTAATTACTTCATCAGTTGAGAGGACAATGTGGATCATTCATAGTAACTGTCTTCAGTTTAACAGTTACGAGGGGACAACATGAGCATGAATCATCTGAAGTAACTGACTAAGGAATAGTAGTTACGAGGGGACAATATTAAGTAACTATTCATGTTACGAGGGGACAATGAGTAGTAACTATCCATAAATAGAATGAGCTGATATGTTACGAAGTATTGTTTTATCATTGAAAGAAGTTGAACAGCACCAATGATGAAAAGTGAACCAGGAGATTATTATATCAGATATGACGTTTCACTTGTTAAAAGAATATTAATCAAATATAAGAAGTTCTGTTGGTACTGATTAAATGCTGCTTATCAAGTTCAGGTTTATATCAGTTGGTTTTCATCATTTACTGCTTTTACAAATTCGCATCAAACAAATCAAATCAATCTTGATTTAAGTGCTATCTTATGAGTTTTACTTCATAAATCTTTTGCTCTTGAATCGTCATTCCAATCAATGACTCAAAATCAGTAAGCTTGAATATATTTATGAAAAGCTTCATTTATAATGAGAAATCGTTGATGTTTTCTTCAATCATTGGAAATTTACAACAATCAAATTATTTTCAATAACTCAATTTTGTCAATTTTATTCAGTTAATGTTGTTATGCTTCAATTAAATAGATGCAAAGAATTGTGTTATGTTTCAAGTCAATTATCAATTATGATTACAAAACTACAATTGTTGTTAAATTTCTTTAATTATCCATTAACTAGCTTTGGGAAATTTCAATATCATTCGAAGTGTTCAAATACAACAAGTTGGTTAATTACAAATTAATTCTTTGGGATTCAAGAAATGATTTCTAGTTTATCACCAATATCATTTGTCAAATTTCAATTAGAGTTCATTTCAAAGAAAATTTTAATCCAAGAATATTATCAGTTTATTCAAAACTAAACATTCAGATGCAAATTTGTCACATTATTGAACGCATCACTCTTTAAGTATTTCATGTGTGAAGTCTAACTAAAGTTTAACTTCAAAGGGGAATGTTTTGGTATAGAAAATTCTAGAATAGAATTTGTCTATGAGTGTCCTTATCAATCGTTAATTTAGGTATTCATGTCAATGATTCTTACAAGTATAAATAGAGGTCCTAGATCCTCTTTATTGTATGTTATATAGTTTTATATAATTGAGGTTGTGAACTACAATTATTCATGCTGTATCGTTCATTCTGTACAAGTCTTCATTATTAGCTGCCTCCGCTGCTTACCTAATCCTCAAACCTTACCAAGTTGTATTTTTACACGGCTCGGACAATTTATTTAAAAATTGTAATTTTCTAAGTCAAAATTATATGAATGTAATATTAAACTAGTTCAGCATCTTTTTTGAAGAATAAGCTTTACATGCATGCTACTGCTACATTCATTTAGAACAATTTTCCATTTTGAAATAAAATTTAAATTTCAATATATATATATTAACATGCATGCATCAGCTTACGTCGTCGCGATAAAATACACAGCTATATAGCTGTACCAATATAATTATTAATATTATATATAGCGAAACTGATCAAAATTAAATTAATATATATATATATATTAAAAAAAATTCAAAAATTAATATATAATATTTAATATTTAATTAAATTGAAATGAAAGGTCATTTTTGTATTATAACAATATATACAAGATATTAATACCTCATTGTACTCTTTAAAAAGGGCCGCGCGCGCAGTTTAATCTCATTCATATAGATTAAATTATTTGTCTCTATAAAATTAGTCTAAGGTACTTATTTTACAATTCATGACGTTTTATAATGTTTATATCAAAAAAAAAAATAGTGAGATCAATTTACAAGAAAAATAAGAACAGTCCCATTAAGCGCAGAGCCTCAATTACTGATATAACATTTCAAATTGTCATTATCTATTTTATTTGTCTACTTATTGCAATTCGAAACTTTTTACTTGGTATGCGCGAAATCCTAGTACCAGAACCCGGGTTCTGGTATTTTTTTACTAGGTTTTGGTACATGTCATATATATAAAATTTTATTAAACGATTAAAAACGGAACCTCAATAGAACTCAGCTTGGATTTAATCATAAGCATTTGATAGTCAATTGAGCGTGATCGTTGAATATGCGACCAGCGGCCGAAAGAAAGCTAATTCAAGAGTTAAATTGAATCTTCAAATACCATCATACAAATACAAATCTGTAATTGAATTTATAGGCACTGGATTTATGTACTGAGAATTGCAGAACAATATCTTCATGAATGTTTGAAAGATTATCGAAAAATTGATGTGAAGTCGAAGCTTAGGTGAGTGTTTCTACCGCGACCTTAACATGTATGTCTTTGTCTTTTCAGGTTGACACAAAATGATACGGGTTTCTATTGATTTGTCATATAATTCTGGGCGTCTAAATCACCAGGTTTGACTCTCAAAAACAGTTTCAAGTATGTAATTTAACTAGAGACTTTAAACGAGGTGTATCATCTTGATTATAGTTTATTGCAATTAATGTTACCTCAAAAGTCATCATCAAATGACTAATTCGGACAAGAGCGCCCAATGATATATATATTATAGAGCTGAGTAGTTTTGAAAAAATCGATTGACTTATAAGTAGGCTAAACAGTCTAAATAAAACAACATTTTATTGTTATCTAGCTAGCTCTATATATATATATGCTCTGTTCTAGCGCTTTCGAGTCACATGTGGTATATAATCATGTCGGGCAAGAGCGCACTCAATTCTAACTTTAAATGCCACAATTTTCCATCAAACAAATGCAGATTCAACTTTAAAACAGTTGTGATCAGGGATTCAGTTACGATCAGTATCAAATAAACCAGAGAGATTACAATCAGACCAACCTTTACTGTTATATGAACTCTTCATCTTTCCTGTGCTTCATAGTATTTACCTTTATAAATCATCACGGGAACCCAACTCCGGCGCAGATTTTCTTTTTCCAACGGTCCTGAAAATTTTACCTGGATCGCCTACAAGGGGAAACAATAAAGAACAGAATTTCGCTACAAAGCTAAGGGTTGAATCTGTATAGAGTAGCTTACAGCTAGATGGGATTGATCATCGTTATGCGTGACCTGGAATTATGTAGATGGTGTTAAAAAGCCTCTCTATAGTTTACCGTATATAACTCCTGTGGCCTGCCCATGCGTGAGGCATCGCACTTAAACGGTTCAAAGTTCAGAGTCATAAGAAGTTTGAATGCACTTTCACATATATATAGCCTGCATCTGGTCCACATTTTAAAATTATTATTGTCTATTAACACCTAATACACTCCTGTCATAATAGAGCAAAGGCATGGTACACAATGATTTCTCTTCAGTTCAATCACCATTAGAAACTGCAAAGACTGCAGTCGATACACAAAATGACTATTTCGATCAACGTATACAACCAGGGAGTACTTCAGCTCATGTTATAAACGAAGAGGAAGATCGTATATCCAGAGTGCAAACCCATAGATCCAAGAAACATCGTGATGATTCCAATGAACACGACTTGGAATTACAATCCATATCTTCCAATGAGACAGTGTCTAACCAGAATCAGACAACTTATGATGATGCTAAAGATGCTATGTTCGCTCAAGACGACTTGGAGTATCCAGAAGGTGGACTCCAGGCATATCTTGTGGTTTTCGGTGCATTTATGGGATTGACACCATGTTTTGGGTTGTTAAACACTCTTGGTGCTATTGAAACATATATTACAGAGAACCAGTTATCTGATATACCATCATCCACCGCGGCTTGGGTCTTTTCAGTTTTTCTATTTATCAACTTCACAAGCTGTATCTTTTCAGGAACTTTTTTCGATAGAAACGGTGCTAGAGTTCCCCTTATTGTTGGTGCTATTTTGCTATGTGGTGGTCTTTTCGCCACAGCCAATTGTAAAACCATTTGGCAGTTCATATTGGCCTTTGGGATCGTTTGCGGGTTTGGTAATGGTACAACGCTATCACCTTTGGTCAGCGTGGTACCACATTATTTTAACAAGAAGCGTGGACTTTTCATCAGTATTGCATCAACAGGTGGTAGTATTGGTGGTATTGTTTTCCCAATCATGTTGAGAAAACTATTTGATAATGTCGGTTACGCGTGGGCGATGAGAATCTTTGCATTTGTATGTATGGCTTGTCATGGATTTGCCATTGCATTTGCTAGAGAGAGATTGCCTCATGAGGAATCCAATAGAACTAAATTGCAAAGTATTTTGAGTTATGCTGCTGCCTTTGATGTTAAATCTTTCAAAGAATGGAAATTTATTTGGGTTGTGCTGGGATGTACATTTGCTGAAGTGTCAGTTACCACAACTTCAACATATTATACATCATATGCCAGAGCCCAAGGCTCGTCATTATCAACAGCCTATCTATTGACAACATTGGTCAATATCGGTGGTATCCCGGGTCGTTGGATCACAGGATATTTATCAGATAAAATCGGGAGATTCAATGTAATGATATTCACACTAACGTTCACCACTGCTGTTATCTTGATTATCCTACTTCCATTCGGTCACCACGAGGGAGCCCTATATGCATTTTCTATAATCTGGGGGTTTGCAACAGGTTCTATTTTCTCATTACTTTCGGTCTGTTGTGGACAAGTTTCCAAGACTGAAGATTTCGGTAAAAGATACAGTACAATGTATTTTGTTGTTGCTTTTGGTACAATGGCTTCTATTCCAATAGGTGGTGCCATCATTGGCGGTCGTTCTGTGAAAAACTTCAACAACTTTATGATTTTCTGTGCAATGGTTTCATTAGCCGCTGCTTTCTTTTACGCTGTGGGAAAATTCGTCGTTGTAGGTTTGGGTATTCGCAAGAAATTTTGATCAAGTTGCAAAATATATGTGTTGGTATTTTCAAAATGGTTGTTCATAGAATAATTAATTACTTCTGCATCAAGAATCTCTCTTGGAAATTGCTTACTCTTGTAACGAGTAGCGAGGCTTTGAATAGTGCCTATGTGTATGCATCGAAATAATCTCATAAAATCCTGAGCCACAAATTATGTATTTACTTCTGTCGGTATAGTCTGGAATATATCAATCTCAACATTACGCAAAATTACACTTCATATATAAAGGTACTAAGATGAATAGTTACATTGAGCTTTCTGATCAGTTGAATACACTCGCCCAACGGGGAAGAGAAAGTCAAAAAAAAAATATGAGCGTTTAAACTGGAATAAACATTATATTAAGTACCATTGGAGCTGCATTGTGAATTGTGAAGCTAAACTTTGGAGTTCATGGAACTGATCGCGACGTGTTAACTATATTCCTTCCATAATTACACAAAATGATGGGGATCTCGGTTCTTTGAGGATTTATAGTCAATGTTTAGATTTCCTTAATTTCCATGTTTACTATTGAAGATTTTTTTAGAAAAGTGGTCTTATCCAGATTTTATTAAGCTTCAAAGTACTTACTCCAAATTTAAATGACTTTGGTAAGAGGGCATGATAATAATTATGCACCGAGTGAAAAGTTTATAAAAGACGTTGATGATGATACTGCAAATGATATACGCTGACCAATGTCAACCAGTCAATATAGTAATTTACCAATCTAGTTGGCTTCGCTCCCAAATCACTAGGACTTTTATGGTTTGTGCATTCAATCGGGACGGCTCAAGTTTTAACTGCCACAAAAGAACAGGGTTCAAACAGAATAGCTGAGATTAGGTTTTCAGTTTGGTGAAAGTTCCAAGAACAATTAGCACCAACTGAACCAGAATTAATTCAAATAAAGTGCCTATTTGGTAGAACTACATTTTCTGTGCTTCAGATCTTTCACGAGCTTATCTCAGAAATCCAAATTCGCCGATGCCAATTTTATGCTCCCAATGGTCTAGAACTTGATTGATAAACCGACTGACTGAGCATTGGATCTGCTTAGAGAAGCTGACAACTGACAACTTCAGAGGACATTCATCGCTGTGAGCGGTGATACACTCTCACGACTCACGAGGCATCTTCAAAAGGTTCTCTATGGCTTACTTTATATTCCCACTGTGGCATCGCACATGAACCACCCAAGGCCCAAAGCCCTGTGAACATCCAACAGCGCACTTTCACATATATATAATCTACAGCTGGTCCACCATTCCATACTCCTTTCAAAACACTTGTCACCATAAAGCAAAGGTATGGTCCACAATGATTTCGCTTCAGTCCAATCACCATTAGAAACTGCAGAGACTGCAGTCGATACGCAAAATGATCAACGTATACAAGCTGGTAGTTCTGGTAATTTTATAAACGAAGAAGAAGATCGCATATCAAGAGTCCAAACCCATAGATCCAAGAAGCATGCTCGTGATGATATAAATGAACACAATTTGGAACTACAATCCATCTCTTCAAATGAAACAGTTCCAAACCATAGTCGGACTACGTATGATCATTCCAAGGATGCCATGTTCGCTCAAGACGACCTGGAGTATCCAGAAGGTGGTCTGGAGGCATATCTTGTGGTATTCGGTGCTTTTATGGGGTTGGTTCCATGTTTTGGGCTATTGAACACTCTTGGTGCTATTGAAACATATATTACAGAGAACCAGTTATCTGATATACCATCATCCACCGCGGCTTGGGTTTTTTCAGTTTTTGTATTCATCAACTTCACAAGCTGTATCTTTTCAGGAACTTTTTTCGATAGAAACGGTGCTAGAGTTCCACTTATTGTTGGTTCTATTTTGCTATGTGGTGGTCTTTTCGCCACAGCCAATTGTAAAACCATTTGGCAGTTCATATTGGCCTTTGGGATCGTTTGCGGGTTTGGTAATGGTACAACGCTATCACCTTTGGTCAGCGTGGTACCACATTATTTTAACAAGAAGCGTGGACTTTTCATCAGTATTGCATCAACAGGTGGTAGTATTGGTGGTATTGTTTTCCCAATCATGTTGAGAAAACTATTTGATAATGTCGGTTACGCGTGGGCGATGAGAATCTTTGCATTTGTATGTATGGCTTGTCATGGATTTGCCATTGCATTTGCTAGAGAGAGATTGCCTCATGAGGAATCCAATAGAACTAAATTGCAAAGTATTTTGAGTTATGCTGCTGCCTTTGATGTTAAATCTTTCAAAGAATGGAAATTTATTTGGGTTGTGCTGGGATGTACATTTGCTGAAGTGTCAGTTACCACAACTTCAACATATTATACATCATATGCCAGAGCCCAAGGCTCGTCATTATCAACAGCCTATCTATTGACAACATTGGTCAATATCGGTGGTATCCCGGGTCGTTGGATCACAGGATATTTATCAGATAAAATCGGGAGATTCAATGTAATGATATTCACACTAACGTTCACCACTGCTGTTATCTTGATTATCCTACTTCCATTCGGTCACCACGAGGGAGCCCTATATGCATTTTCTCTAATCTGGGGGTTTGCAACAGGTTCTATTTTCTCATTACTTTCGGTCTGTTGTGGACAAGTTTCCAAGACTGAAGATTTCGGTAAAAGATACAGTACAATGTGTTTTGTTGTTGCATTTGGTACAATGGCTTCTATTCCGATAGGTGGTGCTATTATTGGTGATCGTTCAATCAAGCATTTCAACAGTTTTATGATTTTTTCGGCAATGGTTTCATTAGCTTCTGCGTTTTCCTATGGTATGAGTAGGTTTGTCGTTGTTGGTCTAGGTATTCGTGAGAAATTTTGACCAGGTAAAAATATGTATAATTTGGTTTGGCGAAAAGTCAAGGTTGAATTATATATTAATATATACATTAGTAATCGGTCTTGGAAACTGCATGATCTTGTAATGAAGTTCCTTTGAATAATGCCTCTGCGTATGCATTGAAATAAAATCTTTTCAACACACCACCTTCATAACTCTTGACATCATATTCATCCGGCGCAACTTGTGATAATTTGGAGAGTTGGCAATAAATCATAGGTATGTCCACTTTTTGTAATTGTGAAAGTCCTTGGTCTGTGAGTGTATTTGTAGCTGTCATTATTACAGCTGTATTGTTACGATCTTTATACGGTATATTGAAACTAAAAATTCCTGATAATTCTCTGATTTCCTTTGCAGTAATTTTTGTTGCAAAGCATTTACACTGTACTAGTATACGTAAATCTGTTCTTTTCCTCAAAATTAATGGCTTTACCCTTTTACCATGTACACTGGTTGATCTAGGTGTGTCTTCATTTTTATACTGCATTATGTCAAGATTACCAATGAGATCTATGCCATTATCAAACGAGCCACCCGAGTGATTTAATTCAGATATGTTGAAGACATCTTTCAATACACTCTGAGCAGTCATTTCATAAACTGTTCCACGGAAAACTGTACTCTCTAATGGTGTTTTGTTTAAACTGGCATAATTCATATAGCTTTCCAAGTCATTAAATACAGGGTTTGCAGTTGACTTGTGACGGGAGGTTAGCTTGTATATCAGAGTAAGCGGACCAAAAGGTCTTATGCGACCCCAAAGCATCTTAGCTGTCACCCTTTTCAAGAAGAAAGAATGATTATTTCACTAGTGTGATCAATCATATACATGTTAAGATCAGCGGTTACGAAGCCCCGTGGTATAAAACAAACGCCATTTGATTAGAAGCATCTTTTACAACGTAAAACCATTAAAATATCAGCACCAGGCTGCCTCTGATAGACCATGACCACACAAGAACCAGTCACTACAAACACTAGCTCTTCGAGTTCGTTCGTTGATGCTCCAGATGCCACAGATACGCACGAAACAGTGGAGATATCAGATAGAGAAACGTTGAAAGAGGAACCCCTAGCCACACCAAACGTCAGCCAAATACAAAACGAAGAAGGCGATGATACAGTGGTACATGAACTTGAAGAAGACAGCGAGAAGAAGTCCAATATAGTGACTATTTTCGATGTTGCTACAGAGATTGAAACCATGTTGAAAGATATTGTGAGTATAAGTTGCCTGTCAGGAAACATTGGAGTATTGAATTAACGTTTCGAAGAGCGACCAAGCCGAAGAGAACGATAAAGTGGTACATGATAAGAGTGAGTGTGAATTTCAGGCCATTCTCGACACAGACTAACATACTTTATAGTTGAAAAGATATACAAGAAGTTAGATAAGATGGAGAATAAGGTGCGAGCAAATGAAGCCTAGACTTTTGAAAGAACTCGTATATAAGCGAACAAGTAATGACGAACTGCATGACATGATACAATCGAATTTTTTCATCTTTGTAGTCTCACTATTCTAGTTTTGTTTTGTTAACTAGAACTTGTTTAACGAGATATACTAAATATCAACACACCCGGACACCATCTATAATTTTCATAATATCTAAACTCTCTTTCACCAAAATATCACAAATCTTGGAACAGTAAAAGTTATAAGTCCTCACACATTCATTAAACTACAATCACTTCATCATGGCCGCCGTGAAGAAGTCCAAGAACCAATTGCGTAGGGAAAAACTCAAACTTCAGAAACAAGGTGCCCTACCTGAGAATCAAGAAGAAATAAAGAAAGAAGAAAAACCAGATGCCTCTACTTCAAAAACCATCGGGAAAATAGACTTAGGGGTCTCTGATGATATAAAGGAGAAAAATGATGATACTAAGAATGGTAAACTATTTGAAAGTGAGCTTGATCTTCTGCTACAGAAGCCTGAATTTGTACAATTTCAACATGTTTTTGATAAGTTCCATATGCAAGAACCTCAAGATGACGAAGATACCAATGGCAAGAAAGGTGAGATCATTGAAGACGATGAAGAAGATGATATTATGGGAAATGAATCATCGGAGGATGACTCTGAGAAACCAAAGATCAGTAAGAAAAAGTTAAGAAAAGCTAACAAAATGTCATTAGCAGAGTTGAAAGCACGCTCAGACCATCCTGAACTTGTCCAATGGTATGATGTGGATGCTGCAGATCCGGTATTAGTAGTGGAGATCAAGAGCAAAAAAAATCACGTACCAGTGCCTGCTCATTGGCAATTTAAACGTGAATATCTATCTGGAAGAAGGGGTATTGAGAAAAAACCATTCACATTATCAAAATATATTAGTGAAACTGGTATAACGGACATGAGAGACACAACAAAAGATGATGAGTCCAGTATGAAGCAAAGAATGAGAGAAAAAGTCCAACCCAAGATGAATAGATTGGATCTTGATTATCAAAAATTACATGATGCATTCTTCAAATTTCAAACCAAACCAAGACTATTCGGCGTAGGGGACGTGTTTTTCGAAGGAAGAGAAACAGAGGAACTGGATGTGAGTCATTATAAGCCAGGTGTTGTATCTGATGAACTAAGAGAAGCATTGGGCGTACCGAGAGGTGTTACACTACCTTGGGTGCAAAAAATGCAAAATTTTGGACCACCTCCAAGTTATGCCGATATGAGAATCCCTGGTTATAATGCTGATATTTCAGAAGAAGATAATGGATATGCTGAAGATTCTACAGTTGATAACTTTGCCAATGTGGTAAGAGAGCCATTTGGTCAATTGATATCGAATGAAGAATCTGAGGAGGAGGAAGAGGAAGAATCCGAAGAGGAAGATGAAGAGGAAGAAGAGGACGTTGAAGGAGATGATGGTGCTGCCTATCTATCTGAATCAGAGATCAACGCTGCTAATGGAGTCGAGGAAGAAAATGAAGAACAGGTTGAGGTTCCCCAATATGAAGATGACGAACCAAGTGATGAGGAAGACGTACCTCTTGCAGAAGTCGAAGATTTCAAAAAGAACACCGAGCAGCAAAGTCCCGAGCCTAAGCAGCTATATCATGTTCTCAAAGAGAACAAGCAGGAAGAGTCTGGATTCATGTCTGGAAAAAGAGTTTATGATTTATCAGAAGTTAGTAAAGAGAACAAGTCTGAATCAGGTGGTCAAAACAAAAAGCAAAAGACTGAGGCCACCGCTGAAAATGCTGCTTCGAGTAACTCTGCTCAAGATGAAGATGATGACGAAGACGACGAAGAGGAAGATGGGAAGTTTAGGTTCTAATTAATGATTATTAACGTTAACCAACATTGTAGAAATCCGCGAATATTCGTTATATTTTTCCGCCGGAAAAGTACAAGCTGTATAGCCAGAAAAAAATGATCTACGTAAAAAACGATGAAGCGCTTAAAGTTTTAATCAACAAACAATCTTTTTACAGAAAAGTAGAGCTTTGGTGAAGAAATGGGTAAAAGAAAGATCGATCGGGTAGACGATAAAGATTCTCTTGAGTCAGAGAACCGCGAAAGGGCGCCAAAGGTGTCGAAGAAGGAGCACAAGTCGAATGGTGAAGAGGCTGAAGATCAGAAGGACACGGTTGACAAACACGTTAATTCTTTAATTAGCAGGATTTACTCGAATCAATTAGAAGTGCATACTAATAAAAGCGATAGCGCTGGTTTAGAGCGTGGTGAGAATAAGACAGCAGGCGCAGAGGTTGAAGGCACTGGAGAGAAAGAAGCGAAAGATGATGACGAGAAACCTACAATAGAATTGAACCAAGCTAGATTGACTGATGTCTTGCTCGTGGAGCATGCTGTTAAAAACTTACAAACATCAATTGAATCTATTCTCCAAAGTGCTCCTGATAAGAGAGCCTTGAAGAAGATGCAAGCTTCTATTAATGATGAGACAAATCCACAATTAACCTCAGCTTTACAACGTTACAAGATGAAACTAGGTGCTGAATTGAAGACGTTGCATGAGAAGGGGAAATTGAAGATTTTTGATCAAATATTGAAATACGAGGAGATGACAGATGCCCTTAAGGCTCCAAAACCTATGGATTTTGCAACTCAGTTTGTTTCCGACAAATCAACAGATTCCAAGACTACAAAACCCCCAAATGATCACACTAGAAGCTCTTTTATTCCGGAAGATAAAAGTTTACCACAAATTCCAGAAATCAATGATCCTGCGATCCGTGCTAGGGTTTTCATCCATAAATCTTTAATCAAGGATAAACTTTTCTTGTCCAAAAGGGAGCAATTACATTCACATAATGAAAGATTAGAATTTCTAGGTGATTCTGTATTAAACAACATAATGACACAGATTGCATACCACAGATATCCTGATGCTACTGAAGGTCAATTATCCGTTTTAAGAACAAAACTTATTAGCAATGCAGCTTTGATGAAATGGTCTACAGCTTATGGATTAGATAAGGAATTGAAGAAAAACACACCCGACGATACTCTGGGTCAAGGGAAGATGAAGCTGTTTGCGGATGTTTTTGAAGCATACATTGGTGGGTTAATGACTGAAAATCCTGCAAATTACTCCACTGTTTACGAATGGTTGAAACAATTAGCAGAACCAATCTTGGCCAGTAATGAGCCTAAGAAGGAAGAAAGGTCAGAATTTAGACCAAATGCCAAGATGGAGCTATACTCTTTGATTGGGACTGCTAGTTTAGGACTTCGTTACGAATGTGTTCATAGAGAGCAAAATGGACAAGTAAACGATTTCACCGTGGAGTTACGCACCGGTGCTGGTGATTTATTAGGGACAGGTAAAGGTGATAATATCAAAGCTGCAGGTACAAGAGCCGCTATGCAAGTATTGGATAATAAGAATCTTATTGAGAAGTATTCTTTACTGAGAGCCAATACCCCAAGAGATACTTCTAAAGTTGCTTCGAATGATCTTCAAAAAGTCAAATCCAGAGATTCCACAGTTTCCTCCAATTCGAGTGAGAAAGCAGCTTCATTGCCCCCAAGGCCAACAGGGCCATCTAAACCTAAAGGGCCTTCTAAACCTACTGGACCTTCAAAGCCAAAAGGACCTGGGTCTGAGGACAGAAACAGAAGAGATACCAGAGGTCATGGAATCCCTAGTGGAGCCGCACGAGGTGGAGGAAGCGGAAGGGGCAGTGATAGATTCTGAACAACGCAGATAACCACGTAGCAGTAACGAAAACTCTAGTCATCTCTCGCATAATCCAAAAGTTATCCATTTTATATTCGTTGTAGATTTTGTAGGAGTCTAGCGAATTTGGTGTCAATTAGCTGGTTGCGCGAACAAAGAAAATAATCACCAGAAATTCACATAATAATATCTTCAACACACTATAACCCTGGATCTAAAGGCCAAACAACCAAAACAACCAAAACAACCCAAACAATTCCAATTCCGCTAAAAAACATCCCAAGACCTCTGCACTGCAAAATGTCGATGGATTCATGGATCTCAGTGGAGGACAACTCCAAGATACTAAAGAAGGCCACTTATGACCGTTTGTTTCAGATAAAGAAGGACTACAACGATCTACAGAACATACTAGAAAACATCTCCACATTTGGACTCAGCCAGAAGGAGCTCGAAGTCATCTTGAACTCCCCTGAGACCTCTCCCGAGATCAAGGAAATTGCAGGACACCCTTCCGTGAGGGCGTCTGCTAGGATAAAGAGTGACCAAGAGGCTGGTAAGCTAGAGCTAGTCAAGAACGAGCATCAAGAGCCGAGTCCATCTATTGCACCACCACCTCCTTTGAAAACATTCAACATTGCAGAAGTCAAGAAGAGCATATTCGGATCACCAAGAACACCAAACCCACTCACAGCGGCTTCGTTTCCTCCACCGCTTCCTATCATTGAGGACGACAACATACTCAAAGTGGTCTTCACCCACAGCTCGGCCGCCAACGATGCATCATTTGACCTTTATGAGAGCAACGAAAGATTGGAATTCTTGGGAGACTCGGTGCTAAACCACATTATAAGTGTCTTGGTGTTTGCTAAATTCCCACAGTACAGAGAAGGTGACTTGACCCAACTGAGGGCCTCTATTGTCTGTAATAAGAATCTTACACTGTGGTCAAACATCTATGGATTGGATAAACAATTGATTTCAAATCTAAACAATAACGATCTGGAACAAGCACACAAAAAGGTTTTCGCCGATATATTCGAAGCTTACGTTGGTGGGTTATATCAAGATTCCAAAGGTGATTTGAACAAGATCTTGCCTTGGTTATCAGCACTTTCTGAACCAAATATTACGAGCTTGGTCAACAATCCATCACAACGACCACCCTCAGCAGCACCTGATGCGACATCTAGCTCAAGTGATGCTAGACAAAAGTACATCAGTGCCAATGATCTAAATTCCAAAACTTCCAAGCAAGAATTATATGTCATTTTAAACCCTATTTTCCTACCATCTTATGATTTGATACAAAAGAGAAGCAGTGATCATGATCCATCATTTTCAGTGGCATGCGTGGTAAATGGTGAAGTTTTGGGAATTGGGGAATCAAGAAATTTGAAAATTGCAGGTCAAATGGCAGCTTTTGATGCATTGAATAATAATAAATCAAAAGTCGAAAAATATAAAGCTATAAGAGATCATTGTAAAGCTACAAATTCTAAACCTCCTGGAAAAGTGGCCATTCCCGTGAAAGATCAAATAAATCATTATCGTGAAGTGCTTCGCTATTGAATCAAATAATTATATGATGCATGATCGATCAAAATTGCATAAATAGACTTCATGTATTCAATAAATTATAGGAATAGATATGTATGAATAAATAATAAATAATCGATCAATCGATCAAAAAATAAATAAATAAATATAATAAATAAGGTGGACATGAAAGAGCGAAAACCAATAGATCTACAAAGTTTTTCATGCAATAGCATACTCTGGACGCTCATCAAAAATCTTATCACCCTTTTCACCAAAGCTTTGAATGCATTTGGCCATAGTAACTGAACTTCTTGAAATAACATCAGTCATCCAGAAATTTTCAATAGGTGATGTCAATGAGGCACCGCTAATTGTAGAATCTAATGAAGCCAAGGTATCAATCCCCAATTTAGCAATTTGTTCATTAACAGGTTCCAAAACGTCTTGATATAATAAAGCTGGTGATATCTGACCCATTCTTGATTTCAAAGAATATACATCATCATAGTTCAACTCGACATTCATGTATTCCCCCAATGCTCTCAAAATCTTCCAATCTTCCCTGGCGGATCCTGGTGGGGATGTAGCAGCTCTTGTAGCTTGCACTCTTCCTTCAGTGTTAACATACGTAGCACTCTTTTCGGTGTATGCCGATCCTGGTAAGATAACATCAGCAAATGAAGCACCTAAATCACCATGATGACCTTGGTACACCACAAATGCGTCACGCGGGATATCTCTATTCTTCACCTCATCAGCACCTAATAGATAGATGAATTTAGGTTTGGTACCAGCGGCTTCTTTGGAATTATTATGGAATCCAACCTCTAATGCACCAGAACGAGAAGCTTCACGTTGTAATAAGTTAAACCCATTCCATTCCGATGTTAAAAAATTTTTGTTCTTTTGAATAAACTTACCAATCATGGAATAGATACCTGTTGCATCAGGTGAATTGACAACACCGGAGCCTACAATGATTAATGGATTCTTGGCAGCTGCTAATTTTTTACCAACTTCACCATCCAATACAGATTTAAGAGCATTGGAATCTTCACCCAAGTGGTTTAGGTCAAATGTTGATTCAAATTTTTGACCAACATGATGTATCTCCAATTCATTATCTAGCCATGTACCCCTAATTCTTGCGTTCAATACACTAGCTTCATGACGAGGGTTGGTGCCAACTAGCAAGATTTGATCAGCATCTTCAATACCGACAATCGATGTATTAAATAAATAATTGGACTTCACATTAGCCCGGTATGGTGAAGGTTCTTGAGTTCTATCTATATCATCAGTAGTTAAATTTTCCGAGCCCAATTTATTGATAATGTCTTTAAGCACCACCATAGATTCAACATCACTTAATGCACCAGCAACACCTTTGATTTCACTCCCCTTTGGTTGTAATTTTTGGAAAGCACTGGAAATAGTGCCTAATGCTTCATCCCAAGTGGCAGGTTCGAATTTATTCCCAGTTCTGATGAGTGGCGTGGTTAATCTTTGTGTTTTCAAACCATCAATGGCATATCTTGTTTTATCCGAGATCCATTCTTCATTGACATAATCGTTCAATCTTGGCAATACTCTCATCACTTCGATACCTCTACAGTCGACTCTAATGTTGGAACCAACACCATCTAAAACATCGATACTTTCTGTTCTCTTGAGTTCCCATGGTCTGGCTCTGAATGCATATGGTTTAGAAGTCAAGGCACCAACTGGGCACAAATCAACAATATTCCCTGATAACTCAGAATTGACGTTTCTTTCAACATAGGTACCAATTTGGATATCATTACCACGACCAGATGTACCAAATTCAGGCGCACCAGCAACGTCATTCAAAAATCTAACACAACGGGTACAGTGGATACAACGATTCATAGATGTTTTGATCAATGGTCCAATGGCCTTATTCTCCACAGCTCTCTTACCGGAAACTTCGTTAAATCTACCACGATCGGAACCATATCTCATTGATTGATCTTGTAAATCACATTCACCACCTTGATCACAGATTGGACAGTCCAAAGGATGATTTTGAAGTAAGAATTCGGTTATACCTTCTCTAGCGTTCTTGACTCTTTGAGTATCCGTATGGACAACCATACCTTCTCTCACAGGGAAGGCACATGATGCGATCAACTTTGGCGCTTTTTCAACGTCAACAAGACACATCCGACAATTACCAGCGATTGCAAGCTTGTCATGGTAACAGTAACGTGGCACAACGACACCAGCCTTGTCACACGCTTGAATAATAGACGAGCCATTCTCGATCTTGACTTTAACATCATCAACAGTCACCTCCACATCTGCCCTACGCGAGAGAGTGCTCGCAAAGCCACGCGATAAAATTGGACCCCTTTTAAGCCCACTTTTGAGTACCGCAAGCATTGTTCGAGTATTCGATGGTTAGATATATGGGTATAGAGTTGAAAATTTCAGAACTTGATTGTTTATGCTTCTCCAGTTGAGTTATCCCTTACAATTTCTACAATTTTTATGGGGATACTACCATTCCGACTTCTTGGATCGAATTCCGACTTCTACAAGGGGACACACAATATAATAGATCCAATCAAACTACAAGCAATTCTAATATACAGTCAGTCAATTTTTATATTATACAAAGTATCCAAATGTCATTATACTATTTCTGGCTTTGGCTTTTTGGTAGCTGAAGCGTCCTCTGGTGGTTCACCGACACGTTTGGCACCGTTAACATGACCATCTCCATTGGCATTGAGAGGTGTTCCATTACCCAATACTGATGGCTCAACAGTTCCTTGACGGCTGATATTTGGTGTACTTGCGCCTGTATTATCGGTACCAGCAAGCTTTGTTCTTTTTCTCTTCAATGCTTCTGGTCCTTCGAACTCTCTGGTGATGGCAAGTAACAAGGTGTTTGTTCTTCTTGCTAATTCTTGTGAGGTACGTGATAGTAAAAACCAATCAAATTTGAAATGTTCACTGTTCCTTATTTCATTTTTCACTCTTTCAAATAAAAATTCACTCATTAAACCCAGTTTGTTAACAGTGACTAACAGGAATCTATCTTCAATATCACTGTAAACTCTTTTGGAATTATTAGGTGGATAGTGGATAACAAGATTCTTTAGTGGAGTCTTAGATTGCTCCAATTTTAGTTTCAAAAGTTTTGATTGATTGATCAGTCTTTGTACTTTTTTTTCACCAGCTTCAATCTGGGAAATGTACTTTTCATAACCTTCAATTTCTTTGAAATGCTCCCAAAACACTTTCGAGTAAGCAGCAACATCTTTTGAAGTTTTGTTGTTCATGGATTGCGCAATCAATTTATGATTTTCACGTCCATATTTACCACAGAATTGAATGAAATTGGTAAAATCTCTTCTCGACCAATCTGTGAAAGCTTCAGATAAATATTTTTGTTTCAATTCTTCCTCCTCTGCAGTCAATGGTTCTGATTGATCAATCTTTTTTTGTTCAAGCTTTCTGCGCTCCTTCTTGGAAAGCTTTTTGTCTCCATCAGAATCTTTATCATCTTCCTCCTTGGCGTTCTTTTTTTCTTCAGTATACTCCTCATCGCTTTCGATATCCTCTAGTGTAACTTTATAGTTTACCTGTTTCTTGTAATGAAGTTGTTCTTTGTCCAAAATTGGTTTTAATTCTAGATTGAAGAATTGATGGTCTTGCATATGTACCTGCTTTGGAGCCCTTGGAGTTTTTGGTTGTGGTGTTGACTTGGTTTGTAAAACATCTTTGTAATAGTTATCAATAGAGTATGTTTGCTCTTTTCTTTCTCTCTTTGCAGGGTTGATCCAAGTTACACCACCGTCGTTTGATTTTTTGGCGAAATTCTCACCATTCCATTCATATGCAGACTGATCAGAGGTGAATTTTTGCAATTCGTCAAGACCCAGAGTTGAATATTTTTCATTCAAAGATTTGGTTTTTTCCTCCCCCTTTTTCAAAATCTCATCAATATCCGTTTCCAATGCAGATTGTTTGTTCTCAAAAACATTTTTGGCACCGAACTGAATCATACTCAACAAATCCTCTTTGTTGTTACCAATAGCAGACGCCTTATTCACAGCTCTACCTTGTTGAATAACCAATTGATCTAGACGTAATTTCTGAGTAGCTCTTTCAATGACTTTTTCCTCAATAGCATCTTCAGTAACAAATCTGAACACCATGACTTGTTTCTTTTGACCAATTCTATGTGCTCTATCCATAGCTTGTAAATCAGCTTGAGGATTCCAATCAGAATCATATAGCACAACAATATCAGCGGAGGTCAAATTGATACCCAGACCACCAGCTCTTGTTGTCAACAAAAAAATGAATTTATCAGAGTCAGGTTTGTTGTAATCATCAATTGCTGAAATACGTTCTTCATGAGATGTGGAACCATCAATACGACAATACTCATACTCTCTGAAAAAGCAATAATCTTCCAAAATATCCAAGACACGACTCATTTGACTGAAAATCAACACTCTTGAGCCTTGTTCTTTCATTTTCTTCAATAACTTATCCAAAATAACCATTTTCCCCGAGTTGAAAACCAAATGTTCGTCAGTAGTGAAAGGTGGACCAGGTTCAGCACCTTCAAATAGATATGGATGATTACAACATTTTCTCAATTGCATAACAATATTCAACAGTCTTGTCTTTCCTTCTCTTTTACCCACGACACCATTAACTGCATCAATATCCTTTTCCAATAATTTTTGGTACCATCTAACTTGCATTTCTGACATACCGACGTAAAGGTTGACTTCTTTCTTTGGAAGTAAAGATTTCTCCACATCAGCCTTGACTCTTCGCAATAAAAATGGACTTAGCACTTTATGTAACTGTTGCACCACAACGTCTTGATCATCTTCTTGGTTTTCAAACCATTGATCAAAAACTTCAGAATCACCAAACACATCAGGAAGAATGAAGTTCAAAAGAGCCCATAATTCATGTAAGTTATTTTGGAGCGGTGTACCAGTAATCAGTAATCTATTCTTTGAATAAAACAATCTGATGATCTGTGAAAGGGCACTTTCTTCATTCTTGATACGATGTGCTTCATCAACAACGATATATTGCCATGCAATTTTTTTCAATGCTGATTTTTCTCTAATAACCATTTCGAAAGAGGTCACCAAGACATCGAATTTGGCCTCCAAAATAGTGTTCTTGATAATATCATGTCTGTCCTCTTTGGTACCTTGTAGCACACAAACATTAACATCAGGAGTCCATCTTTCAAATTCTCTTCTCCAGTTATCCAGTGTTGATTTTGGCACAATGATGATGAAAGGCCCATCAACGCCTCTATTATATCTCAAATAACCTAAAAATGAAATTGTTTGTAAAGTTTTTCCAAGACCCATTTCATCTGCTAAAATACCAGATAAGCTGTTTTCATATAACGATATCAGCCAGTTAAGACCTTGGATTTGATACTCTCTTAAGTTCCCATGGACATAATGTGGTGATTCTGTTAATACGGTCGTTTCCTCTTCGTATTCTTCATCTTGTATTAACTCGGCATCTTCCTCCTTCTCGGTCTTTCTCCGACGTGTACTACTACTTTTAGATCTCTTGGATTTAACAGGAGCGATACCTTTCTTCTCATTGTCCAGAGATTTCAATAGCTTTTTGATAGCTGGATCTCTTGATGATCTCAAGTCAAGGAAATGACGGAATAAATCCGTGAGACCTAAAAGGTATGTGAATCTCTTTGCCGTATCACTTTTATCCTTGAGTCTTTCAGTTTTCGCATCAACTTCAAGCAAAAAACGCTTCTTTCTTTGTTCAGGTGTTTCTTGTCCACTCTGTATAGCAGCCTGTTAGTCTTGAATCCTGATGGTTTAGTGTTTAACATCTCAGGGGTCAAACCCCTGTTAAATGTACTATGACAAGAATTGTACTCACCATGCTGTCCCTGATGTATTGAATGTGACAAATATTACCAAATTGGGCCAAAGATCGATCTAGATGAGCTTAAATTGAGTGTATAGATGATTCTAGAGACAAGTTGTGGCCAATATTCACAATCCTTGATAAGTTTTGCTGATGACGGGAGACAAGTGTGTAAAAGTTTGGGCAAATCAGAAAAAAAGTGTTTCAATCCGAAAACTGAAATGTTTATACCAGAAAAACTGAGAAAAGCATTAACTACGTGAAGATACTATGCTGCTGCTCCTACCAACAAGAGAAGCTTTCGAGAAATAGTATAGCTGATGGATAAACTTTGGTAGAATATAGAAAGGTGAATATATGTGAGCTTGGGAATGAGCTTCAGTGACATCTCAGTCTTTACAAAATTCTCGTTGACAAAGTATTTGTCGTTATACATTCTACAACTCTTCGCCCACAGCGCGTCTCACCGGGTGATACTTTGTTGATTATGTAATCAAAAGACGTTATCGCGACTGTGTGTGTCGCGTTCCAAAAAACACCAGTCGCATACATGAAAAACACCAAACAGCATCTTTATGATATTTTCTAGCGCATCGATTTTAGAGGCATTACTCGGGCTGAGGTACAGTGTATTTAGAGTCGTTTGAAAGCTGTGACTGCGACGGTATCATAAAAGCTTGTATAAGTCTTAAGTTCAATGTCCAGAGAAGATGAGGCTAGGGCTTTCCACTACGCAGTGTACGATGCGGTGAGGTTGATACCATATGGACAAGTAACCAGCTACGGTCATATAGCAAAACTCATATATAAACCGCGCAACTCGAGACAAGTTGGTCAAGCTTTGAAGTTTTTACCACAGCCGGGACACGAGTACCCATATAGTGTGTCAGATGTCCCTTGGTGGAGGGTCATTTCCAGTTCTGGGGTCATATCGACGAGAGAACAATCTGCGATGCAAAGCCAATTGGAAATGATAAGGAATGAAGGCATTGAAATACAGACCAATTCAAAGATTAGTTTTTCAGAATATGGTTGGTTCCCAGAGACGGAGTTTGATGAGTATGATTAGCACTGCTCGTAAATTTATACCTCAAATGTCAGAACCATTTCATTAGGGCGCTGCAATTATATATGTTACATTTGCCATTTTTTGAATTACGCGTATTATTATTACTTTATAAATATAAAATCTATGTACATTAATTGTATTATCACCACAACATTCTTCTATGAATTAACTGACTTCTTTCTGTTACGGGATTCATTATTGTGATTCCTTTTCCTATTATTCCCGTTGTTCTTTTTGGGTGTGGAACGATTGATACTGTTCATGATATTTTGTTGTTGCTGTTGAACTTTTTTAGTTTCAGATTCCCACCACAACGCAAACTCTTCTTCTTGTTGGATCTCTGCCAAGCTCTTGGTATCATTTAGTAGACCAGCAGCTTTATGTTCCTCTTCGTGAATAATACCAGCTAGTGAAGGTTTGTTTTCCTCTGTTGCTAATGCATCTTCTTGAGCAGCCAGAAACGACGATGTAACTAAAGGCTTCGTGCTTGAAAGAGCCTCTATTTTAGATCCACCCCATGGACCATTTGTCTTTAGTTGGGACTTTGAAGGTGTGTCATCAAGATCATTCGTTTTCATGATTCTCTTTCGTTCCTTTTGGGACATCTTGGATCCACTACCAAAGCTTGCCTTATTGAATGCAGACGTGTTAGGTGACTCACGAAGGTGTGGGGATATTGAAACTGATGGCTTTCTAATGAGTGGTGAGTCGTTCGGTGGGCTTGCAATTGATGGGGAACATTTGAATGAGCCATTGGCAGTATTAGGCGATATGGAATTGTCAGCATTCATACCAGGCCATACGTTTTCCTTCAATGAATTCGCGCTACCTACTCTCTTTTTCTGACCAGGGACGTCTGGAATCGAAATGGACTTGGTAGTATTCACATGATTTTGAGACACTAAAGGTGATTGACTATCAGCAATTGCTGAAGTGTTTTTTCTAGCTGATGATCTGCGACGACGGCTGATGACAGGTTGAAACTCTGCTTGTGTAAACTCAACAGCTGAAGTATCTTTTTTAATTGAGGATTTAGACCATGATATAGTGGATTCCATCGATCCAGATGCTTTTCTCTCAGATGAAACCACTGGTGAAGGAACCAGTGGTATTGGCTGTTTCTTGGCTTCAGGCTTAGGTGATCTCGATTCATGTTTTGATTCCTTGAAATCAAACAACGGCTTGAAGGAGTCTTTCGTCAAGAAACGCTCATTAAAGTGATCCAAACGATACAAAAAGTCCCTTATTGTAATACCAGTGTTACCGTCATACCAAAAAGTTTCACATTCTTTTTCAGTGCTGGTTTTATTAACTTTGTTCATCCATCTGAAATACTTATCGATCCTCTTCACAATATCAAAGGAAAGTAAATCATCGTTGAAATTTGAATCATAAAGCACCATATCAAGATTGTTATAAACAAACCATAAGCATTCACCAATTAACATATTACAATTCAACACATCTGCATGATGCAACAGTAGTAAAACATTGTCCTGTGAAATGAAATCCTTCACCATCAGCTGTAATAAATCTTTCAAATCAAACATAAGTAATTCATCCGCTACCTCAATGACGTCAAATTGAAAATTTATAAAATCTGTTACATTTGTAATTTCATCACAAAGGTCAACCAAAGACAACTGTTCAGTCCCATAAATATACTTCAAAACAATTTCAAATGCTGCTTTTGAAACATGACTGAAATCCAGCAACTTGGCACCATCCCATCTCTTAGAGAATAACGTTTCAAAAAAAGCATTTCTAGCAGATAAAATGTAAGAACAACATTTCAATTCATCCCCATTATTCAATAACACAGTGACATCATTATCAAATTGTTCCCGGTTGGCAAATCTTTCTTGTAGACTATACTTCAGCCTCTGTAAATCATCTAAAAGCCCAAATGCCTTAAGCAAATCAGTGGTTTCAGTTTTGATTTCACGCATAAATGATGGACCATTCTGCGAAGTAAACCTATCCCAGACCTTTACATAAGCACCAGTATAGAGGACGTTTAAAATCACCAATAATGATTGAACATGTAAATTCTCAACTTTAATGCATCCTTCATTGTTAACCTTTCTAAAAGCAACATTTCCAATGGCCACGTCGGAATTGTAAATATCATTGAAGAATGGGATGGGCATGATAAAGGACTTATGAACCCCTATATGACAATCGTCAATATCGAATGTCAGATCGTAATTTTTCCCGGTGACAAAATCACTTGTATTGAGAAAATATTTGAGGTCTTCTCGTGCCAACATCTTCTCGATGGTCTCTAAATTGAGTTTGATAAAGGTATCGGTAGACTTCTTGTACGTCTCCCATCTATTAATATAGGAGTTGAATAACGGATCAGTAACAGTACCTTCATCGTCATCGATATGAAATTTGCTTTGGAAATGTTCAAGATCATCAGCTTCGTCATAGATGATCGTTTCTGGTTTGTGAAGAAAGTTAAGCGACAGCTTCTCACCTTCTGCAATGTCAACAAGTTCTGATTTTCTTCTATTTGAAATGGAAAGAGATAGTGGTGACAAGTAATTGATGTCGACGAAAAAGCTATTCTTAGAAATTTCCATTGGAAGTTGGTCAACATCATCCTTTAAAAACCCATACGAAGTGAATAAATCATCACAGCAAACCTTAACCACTTTAGAAATTCTATCAATTTTGGTGAATTTATAATCTGATTTACCATTTGTTCTTGCTACTCTTTTATAAACAGAGCCTGCACTTGTACAGATAATAATAGAGCCATCTCTACCAATGTCAACATCGTTGCATTTCAAATGATTATTCCTTGGGCTCCAAACGACTGAATACTTTATATTAGAAACCTTGGAGAACATATCGACTCCGAAATTTGATACTGAACCATCGTTGTACAAAATACCAATTTTTGAGCAGTCCTTGGAAACAAGCTTGACGATTTTTTTTCTAACAGAGAACTTAGTCGGTCTGAAAAACTCAAACTCGTTGTTGAGAGCCTTGTAGATTGGTAATTGAAATTTCAAGTGATTTCTTTCAAGCATGATGTGACACTCATAATTTTCCAATAGTACAATGGTACTATTATCAGTTGCAATGACCTGTTTGATACGATTGCTGAAATCCATTGCTCTTGGGGGTTGGATAATACCCTTATGCTTGCCGTATTTAACTGTGTCTCCTGAAGTTATAAAATCCATCTGACCAACGTTCAGCCCCCATAGAATTAAAGTCTTACCAGAAAATGCAGCAGAATGAATTTTGGAACATGATATACCTTCGATGTTGTACCTTTTCAAAGACTGCACAACTCTTCTAGGTTCATTTGAAAATGTATCGATTTTTTCTTTGATCTTTTCCGTATTATAACCCAGTTGAAAATAATTATTCAAACCCCATGAATAAACTTCACCAGATGTTGTTAAAACCAATGAATGATCGTCACTCATTGATACTTGAGAGAGGTGATCATCCTCAAAATAAGACATTGGAGTAAATTTATAAATTGAAGTCAACGCGCCATGACCAAGACGGCCTCTCGAAGGGTTCCCACATATCAATATATTACCCCGTTGTTCATTTGTCAAAATTATCGAATGGTTTTTAGATATCTTGATATCTTTGATTCTTGGTTTAACCAAACGATCAGCAATTGGTAAGGCGAAATTGTCGACCCTTTCATTAATAATATCAATTCTAAAAGGAGTTTTGAGCTTATCATTGGAATCCCCTGTTCCTAAGTGATTGTTGACATTAATTCCTAACGTGTAGACGTCAGAGCCGCCGCGTACATTACGATCCCACCAAATATGGTTTGGGGATCGATCAGATTTTCTATCATTAGCAAGTCTTTGAGTATAGTTTGTATTGTTAATCCCCATAGAGCTTGGAAAGATCTTCAAACTGGTGAAGGAGTATTTCAAGTGGTAAACATCCATTGCTGTCAGACCTGTGCGATCCTTTGCTTTAGCTAATGATGGTGAATGATCCAGTAATAATTTTGCACAGGAGATCTTACCATAAAATATGGAGTGATGTAAAGCTGTCCAACCACTTTCATAGTCGGTGATGTTGACGTTTGTGTTTTGATTTTGTAACAAATACTTTAGCAAATCAAATCTTCCTAGGATACATAATACATGGATGATACTTCTCCCAAATACATCACGCGTATTAAACTCTTGCTTTGATAAGTTCTTCAATTTGGCCGACAGCGGCTCTGCTTTGACGTTACCGTTATTCATGCTACTTGTGACATTTGCAGCGGCTGATTTCAATAAATTGTAGAGTGGGCAATGAATAGCGTTCTGTGCTACCAGTGTAGAACTTCTAGGGCCTTCAGTATTGGGAAAATTTGACTCGAGGTTCCAAAACAACAGAGCAAAGCGATGAGGTCTTGATACTCATCACTATAAAGGTGGAAGGCAATTTTCGTGTGTCGCGACCAGCGAATCGTGGGTGCGGCACCAACCGGACCCTGATATTTACACGTGGTCTGTCATTTAACGAAGGTATACTAGTAAGTACTGAGTATAGTAGGACCGTAGGACCTTGAATCAAAGCTACGCGTCGCTATTTGAAAAATTGTTTATTGAATTATCCACTAAGGAAAGAGGAAAAACGTGTATTTTCTGTAGTTAGTGGATCAGGCTATCTTCATCAAGTCAGTTTCAGTGGCTGGATAGTTATTGGTAACATCTTGAATTAAGCTGATTTCCGTTGGCTTCCATCCTAATTCATTGCGGGTATGTTCTGAAGAAGCATCCAAGTTGGTGCTAAAAAATCCGGCAAGAAACTGAAGCTTTTCGAACAAGCCTGATGTTGAGGTAGATTTGGCTTCGACATTGACCTTTTTGGCAATGGCTTCAGCAATTTGCTTTGTTTCAACATTTTCTGCAACGGCATGATAAGCTTTACCTTTAGCTTTTAAACCATTCTCAACAATCAGTCTATAAAGTGTTGCGGCATCTTTTCTATGGACAGTTGGCCATTTAGTTAGGCCTTCTTCTGCGTAAAAAGCACCCCCATTTTGGGCAGCAAATTTGATCAAGTTTGGAACAAACCCTTTATCACCGGCACCATGAACAGTTGGCGGTAATCTAACAACAGATCCATTGATACCATCTTTAGAAGCCGCATCAATGACATAGACTTCAGTTTCAAGTCTTTGTCTGAATAATGGTGGTGCAGATTCAAGATCTGGTAAATCAGATTCTTGGGACTGTGACCCAAGTTCTCTACCACCTAAGCCTCCAATACCAGTTGTATAAACGAGTAGTTTATTAGTCCCTTTGACCGCTTCAACAAGCGCTTTGGTAGCTTCGAAATCAACAACAGCAGAATGTGCATAGTTTTGAAAATCATGAATGAAACCAAGATGTAAAACACCTTCAGCTTGCTCGACACCTTTCTTTAGAGCTTCAAGATCTTCAAGGTCCCCCTTGATAACTTCGGCACCCTTTTCTGTCAACTTCTTTGCAGAGGCATCTGATCTTGCTAGCCCAATGACTGAATGCCCATTGCTTAGAAGTTCATCGACCAAGACTGATCCAATGAAACCGGTTGCGCCTGTGATGAAATATTTTGTCATGTTGATGGTTTATTATTTTTATTCGATTGAGAATACTATGGAGAGAAACTCAAATGTAATTGATTTAATTTGAAGGCACTAGTGCCCAGTTTATATAGTTTTCAACTCATGATTACATTCTCCGTTAATTCCATAAGGATTGCACAATCTTACAAGCTTTGGTCGAGACTCCAGATATTAACATGTACGCGGATGTTGAATATATACCCGTAACGCAAAATAAACCACTAGTTTGGACACGGATCTTAGAGATCAACGGCCGCCGGCTATAGGAAGTAAGAGCCACAACAAGAAGTTGTCTGTAACTTGTAAGTACTAAGCGGTGGTTGCGGGATTCAGTATTACTCAAGCCCTGAGTTCCATTGAACTTTCTGCCCTAAATAGATCTCCACCCATTACTAAAGACACTTGCTAGTCATCTTGAGGTCTCTGGTCCGTCTCCGTGTCTTACAAAATGCTAATTCTAGAGTTCCTTCAATTCGAAGTCTATATATGGAGTATATTGTTTAGTAAACTCTTTCCTTTGGCAAGATGTTCACCATTAAATCAGTTGGTTTGTTACTAACAGCGCCGACCAATTCCGATTGTTTAGATTTGTATTCTTTAATTTGATCGAAATATTTATCAAACAAATAAGCAGAATCTAATGGACCACCTTTAGCTTCTGGATGGAATTGAGTAGAGAAAATTGGTTTTGAGACGTGCATCATACCTTCATTAGATTGATCATTTAAATTGGTGAAATATGGTTTGAAGTCACTTGGTAAAGTGTTAACATCAACTGCATAACCGTGGTTTTGAGAAGTAATATGACATTTACCTGTGGTTAAATCTAGAGCTGGAATGTTGTGAGCTCTGTTACCATATTTCATCTTGATAGTTTTAGCGCCAACAGCTAAGGCTAACAATTGATGACCTAGACAGATACCGAAAATTGGACCATGATAAGTTTCCATTGTTTTTTTCAAAGATAAAACGGTGGCAGAACAATGGGTTGGATCACCTGGACCATTTGAGATGAAAATACCATCGAAACTGGTGGCGATGTTATGGATTGGATAATCGTATGGGAAGACAGTAACTGAAGCACCTCTTGAAACCAATGATCTAATAATGTTTTCTTTAACACCACAATCGATAACGGCAACATGATATGGACCTTGAGATGGAATATGGAATGGTGCTTTAGTAGTAACTTTATGAACCAAGTTCACTGAACCAGGATCTTGAAATGCTTCATCTTGATCAGCATCATATTCTTCACCAATACTAATTCTAGCCAAAGATGAACCTTGTTCTCTTAAATAAGTAACAATGGCTCTAGTGTCAACACCTGTAACAGCAGCGACACCTTCCTTTTTACACCATTCACTCAATGATTGCACAGCAGTCCAATGAGAATATTTCAATGCGACATCGGCAACGACAATACCAATACATTGAGCATGAGGAGATTCAAAATATTTCAACAAGTTGTATTCATCACGAGCTTCACCCGATGGGACACCATAATTACCAATTAAAGGTTGGGTGAAAACCAAAATTTGACCTTTATATGAAGGATCAGTCATTGATTCTGGGTAACCAACCAATGAAGTGGTAAAAACAGCTTCACCACTGATATTTTTATTAGCACCAAATGAATACCCATCAAAGATTGGACCATTACGAATAGTGAAAGTGGCTCTATCCAGTTTGTTCAACTGGGAAGCAGCAGATGTGGCAGTTGCCAAAGATCTAACAAAACTGGATGATCTTTGGAAACCAAATTTTGAGACGTTTGAAACGTTTAAAGTTGTAGTTTTGAATAATAAGAATGAATTCATTATTGTTGATTAGTTTTCCAAATATGATCAGAAATGTAGTCTTGACAAGTGAAAATTGTGATAAATCTCATAAACAATCAGTACTTATGAGCAGGTCTGTTATCCAATCCTTATTGAACACCTATGAATTCGTTTACGATGGCTCAATTGATAAACTAAAACCCTTGACGATGGATCTGAGATAACAGCTGTGGTTTGAGTTTCGAGATAACGTTCAGATTTTATAAGTGAAAAAAATAGCGACCAAAAAAAAATTTTAGATAGTGCAAAATTAGTCATAGCTGCCATGCCGCAGGGTAAAGAAGTCGTTACCGGCCGGGCGTAGGCAGGAGCCGGGCTGGCCGCTAGGCAGAATATGAGCTCATCTAGGCTCAGCTGGGCTGGTGATGACCTCAACTATTCTACATGATTTAATAAATTCCGTAATGTTTTGTTCTATTGAAAACTTGTCAGTACAAATCCCAACAATCTATAAACGACAAATATATATAACAATGGCATGCACTGGATCAGCCTGACATGCAAATCTAAAGAGTAAACTCAATCATCCTAAAGTCCTTTACTATTGGTTATACTATCATCACGAAAGCCCATGCACCGATATATATATGCATTTAGCGTCATTAAGTTCGAAAACATACCTATTCCACTTGTTAGTATAACTGGATGACGAAGCCAAAAATACTATCAAATCCTCACACTCAACCAATTATCAGCGCCACGCCCTGTCACAGGCTGAATATCATCAACGTTTACCCTTAACGGGGGTAAACACAGTTGACCGTCGTGAAAAGTGGAAAATCATCATAAACATATTGAGTGGATTCAGTGAGAGATTGAAATGAACATACCTTTTTTGTTGATAAAGACAAACTATCAGGTCTCTATTGTTCATCTGTTATCGACATCAGACTGGAAATAATTTATCTTCTTGGAAAATCAGACATATGCTTGTCTTTTTATTTCAATATCATCCTCTGTCAATAAAACAAACTGAAAAAAACCTTTTTTTGAAGTAGGTGAACAAAGTTTAAATGATAATCTGTTTGTCTAGATACGATTTGTTAGTCACTTTTCCTTTTGCTTAAGTATCATAAAGCTCATGATACAATGTTTCAAATCAGTGAAGCATGAATGGTATTAAAAAAGTTTTTATCGTCAACGGGAATCCCGATTCTGACTCGTCATCTATTGAATATCATCACTTGAAACAATTGTATCATCAACCGAGATCAACATGGTAACAAAAACATACAATAACACATGGAGAAATGAATGAGCCGAAACTTGACTTCAAATTGCAGCAAATTCACAAAAAAAAATTCCAAAGATTCAAAGATCAGAAGCGTGAGTTTTCTAGGCTCACTTAAAGCATTGTCACTCATCCTAGTCAGTGCCCAGTGCTGTGACTCGTCATATCAATTGAATACAATGAAATTGAAATAGAAAAGAGCACCTGCTTTTTTAATTTCAAAAAAATAAAAAAGTAAAACAGAGGGCAACGGTTTTACTCATTTATTAGAAAACAAGCAGACAAATATCAAAAAAGATAAAGTGGTCATGTCCATTTGTTTTCGATAGTTGAGTGTTAATCTGGAAACAACATCATATCATTATGATATTGCTGAGCACATCCTTTTTAACGTAAGAGGGGAACATAAAACAAGCCGATCTCAACCCACTGATACCCTTGGTCAAGGCTCTAGAGAGAAAACGGACAAAATATCACATCCTTATGACATTCTTGCGGAAATCTGTTTGATTCAGAGTAAAAACAAAAATTGGGATGACCACTTTCAGGAAATATGAGAGGCAGCGTCAATCCCTTAAGAGTAAATCGGACTCAACGTTATATCCCTATATCATTGATGGTGTGATCCGCCTTATAGTAAAAACCAATAAAAGACCATCAGCAAGATATAATAACATGGAACGATCCACTAAAAGAGTGCGAAACAGACGCAGCAACATCATACCCTTATGATCTCGTTGCGCGCTTTCCGTATTAAAAGAACTGACATTGTGTCACCATCCTGGACATCAAAGAACTTGAAGACCCCCATAACAAATTCACCATTGAAAAACCTTTATCAGTAAATGCAAAAACTTATACATCACAGAGAATCAGCCAGTAATTCCAGCTTTGTTTTTGTAAAGTCATCATTAGGTATTCAGCTTAGCGAATTCGAGAAAGATAGTCAATCACTGGTACATTGAGTCCATTGCCGGTGGCGTCGAACTTTTAACTAGTTGAATACACCTATATTCGACTGAATTCCATCGAATGTTAGTAACACAACCCAGCCAAAAGATAATATCCTTGTCAACGCAAACAAAACAACGAAACATCAAGCCCAATATTTGGATCAGAAATGAAGAATTATTTTGAGATCATGCAATTGTCATATACTCTAGTTTGAATTGATAATTTTGGATCATCATAGAAAATAACAAGCTTGCCATTCTTCGTCATTCCTGCCATTGAGAGAGAAAACATGTCTGTATCTCAGAAGGATTAAAGTCATTGACATACCTTAAAAGTGTCTTGCGAATGATGTACAAAGTTAAAAATGTAAAGAGAAGTAGAAAGTTTATAAATGAAAATTTTTATACAAAAACCACAAAAACAAAACATGATTTCGCGAAGGGGGCAAAAAACGGGTAGCAAGTCGGCGGCTAATTATTTTATTAATTATTATTTTATTAGGGCTTATGAGAAGGACATTCGAGCATGGTGTTTGGATGTTATTTTTCATGTTTTTCATATAGGAAATGTTTATAGTATACTAGAGAAATCAAAACAAAAGGCAAGAGATCAAAGTGATCTGTTGTGCAAGGACTAGTGGTGGAAGGAAGTTAGATCATGCCACTCGTAACACGATACACAAGGAGCAATGTCACTGCTGGCGTGCTCAATGAATTAGAGCTAGATGTTGCTCGCTCCTTGTGGTTCAAAACATCACATATCAAACTAGATCCAGAATCATCATTCAAATCAGCACTAGCTGATTCTGATACAAACATCTTGAAAATGAAATCCAGTGCGATCCCAGACCAGATAAATTATCGAGTTATTAATGACAGAAGAACCATCGTGCTCACCCCACTGGCATTGAACAACAATTTCAACATCGAACTTAGAGTCTTGAAGATCAATTTACCTGATAATATTAGATCTAATTGTCTAGCGGTGAATCAATTCACCACAGAACAAGCTGAAACCGCTTTAATGATTGATATAATCACCCAGGCGGGTATGGTGATCACAATTTTGCTAAAGCTTTCCGATTTTGTTGCCAATAATTCTACATCAACCTTGTCATCATCAAACTACGCTGAATGGTGTAAAATCTCCAATCCATATGGATTCGACATTAGAAAACCACATATCCTTCATTCCATCTCTCATGACTATTCCGTTGTGCTTCTACGTGATGGTGGTATTATTGGCTTACGCAAAGGGCCAACTACGTTTGCAATTGATCCAGAGATATTCAACGATAACTCATATTTTGAAAGCTTGGGAAATCTGTTCAAGCCGTGGGCTAAAATTCATAAATTTCCACAGCAGGATGCAGACCTCTCGCCAAAGACTAGTATCGATGCCCTACATTACGGCGACTATTTGCTGACTGTCACTATAAACAAAAAGCTTAGAATTTGGTCCGTCTCCAAGCAGAGTTTAGTGTTAGAAAATGACTTGACAGAGCTAATTTCTAGCAATAAAGTCACAACCAATAAACCATTCTTTGATTCAAATCCATCGAAGCTACTTGAGCTACTAAGTGTGGATTTCAATGGTGTGGAGCATAATTACCTGACCATCTTCTTGCCGTTTGGGAATGGATTCTTCAAATTATTCGAATTACAAGAAACAGATGCACAGATACATGTTATTGATTTAGGATCTCAATTTCAATTTGAGGCCACACTTCCTGACTCGACAACAATATGGTTAGTTGCAGACTTTAAACTAATCAAATCCTCCAAATCTCAAAATTCTTTAGACTTATGGGTGCTTTGGAAAAGTAACACTTCTTCCATTGTGCAAAACCTCAGAATACAACAAGATACATCGTATGAGTGGTATGGTGTCAAAACATCACCTATTGAACTATACAAATTTACGGATAGTGAAAGCTGGTCTGAATTCTACTTGCGCAAAATATTTGACTCCAATTTATATTCAAATGAGATTGTTACTACTTCATTATCCATTTATGAAGATCACTTTACTTCAGCCGATTCCCAAGCTGATGAGATTCTCTCCGACTTATCATTAAGAGAAAAAGTTGTCAAGACAATTGGACAGAGTGTTATGATAGATAAGAATTATGATGAAAACATCAAAAAGCAATGGTCAAGATTCGACACACTCTGTAAAGAGTTCCAAAAACAATCTGATGAACCATTGAAACTTAGTGTGGATAAAGGAACAAACTTGATTTTGTTGATCAATAGAGCGGAATATTCATTAATCAGGAAAACCTCCAATTCAGAGTTGTTAAGTGAGAACAAGCATTTGAAAATCACACACGTTGAAGAATTTGGTGATATAAAGGATCATTTGAAATTTTTAAATATTATTTCGAGTTTCAGAAGATCTATCTCGGGTGATGTTTTGGATAATGTTAGAAATGCATTGGTAAGACTTGTCAACAATACAAAACAATCAAAACCGAAAAGTGGAAGCCTTGCATCAATCTATGCCCAGAACTTGGATGGGAAATTCAACCCAAATAATCTTGCTAGTCTTGTTGAAGAACTATCATCTTTTGATAATGTCTTCAAGCTAATCAAAGACTTGTTGAATTTACAATCATTGAATAATCCATCTTCTTTGACAAAGGGTAGATTGACTAAATTCGGTGTTTCTTTGGTACTTCAGACTTTAAAAGACATAATAAAAGTGAATCAAAAGATTTTATTTGACTTGTTGATTTTGCTACTAGTCCTAGAATTTTACAGTACTGAAGAATTGGAATCATTGTTATCCACAATATTACCAATTTTCCAAACCTACCAGGCTATTGAAACAACATTGTACATCAATTTCAACATCAAGACTAATAAATTAGAGTTTGATGAATGCTCAGTGCTTGAAAATGGTCTTGTTGCTAAGGTACTTGAGCTAAAATTTGCAGATGGATTCCTTGTCAACAGTGAAACATTGAATGACTTTATAAGTGGTCGCATCATCCCATTTTTGAACAGCACTGAGTTTATCTATTCCCTTGCTTCATACTTGATTTCAAACAAACATTCTGATATTTTATATGCGCACTATTTGCAATACTATGGTGATACACCTGTATTCGCCTTATTGAAAGCCATCACATATTTGAAGACAAATCAATCAGAAAAGGCCCAAAAGATCTTTTTGACGAATGCTGAAAGAATCATTGGTTATAAATTAACAGAAAATGAGAAGGGCATATTTACACCATTGGAAGACTACTTGGTGTTCTTCCATACATCATTGTCTAAGTATTACATGAATCTTGCCATTTTGTTTTTGAATCACTATAAGTTCCAATCAGCTCAAAAATTTATTAATTTATCAATATCACATAATGGAAATACTGAATTTGATACTCAATATTTAGAGGAGAAATATTATACACTATTCACTATTGCAGTGGAGCAATCGAATTTTGAAATTGCTACAATTGCATTAGATAACATTAAAGATGGTAAAAAGAAAGAAGAAGCATTTGAAAGATTTATTTACAAATTGTATAAGATTGGTGAGATTAGAAAATTGAACTATTTTGATTTCAAACAAGACTACAAGTTAATTGATTCAATCTTGTTATCCAAGGCACAATCCACTCCAAATGATGTGAAGAAATCATTATTTTTCTATCAGGCACTATATTCATTCAGATTGAAATATAAGAGTTATAGAAGTTCATTGGAAGCTTTATATGAGTTCATTTATAAGTCAAAATCTTTCGAGATTAGTGATGATAATTCTTTGACTTTAACAGTTGCTGAATTATACTCTACAATTTTGAACTTGCTGGTCACACTTCCTGCTGATGAACAATGGTTAATATATCATTTAGATTCTGAGCAAAATGAAATGATCAACTATGAACAATTAAAAGAAGAGCATTCTAAACTCACAAGTACCTTCTCTAAAGATTTGAGATTAAAATACCTGTCATAGTGTGTTGTGATACATTGTATAATTAATAAAGAGAAAAAAAAATTAAAGTTTTTACATCTGCATAAGAACACTATCCTCTATTTATCGTATTCCCACTACCTTTAGCATGCGACTCTGTAAACTCATCCCATTGTCTTGCCTTGTAAGTATCTCTATCGTTCTTTTCAAAATCGTCTTCATCGCTACTTTCATCTTCACCATCATTTCCACCACCAGTAACCATACCACCATTAGCGAGTTCTTGTTCTAAGAAATCCTCCACAGTCATTGTTGGCAAGTATTGACCCGTTCCGAAAACTTTACTCTTTAATTCGTCTCTTTTCACTAATGTGAACGGTTTAAGAATCTTACCTTCCTTCGATAGGACTGATTTATCCAACGATTCTAGGTTTTCAGTGTATCCTGTAGAATCTCTTTGCCTCTCACGATCATCTGCTTCCCTTACGGCTTCAATCTTTGGTTCTGGGATATTTTGTAATATCTCTAGTTCCTGTGTTATAAATCTAATATTATCAAAAGTTCTCAACGCAAATAGTTTCAGTTGCTCAACATACAAGTTTCGTACTTCGTCCTCATCGGCATTTTGAAATTCATTTTCATTAGACTCCAATTTATTCAAATATTCAATCTTGGTGGTTAATGCCTTTTCAAGCTTGAAGTTTGCAATTTTTTCATCTCTTCTCAACATGGCAGTTTCATGGAGCACTTTGATCTCAAAAGGGTCATCTCTTAGTTTATCATATTTTTCCACTTGGTCTTTGTTCAAAATATCGTAATTGCTCAAACTTTTCAAGTACTGCAAGTATAGCAAAATGGCTTTTTTCAAGTTGTTCACCTTGGATGGCTCACCATTGATGGAGTACAGCTGAGCCAAATAGTACTCCACGCTGAGATATTTTATCTCACTTGTGTTGATATCATCTATGGACTCGTTTATACTGAACAAGGCCAGTCTCTGTATGGTTCCCTTGAGGTCGATCCAGCTCTGAGAAACGTCTTTCAGCTGTGATTTGAACTCGTCAGAGTCCTGGCGCAGCCCAGAATGTTCCAGCCTGTTCAGTCTGTCCAAAGCCTCGTTGAACACACTCTTCAATGGCTTGTTCTGTGTCTCGCTCATTCTTAATATGGTCACTCTTGTTTGGTGGTGGGCCGTTGAGTGTAATCGGTTAGGCACTTTCTTCTCTGGAGCTCTTTGTTCCACAAAACAATCGCTCGTAACCATTCGAGTATTTAACCAGCTGGCACTAATCTCGATTAAACAACTGAACAATGGCACAGAGAGTACAAGATTAGCACATTTGCCAGCCATTTGACTACTTAATATTGAACAATCAACAAAATGACAAGTTGTAAGTTGTCCAGCTGCTTGTTTTCTGAGCTTCTTGGTGTGGAAATTGACCAATCCACTAACAATCACCCCTAGTACCACCAGTTTACTTCAACAAAGACCAAGACTCATTCGCCTACTCCACAGCCAGGGTTCGTTGGATCAAGATTGTCCAGGATACCATTGACGATGTTGCTGAGACTGTGGCCAAGAGCGAGGACAGCACTTTCAAGAAACAAGGTGAAGAGATCAAGGCTCAATTGCAGAAACTAAAGACAGAAGTTGAGTCTGATGCCCCAGTGCAAGCTCAATTGGACACCTCCATCAAATCATTGGGTTCTTTCAATAAGGTGCTCACCAAGGAGTCATTCACTTGGCTAACAGGTCCATGGATGTTCTTGGAAGGCTATTTGTACCGTTTGATCAACTTATATTTCGTTAAGCAATCATTATGGTTCAACTATGATATCTTTGACAATTTGAAAAGAAGTTCATTTGAAAGCTCCGTTGATGGTGTTACAGAGCTAGCTATTCGCTACTTCCAATTGACCGAACAGGCCGCAAACATTGATGATCAAACCAAGCAAATTCTCTTTGATGAATTTGCAGAAATTTCATTATGGGGTAACGCTACAGATTTATCATTATTAGCCACTGCTACTCTGGATGATATCAAATCAATCCAAGGTGCTGAAGCTAGAAAGAAGTCTGAAGCTAACATCTTGACCAATGATTTGAAACAGGCATGGGATGCACTATCCAACTCTGATAAAGAAGTTAAAAGAGTAGATTTTGTCTTGGATAACGCAGGGTTCGAAGTATATACCGATTTGATCTTTTCCCTATTCTTACTTGACACTGGTGTTGCTGATGAAATTGTTTTCCACACCAAGGATATCCCATGGATGGTTTCAGATGTTAATATTAAAGATTTCTATGTTTTGTTACAAGATTTGAAAGATACTAAATTATTCAATAAGTCTAGAAAAGAATTAGATCATTTAATCAATAAGATTGAATTCTATAACAACAATGGTTCTTTACAATTAAGAACTTCACCATTTTGGACTATTGATTTAGATTTCTGGAATATTGATCCAAGTGAAACAGAATTTGGTGGTGCCCAGGTGCATAAAGATCTATCAAACTCTTCATTGGTCATCTTTAAAGGTGATATGAATTATAGAAAATTAACAGCTGATAGAAGATGGCCATCCACCACTTCTTTTAACGAGGCAATTGGTCCACTAGCTTCAAATGGATTGAAAATCCTTGCATTAAGAACAATCAAAGCTGATGTTCTTGTTGGTTTACCAGAAGGTATTTATGAAAAAGTTAGTGAATTTTGGGGTAAAGATCACGATTCCAAATCTGGTTGGTTGAGTAGTGGTAAATACGCTGTTATCAGTTTCTCCAATGGTCAAAATTAAATTATAACTATATAGTACTCGAAATAGATGCAAATTAAACTCTATACACTTAGTTACTTCTGTTGTTGTTGTGGAGGTTGCATTGGTGCTGCAAGTGGTGGTGCCATCATTCCAAATGGTGGCATGAATGGTAATCCAAATGGATTCATTGGCATCATTGGATTCGGTGGTAAACCATTTGTTGCCTGTTGAGGTTGTTGTTGTGGTTGACCATCTATTGGTTTTGTAGGTAGCACCGCACCAATATTTTGTCTTTTAGATTCATTCAACTCTTCTTCTGTACTTCTCTTGACACCTCTTTTTTCAAATTCTTTATCCAAAAATTCATTAACTTTTGATGATAATTCTTCATTTGGTCTTAATTGATCTAAATATATCTCTTCTTTACCACATTTTGGACACACAAAATCAGATTCTAGTAATTTATCCTCAATATAACTTTTGGAAAAATTTGTAGAGCAACATGGTGTTGTCACTGGTGATTCAAACACTTTTTGAGTATTTGGATCTATTAAAGTTGGATCAATATCTTTCATATCATTAATCATATCTTGAGTCTTGTTAACTTTTTGTTTATAACTTTCCCATGATTTTTCATCAGCCACTTGAACAACATATTTCCCCTCTTCATTCATCATGTAAGATTTAACACCACTTGATTCATCTTCAGGTTTTTCAATGGTTTTCAAATATGTCTTTGGAATACCAGTGGTTCTCTTAATTCTTTTCCCTTCCCAGTTTGGATCGTCATTAGTTGGACAGTTCTTAATCCAATGATCTTTACTACCACATCTATAACACATATACCCCGGTGGTGGAGCATCATCTGGATTCTCACTATTTGTAGTGGTTGTAGTAGGTTTGTTATAAACCGGAGTTGCAGTGGACATAACTTGTTGAGTCTGTTTCCATTGATCACTTTGATTGGCAAACATCATGTTGATTCTCTCTTCTTCAGTCATTGACTTATCCTCAGCGGCATTTTGTTGTTGGGCAGCTTGTTGTTGTAATTGTTGTTGTTGAGCAGTAGCGTTCTTGATATCAACTTTGGTAACTTTTGGTCTACCAGTGACATATCTGGAAGCTGTACCTTTCCCTTGTCTAGAAGCTGGTGACCGTCTCGCCACCACGGATGTAGAACGAGGTATCACTAGTGTATCATCTTGATACTCTTCATTTGTATCGTTGTTATAAATCCTTAGGTCAAAATCAATACCTGTACCTAATTTATTTTCATTTATAATCTCCTTTTTCAAATCAAATACTGTTATACCAGTACCGTCAAAAAGTATTCTTGATGTATTCTTTTGTGATCTAAATCTATAAAAAATAGTAGATGACATTGTGCTGTGATTTGCTTTAAAACTTGTGGATAATTCTACAAACGATGTATTTCTTCTTCAGTTTTAAGTCTATGGCAAATTATTCGCGGACATCATGACTAAGCAATTATTCCGCGAATTTCGATTTTGGCAAGAAAACAAGTTAATTACAAAGCCCAAATACAATAGATAATTAAATGTTCAAGCTGATCAACGGACTTTTGGTGGCTGAAGTGGAGGATGAGTAGCCAGGGTTATTATGAGCTTTACAGAAGAAGCACGTATGTGTGAAAAATCTGGGGGTTTTGAAGCTAAATTTTTGTTACTAACTGTGGATACCAGTTTGGGTACTTCATTAACTGATGCTCTTGATAATTTGATCTCGTGAGTTAAAACAAGTGGAACGATGCTGGAAATTAAGGCTAACAATGGTATTAGTGATCAAAGAATTGACCCTCAATTGGCCATGAAGATCTTGGCTAATGTAAGTTGAAATTGGGCTTTTCGGGTTCATAGGGGCAAATAAAACTAACAGGTGAATCTTTTAAGTTCGATAGAGTCATTTCAGAGTCGTTGAAGGATAACGTCAAATCCAAATTGACATTCAAGGTGAGTAATATCTAGTCGTTCTGTCGCCTAATCATGAATCTAACAAATATTAGGGTCATTTACATACCTACAGATTTTGTGATGATGTTTGGACTTTTGTGATCAAGGATGTTAACGTTAAACTTGATCAAAATGAAACGATCAATGCCGATAAGATTAGAATTGTTGCTTGTAATTCAAAGAAAGCAGGAGATGTTTGATGAAGTCATGGATTTATGTCTATTTTTTGCGATTAGAAGGATAATTTTGGAATGTGAATTCTTTTAGTACTACCTGTGGAACAGGATGTATATTAATTATTGATTATATTAAGTATCGATCACTCTTTTGGAGTGCATATACAATAAATGATTTTTTTATGAAGATGTTTGTACTTCACCAACATATATTGTTTGAAATGTGTTCGCGAAGTTTTAAAATCTGTGTAATTTTCGAAAAATAATTTAGGATACGTTAGATCAAATCAAAACAATAGAGATCAAAATCTAAATCGACTCAATCAAAAAGCCTCCGATCATGAGTTATTCATTCAACCCAACCCAATTTCCAACCAAATGGGATATGGATTCTATCAAGGTAAGTTCTCAAGCATAGTGATATACTAGCTCAGTATATTAACAAGTAAACCATAGCATCAAAATCCATACATTCATCACAAGATCTCCAATATCAAACCATTAAAGGAGTTTTTCAATTTGACGAAAGTAAATGCACCAAAGAGCATTGGTGAGGCAAGAACAAGATTGTTTTTCAATTTACATTATTTCAATTCCAACTATTTCATAATAGTCTTATTAATTTCTGTTTTCCAATTGTTTAGAAATTTATACTTGTTATTAGCTTTAACAGCTTTAGCTGGTGGTATCTTGGCTTTAAAGACATATGAATTGGATGAGATTAGAATTGGGGGATGGAGACAAGATATAAACAAAAGCTATCTATACATTGCCCTGTTTGTCAGTACGATACCAATCATTCTTTACTCTAGTCCAATCGGTACTTTGATTTCACTAGCTTCTGTTAGTGCTGGTGTTATAGTCACCCATGCTCTGATTTTTGACAAGCCATCAGAGACAAGTTTTAATGAGAGCCCGGTATAGACGATAATTGAAAGAGAATTGTGTGACTAGTAATTAATTAAATAATATAATTAGATATAACATTGGGACTAGCTGATCAATCTGTAAGTGGTCTAGCCTCGGGACTTCTAGGGACTTCTAGGGACTATTTAGTCTCATTGAACAGCTACCCGCGACTACTCGCGCCAAAAATTTTCACTCGTTTCAATTGGCGGCTACCAAAGTGGAAATTAGAAGCTAAATTTTACCCAAGATTGACCGGGATGCGAAAGAGAAGAGCTAGTAGGTCATCAACGGGGGAGAAGAATCAATAGAACAGTTAAGGTGAGAAGGATATGAACTTTTATTTCCTAGATCATTCCATGTTACGTGTCACCAAAATACTTCACACGCACTCTCATGTTGTACAAACGTACCATTATGAAATTTTGAGTCTCCAGATGTCAAAATCAGTTGTTGCAATTGCTACAGGTGAAGTTTTAGTTTTTGTATTTGATCACTGTGCATCTGAGTGGATGAATTCTCGAACGAGCTCTTCTAGCAATCGGAGTTGAACTTTATCAGCAATTGCGAGCAAACGAGCCTAGCAATTAATAACGCTTTCTTCACACAGTAGCCTAATCAATTCCTAATCGTATCATCTCTTCTCATGACGTAGCCTGTTCTAGCTGCTCGCTGTCCAGCTGTTCCTGATCGTCCAGCTGTCGTTGTCTGATGCTTCAGCAGAAACGGTACGCCCAGCACCAGCGCCAACATGAGTTTCGTCGGTTGATCCACCACGTTACGCCTTTTTCCACTTGTCGAAAAGTATATAAGGAACCGGTTCTCTCGATTACCTCAATTGCTTAGTAGTTCTCAACACTTCATCAACTATTAATAGTTTTACATACATATAATTTACAATGGGTTTACAAGACGTGCTATCAAGAAAAGAAGGTGTCATCTACGGTAAAGATGTCAAAGCCTTATTTGACTATGCTCAAGAAAAGGGTTTCGCCATTCCAGCCATCAATGTTACTTCATCATCAACTGTTGTTGCTGCTTTAGAAGCTGCTAGAGATGCTAAATCTCCAATTATCTTGCAAACTTCTCAAGGTGGTGCTGCTTACTTTGCTGGTAAAGGTGTCAAGAACACCAACCAAGAAGCTTCAATTGCCGGTTGTATTGCTGCTGCTCATTACATCAAGTCAATTGCTCCAACTTATGGTATTCCAGTTGTTTTACATACTGATCATTGTGCTAAGAAATTATTACAATGGTACGATGGTTTCATCGCTGCTGATGAAGCTCAATTCAAAGCCACTGGTGAGCCATTATTCTCATCTCATATGTTGGATTTATCTGAAGAGTCTGATGATGAAAACATTGCCACTTGTGTCAAATATTTCAAAACCATGGCCAAGATGGGTCAATGGTTAGAAATGGAAATTGGTATCACTGGTGGTGAAGAAGATGGTGTTAACAATGAACACGTTCAAAAGGAATCATTATACACTTTGCCAGAAACCGTCTTCAAAGTCCATGAAGCTTTAGCTCCAATTTCTCCAAACTTCTCCATTGCCGCTGCTTTCGGTAACGTTCACGGTGTTTACAAGCCAGGTAACGTTCAATTGAAACCAGAAATCTTAGGTGATCATCAAGTCTACGCCAAACAACAAATTGGTACCGATAACAAACATCCATTATACTTGGTCTTCCATGGTGGTTCAGGTTCTTCTCAACATGAATTTGATGTTGCCATCTCTAATGGTGTTGTTAAAGTTAACTTGGATACCGATTGTCAATACGCTTACTTGAGAGGTATCAGAGACTATGTTTTGAACAAGAAAGACTATTTGATGTCTACTGTTGGTAACCCAGATGGTGCTGATAAACCAAACAAAAAATTCTTTGACCCAAGAGTCTGGGTTAGAGAAGGTGAAAAAACCATGAGTGAAAGAATCTCCGAAGCTTTAGATATCTTCCACACCAAGAACCAATTATAAGTTTAAGCTTGTAAATTATAATATATAGGGTTAATGAATTTGTGATTTTTTATGAGAATAATTTGTAAATACTATAAATTGTAATGATATGACTATATGATCAAAATCGTAAAGTCTAGACTTGTACTAAATTTGACATGATTGAATGCAATTGATTGATTATTATAATGATAATAATAATTATATTATTATAATAATAATATAAATATAATATATAATATATATATAAATCCGCGCTTTTTACCCGTATTCTAGAATTTCAATTTTTCATCGCGAGAAATCGTCGACAAAATTTTGAATTGTGCCATTGAAACTTCTAGTTAAAATCGCAACAACTTCACGTACAAAACTTGATTTTAAGGTTATTAAATTCGAAGCAATTTACTTATAAGCAAAAGCACAAATTCAATTACATTTGCAATTCATCAAATCGCTTTCAACGGAGGATCTGGTATTTGTCAAATAAAGTTTATTGTTTTTAAATTTCGCCGAAAGAATCGTTAAAGAGGTCTCCCCTATTATAAACAAAACTAAAACTCTTGTCTTGTCAAACCCCATTTAATTTCTAATCAAGAAAGAAACTTCCAATTCATTAATCAACTGTGAATATAACTCAATTGATATAGTGGAGCTTGATTTTCTTTGTGTCAAATTAATTGGAACTAAACTTACGAGAATATAAATACATCACATCTACACATATAATGTCAGATTCTACAACACATAAATCACAACAAAGAAGGCCAAGAGGCGGCTACAAGAATCAATCGAAAAGATTCAACAACTCAGCTTCTGGCTCAAATTCAAAATTAAATGAAGAAACTCAAACTAAATTGAGCACTTTAACTGAACTATTCCCAGATTGGTCAAATGATGATTTAACAGATTTAATCAATGAATTCGATGTGCTTGAAGTTATCATTGAAAAAATCACCACTGGTGCTGTCAGTAAATGGGATGAAGTTAAAAAACCTTCCAAGAAGGAAAAGCAACAAGAAAAACTTGAACAAGAAATAATAAACAAAGAAAACATTAACGGTTCAAGTCATAAATCTCATAAAGAATTCAAACCTAGAGGAAACTTCAAAGAAAAACCTGGTAAAAAGGCTCCGGTAGCTTCAAAACCAAAAGAACAAAAGGAATCAGCTCCAGCTCCAAGTTCCAGTTCCTCTAACTCCACTTCAACTTCTAACAAAACATCTTGGGCCGCTGCATTAGGAAGCTCGGATCCAAAGACTAAAGCTGCTGCTGTGAAAGCTCAACAACAAGAGCAACAACAACAATCTGATGAATCTGCCAAACGAGTTGAAACTCCACAAGAGACTGTCGTAGAACAAGTACAAGAGCCAAAATCTGAAGAATCTGTTAAACCAAAAGAATCACAACCTCAGGAAAAGAAAGAAAAAAAACCGGCTTCAATTCCAGCTACAAGTAACAAATCATGGGCTGCAATTGCTGCACCACCTCCTGCTCCAAAACCAAAGAAGAAAGCTGCGCCAGCTCCAAAACCTCAAGCTCAACAACAAGAACAACCAGTTACAAAGCAACAAAATACTGCTGAAAAAGTTGTTGAAGTTACTAAAGGTGTCGAAACTGTTTCTGTTGAAGAACCAAAACAAGAAGAACAATCTCAAGTGACTGAACCTGAAACTGTTCAACAAGAAGCTCCAACACAACCAGAAGTTGTCGAACAACAACAACAACAACAATCGGAAATTCCAGCTGCTTCCTCTCAACAACCTCTACAAAAAACTCAAAGAAGATTACAGCAAGATGCACCAGTTGTTTTGCCTCAAACTGCTAACCAAGTTGGTAACGCTGGTATTTCATTTGGTTCTTCATTATTGTCTGAAGGTGAGAAACAAGTTCAAGAACAACAACAACAGCAACAAGTTCCAGCTCAATCTCAACAGTACAACTTATACAACCAACAACAACAACAACAACAACAGTTACCTCGTCAATATCAAAACCAACAACAACAGCAACCTCAACAACAACAACAACAACAAAACTTGTATCAACAATATCCTCAACAACCTCAACAACAGCAACAACAACAGCAAGCTCCAGCTCAAGCTCACGCACAACAACCTCAACAACAGCAACAACAACCACCAAAAGGCTTCGATCAATATTATGGTTATTCATCCCATTTCCCAGGTTACAACTATGGTTTAGATTATCAATATGATCGTAACACTTATGGTCAACAAAGAGCATCTGGTTATGATCAAGCTTCCGCTGTTCAACAACAATATGCTCATCAACAATCACCATACGCTGCTCCACCACAAATCCCAGCTGTTCCAATTGCCAATGATTTATCAGCTGCTTCACCAGTTACTGCTTCAATCCAACCAAATGCTGGCTCAGCTGCTCAACCTCAACCAAATGTTGCTAATATCCCATTCCAAACTCCATATTATCAAAATGTTCCATACATGTATTATCCACAACATTATCAATACATGCAACAAGCGGCTGCTGCTCAGCAACAACAACAACAACAACAACAATTCTCACCATACTCTCAATATACTCAACCAAAAGGTTATGGTGCTTATGGTGTTCCACAACAAGCTTCTCAAGGTTCTTCAGCTCCTCAATCTCAACAAAGTGGTGCTACTTCTCAACCAAATTCTCAACAAACTGCTCAAGGTGGTCCTTCAGGTGCTAATGGTGCTGGTCCAACTGGTCAAGCTACTGGTGAAGAACAAGTTCCTCAACAATATTACCAACAATCAAACATTTATGGAGCTTACGGTGCTGGTCCAGACTTGAATCAATCAAGAAACTGGTATTAAAACTTATACAACCCTTTATGAATCTTAGGGTGTGTTTAGTTATTAAAAAAAAACATTATTTTGATTAAGTTTGTCTGTTATTTTCCAAATCATTTTCTCATTTTATTTTATTCTTTTTATTGATTGATGTCACAATAAAATTAATTTTAGTTTTCAATTTTTTTATCTTAAGAGGTTGTTTAGATATAAAATTCAATGAAACTAAAAAAAAAAATTTATGATGAATTTCCAATTACAATATTAAAATTGATATTTGAGACTTGATCTATTTACGAATCTGGTTCGTTTCATATGTTATTAACATTGTTGATAATGTACGTTAGATTATGTTACGTTGAATTAAGATGTAGTTATTTCAGACTGCGATTAAGCTTTTCAATTACAAACATGAAAGAGTAGGAGAGCAGCTTTTGCAACACATCGATCCTACCTTTGTGTCTGTTCTATAAGCTGCACTCATTCTACATAAATTTTCTATATGAATGGATTTTGTACGTTTTGATAATTTTGAATCTTTATAATATGTTAACGTGGTAATTCATTTTCGTGTTGAAATACTATATGGTGTCGGGTTTAGCATGTCTATTTCAAACCACCAAATATTTGTACCTCCAACAAAGTGTTTCGAAGGTTTTCTTTTTTGAAACACAAATAAGCACAGAAAGTTTTTCAGATTTAAGAGAGTCATAGAGTACATATTTTTGTAGCAGCTTCAGGAGTTTCAAAGACCTTGTAGACGTAGGAGATTAAACTTCGGTATTAATTTGAAATGTGCGACATGAGATATTCAAACAATTCGGTATAACTTTTTCAAATCTAGCTAAAACTAATTCGAACTTTGGGAAGTTGATACAATAAGCTCATTGACTTGCTAAAACACATTATTCAGTCTCAAAACTTTGATTTAAAATAAAAAAACTCGCGGGGATTCATTTTGAACTCTTTTGAAATTTCCTTTTTTTTTTTAGAAATTTGATTATTGTAGGTTACCTTAAATTTTTTTTAAATTTAAATTTATATATAATTTATATTTAATATATATATATTGCAAACAGCTTTTTTCATAGTGTTTTACACTAGAGAAATAATGCTGAAGTCGGAAATCGAAAGGTTCATAAAAGGCTTTTCAAAGGCCGAAAATTGGGCTTATTAGGCCAAATTTAGAATGTTTATATCAAATTGAATTATATTTAAAGCCGAATTAACATCTCCGAAGGCGTTTGATCTTAATGGGCTTATACATCTTGAAGTTGGAAAAAACACTTGAAGTTTTTAATTAATTTTGGTTATATACAGAGGGCAGCTATACATACATATTGAGCACCCTTCAAAAGATCCATCTATACCCTAAAAGTTAATCAATTCTCATTGATTCTAATAACCAATCTTTGGTTTGAAATTTTACCTTCTTTCATCAATTCCAATCCCTTAGGAACAGCATCTAATCCACCAGGTAAAACTTTTATGGGCAAATGCTCAATTTTCCGATTGTTTACCAATTTTTCAATGATAGGGACATATCTCTTCAAGCTTTCAAGAGTCCCTTTCTTTGGAGATAGTGAAGTACCATTTCCATATGTGATTACTCTTTCGTGTGAAGTGAAAGCTCTGGTTAGCTCATACTTGACATTAGGCTTCTTGTTTTCAATGAAATCAATGTTAGGGACTTGTAGCCCCTCCAACAAGACTTCATGATCAGTTGGTAATGCTTCATAGACTTTTTGGACAGCATCTGTAAAACCAGTGGTGACATAAGCGAAATCAATATCCTTGTTTAGTTTTTTAATATCATCAATTAAAGTTTCTGAATGGTAATCTAGGACAACCTTGGCTCCAAGCTCTTTCAACAATGGTTCAAATCTTGGAGAAGCAATGGCTATAATATCCCAGCCTAAAGAATGAGCATACTGAATAGCAACTTGTCCAACATTTGTGGATCCACCATAGACTAAAAGTGTCTTATCCTTTTCATCTGTGTTACCAAAAGTATGATAAATAGTGATACCAATGGTGATGAGCCCATCAGCCAAAGATGCAGCATGCTCGTATGTTTCTACTGGGCCTCTTTCCAAAGCGTTTGATTTTGAGTATCCTTCAATGCTCAATTTGAAAGAGTTTGTCTCGAGGACCTTAACATATTGCTGGTAAGCACCATGTTCCTGGAACTCCGAATCTGAGCCAAAGGTGAAGCTGGTTATAACATCACCAGGTTGGAACCTTGTCACTGATTTGCCCACAGATACCACGTCACCGGCCAAAGAGATCCCAGATCCTGTTCCTGGCGTTGCCCATTTGAAATCGGTAAAGTAGTAGTCAACATGAGCCAATGCTACAGCTTTAGCCTTCACCAGGATCTCATCGTCTTGGAGCTTTGAATGAACTGGGACATCTGTGACGACTAGCTTGTACTCATCGTTTATCTTGATGGCCTTTTGGGTGCTTGGTAAAGAAGACATTTTGATGCAGTGTTAAAAAGACAAAACTTCTAAACAATTTCGTTATTTCTTCTGCTTATAAGCGAAACAGTACGAATATTGCATTAGTAATGCGATGCGCCAAACCACGCCGGCTCAACAAGTTGGAGCCACAGGTTTCAACCCAACTGACCCTGCCAGCAAGACAGTGCGAGACAATAGAGTGATTTTGTAGTTGAAACTTGAAGCTGTAATGCCAATAACGCTGATTCTAGTAGAAAGTTGTGTCGTATCGCTTGACGGATATAACAGGCCCAAAGTATTCAAAAAAAATGTATAATTGTCAGCCACATGATCTCTGGCTGCACTACATCTGTGAAATCTATGAGATTCTAAACCTGAAGACTCTTTAAAATGGAAAATTATCTATACGAATTGAGTGACTGGGAATTTTAGCTCTTCATGGGTCCCCTTCAGATCGTATTCACTCAATCCAACAGTTGCACCAAATTTCAAAAATCTATCAAAGATGGCTTTCCTCTTAAATTCTGCTTGTTCATCCAAAGCTGGAAAATATTTTTCATGGTTATATTCGAAATTTAAAAGTCCACCATAGTCTTTATCCAACTCATTCAATGGGATATAATCTTCAAATGGTTTATCAAAGATAAGTTTGTTTTTAGTATTTGGATCTATGAATGGATGTATTAATTTTAAAAAAGTCCAACCAACTATTGGAATATTTGTTAATAACGCCTTACCCAATCTTTCTGGGTAGTGTGTTTGTAAGATGTCCAGAACTTGTTTCCCAATGGACATTGATGGGATTTTAGAAGTTGTACCTTCAACTTTGTACTGTTTAAAATCAATCAATAACGCCAGTGTATCTTGACCAGCTGGCATAAAATCTATTGTTCTTTCCAAAAAAAAAACTAATTGTTGCACTTGTCTTGGTGATGCCTTGGTGTTTTGACGACCATTTTTCAAGTACAAGATCGGACGAGCTTCACTATCATAACCCAAAATGACTTGTTTGCCTGTCAAGTTCTCCTCATAAACCAAATCAGCAGTGACGACATTATTATCACCAGTTATACCAAATTCTCTTCTCCAAGAAAGTGAAAGTTCAAGTCTATCAATTGCATCTTTCAATACCCATTTGGTTGCTCTCAAATATCTCAAAAGACATTCTCTTGTTAACCATGCCTTTTCATAATCAGTCAATGGAGATTTTTCACTAGATTTTGGTTTAACAGGAACACTTGTGTTTGGATCTTGAAAATGTTTTAAAACCTCGTTATATTTGGTTTGTTGATCCTCTTTTAATTCTTTAATTGGTGGTGCATTAATAGATTCCGGTTTCTCAAATGGTACAGAGACCTCAATTAGATCAGCCTTGTTCTGTTTCACTTCAGGCGTTTTTTTCTTACCAAATCCAAACATTTCCAATTTGATCAAAGAATGAAAGTCAATTGTATAAGATTGAATGTTTGAATATAAAATTTTTAGTAAAATCACAAGATCAGAATTTGAGAATGTTAAAAGTGTTAAATATACGCAATGATCTGTCAAGCTGCAATATAAATTATTGGTAAGGCCAACAGTGAAATGATTCAAAGCCGGGTAAGTTAGATATAATAAGTGTTTCCAAACATCAAACATTTTCAAGAAGAAGCGGTTTTAGCTCAGTCGGGAGAGCGTTAGACTGAAGATCTAAAGGTCCTGTGTTCAATCCACAGAAATCGCAAACTTTATTTTTTGTGGTCGGCAACATTTTCCGCGAATTAGATACCAAATGAGTGTAGGAGATGAATGATTATGAAGTTTAAATTAAATACCTTTTTTTTTTTTCACAAATATGACTTGACTGGTAAAGGGACCTATAATATTTGAATCTTGTGATTATTGAGTGTATTCAGTAAGTTTCAATAGCTTGAAGACTCGTGTGGTTTTTTTGGTCCAACAAAGCGCTCAATGGAATAGTACTGCAAAGATTTACTAACATTGTCATCACATTCATTATAAATATAAATTGTATACATTTGATCTCTATCTTTCTAGTTTCCTCTTCAAAGTTTTAGAATCTTTAGCATCAGTTAATTTAGTCAGTGTAAGTTGGACATAATCATCAAAAGTATAATCATCAGCATTCAAAATACCAATTTTACCAATTTTCTGAGATTTTCTATTCCATTTTACATCTCTTAACAGTCCAGATAATTTTCTGAAAGATGTATTTTCCCATAGTGTACTTTTTTTGGAGTAATCATGACTTATAGCCTTTCTAGCAGACTCTCTTGATTTAAATTTGACCAGTCCAGTATCGTACTTGTTTTCCTTAGATGACCGAGGCAAGATCTCTGCACTTTCAACATCCCCAAATATAGACATGATCCCCATCAGGACATCAGATGTGAAGAGTTCTGAAATCCCAGATCTAACTTTCCAAACAACTTTTACAGAACTATCCTCTTGTTGACCCATTTTGAACATCTTTATGGGTTGATCATCAGATTCGCCATCTCTCCCGAGCCTAGATCTGAATTCCTTCTCCAAATTTCTCCTCTGATCAGCACCTTCTTTCCTTAAAAGCTCCAGTCGTACACCGAAGTCATTGGCACTTTTTGTTGCATTACGTGTGTTCCATCTCTGGGCCTTGTTGTGTAAATTAGCTTCATCCTCTGCCCTCTCCAACTCATCTTTCATCTGTTTCCGGCTAGAATCTAGCTTCAGCGATCGAAGAGCTTCGAGCTCTTTGGCTTGAAGCCAGCTATCGTATTCCTGTCTGAGCTGTTTATCATTGAGCACTTTCAAGGCCAACGATATAGCATGAAACTTCTCAGCTGCATCTTCTGAAGGGTTTTTATCGGGATGGTACACCAAGGCCTGTTTCCTGTATGCTTTTCTAATTTGCCCGCCTTGTGCATCGTTCGGAAGCTCTAAAAGCTTGTAAAGATCGAAATTGTTCGACTTCAAGTAGTCGAGTTCTTTGGAACCCATTGGACCAGTGAATTCGATTCGCTTGAAGCTTTTTATAAGCTTTTAAAAGGATTTATTCTACATCTTGATTTATTTCCTGTGTTGTAGTATACGCGGTCGCGAAGAAAAAACTCAGACTAGAACCCGAAACGATAGAGGTATACAGAGAATTGGAAAATTTAGCATAATAAAGAGCTGGTAGTGATTTAAGCCTAAGAGAATGGCGACACTTGACGAGCTGTTCAGTATAGGATCAATTGAAGAATTGGATGGGAAAGTCATCCGTGCCACATTGAATCAAAACAAAGGCTCATCGGCTTTGCAAAAGTTGAGTATAGAGAATGCAGAAAGAGCTGTTGATCTTTCCCAAAGAGCTGATTTACCGATTTCGTTGTTGTTTCAAGGCGATGAGATTGCAGGGTATGGTAATATTACAGATGTTTTGGTTAAAAAATTGAAACGCCCAAAGGATGATGAAGATCTTGAATTCTGTGCCGATGCATTATCGTTATTGTTAAGCACAAAGGGATTCGATAAAAGAAACGCTGAAGTATTAGTGTCGAACTGTATTGCTAGAATTGTGGATGTAGAGAAGTGCTGGGTAGCTATTGTGAGGCTTTACAAGACCAACCAAGCAGAAATTTTGATAATGATTGATCAACAACTTGATATATTGAATGCTAAAGAGAATTATGCAGCTATATTCAAGATTGTCGCTACAATATTTGAGATTGAGAAGATGGACGGTAAAAGTTTGTTTGAAGTTGAAGCTGTTCAAGAGTCGATTAATAAAGTTAGTCAGTATTCTTCACCTATAATGGTGAAGGAAGGATTAAAGTTATTATCCGCATTATGTTCAGATGATGAATCTAGGAAACTAATTTCTACAAATTTCACATCTATATTGACTCAGGGGTTAAAATCTGTAGATGATGGAATAAGGACATTATCTGCTCTTGTGATTATAAAGACTTGGAATTTCACACAGATTGAACTGGAAAAATCACTGAGTATAGGTGATTTGTATGATATTATCACCAAAACATTTTCCAAATACACAATCGAAGCGTTGGCGTATCTATCGATAAAACCTGCGATAAAGCAGAAAATGAGAACTGATGATGAAGTTGTGTTTGATATCACCAAGTTGTTGGATCCAAAGGAAAATACATCTCTGGAGGATATCTATGGGATCTTGGTTACATTGGCAAACTTGACCACGATAGAGGAAGAATCAGAAGTATCAGAATTGAAAAAACATGCGAAAAAGGGATTAGAAAGTGAGATCCAAGAAGATCCAGAGGAGATTAAAATTTTTCAAGAGGAGTTACTGGAGAGAAACATTGTTCATAACATTTCATCATATTCCAAACTTTCACTTACATCTGTTTTCCCAGCGATCAAGTTGTTATATAATTTTTCCAAAGAGAGGAACAATCGTCCACAAGTACTATCACAGGCTGGGCTTGAAATTTTAATCAGATCAATAACAATTGATGTGATCCCAGAGGATATTCTTAAATTTGCATACCAAGCCATCTCAAACCTCTTACTGACTACAAATCCAAGTACAATTTTCAGATTACGCGAGGCACAATATGCCTTGTTCCAATATTTATCTATCGAAAGTATTGGTGAAAAAGAACAACTTCAGGCTTTGATCTCATTAACAAATTGTAATGCTGTGGACAATGGAGCATTCACACCTGCACAATGGAAAGTGGTTGACTTATATTTGAACAGTGATGAGACTATGATAAGGAGATCCGCTATTGAACTGGTGTGCAATGCAGTGCAACATAAGGGCAATGTTGGTGGTCTCTTTGATTTTTCCAATGTCTCATCGAAAAAACGGTACGATCTTCTGGTGCAATATACAGGTCTTGAGGATCACAAATCACAGAGTTCTGCCGTTGCAGCTTTATCATTTGGTGTGAGTATCGAGTTCATCGCACATGAGGTGGTACAGGATGAAAGATTACTGAAGAGCATGTTCACCATACTCAATGAGCAGTACAAAGAGGAAGATCTGTTAGAAAGGGCTTTATATGTCTTGTACTATCTCATCTTCAACTCTGAAGAGAACCGCAAAGTCATGGAATCGCTACGGAAAGATGCTTTTTTCAAGAGTGGCATAGAGCTTGTTCTGAGGAACATAAAGAGAGGTACCACTCCTTTTGAAATGGCTCTCGAGATTCTCAAATTGGTCAAGTTCCAGTGAATAAATAGCTGTATTAGCCTTGATGTAGTCGCGAATTCTATTGTTACAGCCCAGAAGATGACGGGGCTTTTTTTTAGGGCCAAAAATAAAATGTCATATAAATAAGCACCTTAATCACCATTCAATCAGAAGCCAGCAAAGGCCAATTGAACAAGGTGGAAAATGGCTAGTAAGGGGAACGATAGCTTACAAGAAATTGACCTCAATGCAAGCGAGAACGCGCATGGAAGCCCCAGCTCAGGGTCGTCTGTCCAGGCAGCTCAACAGACGCTGGACAGCGAGAACGACATCTTGATCAGAAAGTACATTGATGGCTGTCAGGCTGGAGACCTGGTCACAGTAAGGGATCTGGTCGAGTCAGGCTCGGTTGAGCTGGGCCAGGACGTGGACCAGTCGGGCGTCAGTGGGCTCCATTGGGCTGCAATCAACAATAGACTCAGTATAGTGGAATACCTGGTCTCCAAGGGCGCAGAGGTTGATAGACAAGGTGGTGATCTGAATGCTACGCCATTGCACTGGGCGTGCCGCTATGGGCTGGTGTACATTGTGGACTTTTTGTTGCGGAAAGGTGCTGATCCTACAAGAGTGGATTCACAGGGGTTTAATGCCCTGCATTTGGCTGTTCACTCTTCAAATATCATGCTGGTGATTTACATATTGGCATTTGTGGATTCGATACCTGTGGACTCAGCAGATCCTAATGGGAGAACGGCACTCATCTGGGCTGGATATCAAGGTGATTCTCTAAGTGTGGAGTCGCTGTTGAAATTTCATGCGAACGTCAAGCTTGTCGACTCACAGGGATTCACAGCTTTACATTGGTCTTTGATCCGTGGTCAAAAAGATTGTATCAAGAGATTGATTGATGAAGGTTCAGATGTGCACCAAGTGACAAATGATGGGAAATCTTGCTTTGACGTGGCACATGATATGAATAGCATGGAGGCTTTAACAGATGCTCTTTATCAAAGTGGACTGGATCGTACAGGGAATCCAATCAAGAAATATTTCGACCCGAAAATGGCCAAGATTATCACTTTCTTAACACCATATTTCTTGATTGGTCTTGCATTTTATCTGAATGCTCATACTAATATATTTTTGACACTGATTTTATTTGCCGGTTTGTTTGCATTAACCTCAAAGGCTTTAAAACTCATTGTCTTCCCTTCATTTGTGTTATCTTCAACACCGTTTATCAAATCACCATATCTTTCAGGTGTGTTCTCTGGAACTGCCTTCTGGATCTTATTTTGCTGGATCTTTGTTATCCTGCCATACACATTTCTAGAGGCTCCATTGACCAATATTTTGTTTTCCATTTTAAGTCCATGTGTCATTTACACTTTTTTCAAAGCCATGTTTAAAGATCCTGGATTGATAGACCCACCGAGTTCAAATGAAGAAATTAAAGAAAACATCCAATCATTATTATCTGTGGGTAAATACGATGCAAAAAATTTTTGCATAAATTCATACATCAAAAAACCATTGAGATCCAAATATTCTCACACTTACCAAAAATGCGTGGCAAGATTTGATCATTTTTGTCCATGGGTTTATAATGACGTTGGATTAAGAAACCACAAGGTTTTCTTATTCTTTGTTGTATCATTAGAGTTAACAATGATTCTTTACATTCGTCTAGCCCTAATATATTTCGACGATTTGAAAGAGACCGATCAAGAGTGCTTCTTGTTAGATGATGAACTATGTACAGGGTTTTACAACTCCAATTTCATATTCTCATTGTCATGTTGGACTTTATTTCAATTCATCTGGGTTACATTCTTACTGTTCTCACAATTCTTTCAAGTCTCTAAAGGGTTAACAACATTGGAATTATCATACTACACTAAACGTGCGCAAAATGGTTCCAATCCTCATTTCTCAAGTACACCTGCAGAATTAGCTGGAGCAGATCCAACACCTACATCAACATCTAGACAAAAAAATTGCTTCAGTACATTATGTCTCTTAACTGGTATCGATCAATTCACAATTGCCATCAAGGAAGTGCTCGGTTTGAAAAGTAACACAAGAATAGAGACTGTACCAACTGATTACGGTGTGAAACAAAATTGTATTGATTTCTGGTTTGCAAGTGGTGATGAACGTTTAGATATGAGAAATGTTTTCAAATTACCAGTATCCGGTGAGGCTAATTTGAATGGTGAAACTGTGGATTACTACAAGCTTTACACTCTACCTGAAAAGAAGATTCTTTATGATCAGAATGCAGTATAAATACATGTAAATAGTGGTGGATCATGAAATATACACATGCCTGAACGAAACGATAAAAAATATATTAATATTAAACGTAACCCATAATAAAATAATAAATAATGTACAAAATGCAGCATAATCTTCAATATACCTGCTCAATAAAATCACCAAGTAGTCTTAAATCGTTGAATTGAGCAATCTTTTTATAAGTTTCAACAGTCTCAGAGACATTGTGCTTAGTATGTGATTCAACAAATTTACCAGAACATGAACAATAATCAGACATATTACTTTCCTTGATTCTGTTACACTTTTCACATTTCAAATCTTGAATAAAATAGTTTGTAAATATTTTCTCCAATGTATTGATAAGTCTCTCTTCAAGTAATGCCTTGTTATAATTTCTATCACATTTTTCACATTTCCATAAATGTTTCTCTTCATCACGACAAAAATCTAAATCTCTAATATGATGACAATATTCACACAACACACCAGCAACTTTCAATGTCTTACTTGGATTGTAAAAGACTGATTCTTTTGAAAATTCTCTAATTTCAAAAATGTTCAACAATTCTTTACGTAATAATCTAACTTCAAGATTTCTCTTTTTCGAAAGGCTGAAAATTGCACACAAGAATTTAACAAGCTCCAAAACTGGGTTCTTGAGAATTGTAGCTGAACCCGGTAGTTTAGGAAATTCATATTCATGCGTTAAGTCAGGATCAAGAATTGCCTCTGTTTGATTACGCAATAATTGCTTGACTCTCTTTAACAACGGTTTTCTAAATGTTTCACAAATACCATTTTGTATTTCCTCCTCTGGTGTTTTGGTGACCTGTGCACCTTTTTTCAAAATATGATTAATTTGAGTGACTCTAGGAGTTGACAAAACGTTGGCCATTTTGTTCTTGTCTTTAATCAGTGCATCAAGGAAGATAATAATCCAATCTTCAAATTCTGGCCTGATTATGGATGGCAAATATTGTTTCATTTGCCATTTTGAAAGACCAATTAAATCTTGTTCTTCCTTCTCTGAGATTTCCAAGCAAGCTCTACCACCAAAATTGTGTTCATCCATCCAGATTAAGAGATCCCAATACTTATCAATTTGCAAATCCAAATAATTGAATAATGGTCTAGATCTAACAGCCTTGACAATGTATTGAGCATAAGCATATGAGTTTTCAACAGAAACTTTTGATGTTTTTAGTATAATTTTGGATCTATTTGCAAACACAACACTTGAACCTAATTTAGAAAATTCACCAACCAATTGAAGTAATGCCTTTTTGGTCAAATTATGAACATGGTATTTCAAAGATGAATCATAAAGGAATGATTGATTGTCTTGAACCCAAGAAACAAAGGTATGAACCATAGAATCTGCATTTGCATTGTTTTGAACAGCATCATCCCACCAATCCTTAACCATACTTCTCAAAACTGATAGACCAGGACCTGAGAAGGAATCTTCCGCAAAAGTAGAAGAACCATTGTTCTCATCATTTATCAACTCCATATCAGCAAGATCTGTACCTTCTGCCTCATTAATTAAAGAAGAAGTCAACACAGTGTTGATTGTCAGGTTGGAAACATCGACTTCTAATGTAACAGTTTCATAGATCTCTGGATTGTTGATGATTGGGAATTCATAGTTTTCATTATCCATCAAAATGGTATCTTTCTCCATTCCACCATAATCTGGAACCGGTCTTGGTGACCACCATAAAACAATGTCACTCTTTTTCAATCTTCTAGCGTATTCAATGTCAATCAAATAACCAATATTATCAGTTCTCAAGTTACATAATGGAATATTACCATATTTTGCCAACGATAACAAATGTTTGATCCAGGATGCTAAAGCCAAATAGTGGTTACAAACTCGTTTTAGTACAATTCCTTGCCATCCAATAGCTGGGACATTAATTTCACCAACGTTCATATGAATAACAGGGAAGTCACATAATGTCTTGAAAGACTTAGAAAGTCTATTGGAAACAGATGATTGCAGAACAAAGAGCGGTTTGGTTGGACTTTCTTCATTGATTTTGTTGATGAAACTGTTCAACTTTCTATGTAACTTTGGATGTTCTTCGAAATAGACAGTTTCAAATTCCAGTTCATCTTGATAATCAATGATATCATAGAGAGAAGAAATCTTTTCCTTCTTTGCCTCGTACAGATCTTTATAGATTTTTTCCAAATTACCAGCGATTGGTTGAGCATTTCTAGATGGTTTCAAAACAAACATCATAACTTTTTTATCCCAAGATTTAAATAACGAATAAATTTCATAATTATTGGTCACCATATGGAATAGATATGCAACAGGCATTGAGAATTTTTGTAAATAATGCTTAGTATCAGTCATGGATAATGTTTTCAGATCAAAACCATTCTTTAACCCTTTACCCAATGCACCGATCTTGTTGGAATGGAATGAAACGGAATTACCTAGTTCCATGATTGCTCTCTCAGTAGGTTCAACTTGTGCCTCATAAATACCCATAACATTAGAGTTTTGCAAAATACTACCGGCTTTTCTCAATTCATCTTGATAGACACCTTCAGGCATAGTTAACTTGAAAAGATTTGAAGCCTTGTGACCATTTGGTAAAATACTATTCACCTTTTCAACCTCACAAGTTGGGATTGAGCCATCAGGAAGTGCTGAGGAACGGAAACTCATATATAATCTTCTTGGAATATGGAAAACAAAAGATTGGATCTTACCATCAATTAAAACGAACGCTTTGATGTCACCAGGATTGGTATCCAGCTTGTATTGAATAATTTGCCAAGTTGAGCCAGCAAAACTTTCAGCTTGATTTCTAACCATATTACCAACAGTGGATCTATAACTTGATTCAGAAGATTCACCAAATAATGTTTTTCTTCTTTCTCTTGACTTCTTTTGAACTTTCCACTTAGCCTTTTGATGAGTTAAGAATCCGGTATAATCATCTTCTGGAGCAGGACATGGACCGTTCAACAAGTTGGTCTCCTCTTCGGTTGGATCACTAGACTCAACGTGTTGATTTTTACGCTTCTTGGAAGTAACCTTACCAACCAACGGTTTTTTCCCTGTGGTGGCCTCGATCTCTTTACCCATGTCTTCGATGTCCTTCATGATATCGATAGGATTGCTCTTGGATTTAGAAAAGAATGTTGCAAGTGAAGATTGTTTCTTCTTATCTTTACTAGTTGCAATTCTTTTTTGTAACCAATCTGGATGTGCAACTCTTGAAACTGGGTTCTCAATGCTTTGTAGGGCAGCTGGAATGGTGATGATTTTTTGGATCACTGATTCTAAACGTTCTTTGTAATAATTCCAATCAATGATATTTCTAGCATCAAAATCGTCTAGTGTAGGATCTAACAACCATCTTCTCAAAAAGTTTTTTTTAACAGTGATATCGGATGAGAAAATAGCAACAGGTATAGCTCTTTCTGTAACTGGTGCATTCAAAGGTCTTTCAGAAATAATATACTTCACAGCCAAACCTTTATCTTTAACCATTTCGGCACCTAAGAACTCACCCAATCTGCGAGCAGTGGTGATGGAAGTTGATTTTTGGCCTTCGTATTCTTCTAGACTCTTACTCATACTCTTGTTTTCACAAATCAATTCGATCAAATCTTCATCTTCAAGCATACGACCTTTGGTATCCAAAACATCAAGCCATCTATTTGCAACACTAGCAACGGCACCATAACATCCTTCCAAAGTATCACCTTCCAAGAATAATTTGAAAATATCAGACTGGAAATTCTTGATCAATTGTAATTCACCACGTCTTTTCAATTCAAAACCTTTCAATTCGGCAAGTGTACCATCGTCGTTGAAAACAGCATAACGTTTTTTCAAACCTTTACCTTCCTCTTTAGAAGTTGGTAAAATCATCGCCTTATAGGGTCCATCGACTTCAAAAAAAATGGAATTATCACTATGTGTTTCATATTTTTTAGTCACAGGATCAACCAATGTTTGATATTGATGGTTTGTGAATTGTTCATGAACAAGATAATTTAACATGGAACAAGGGTATGAACAAAAGGCCTTTTTACCATCTTTTAAATTGAATGTGAAATCTTCTGGGAATGATTTAGGTAGAATACACCAAATACCATCCGTATCCAATTCCAATGGTCTCCCAATTCTTTCAATCAAGCCTCTAGCCATTTGAATAATAGTGGCACCTGTTAAACATGTGATACCTGCCATCTCGATAGAATACCATCTAGAACCTTTTCTCATAACGTACCCGTAAAAACTGTTTAAGATGACCTTGAATGCCAATTGTAAAGCTTCGTAATAGACAACTCTTTTTTCAGCTTCTTCCCTTTCAGCACGATCTTGGGTATTGGATTTTTTCTTGTAGACTTTTGCTAAACCTTTGAAATCATAACGACGATCTCTAAAAGAGCGCACAGTGTCAACATAAAATGGATTTTCTCTTTGACAGATGATGGATTCCCTTTCAACAGTTTCAGTTTGTTTAACTTTATGATAATTTTTTCTTGAGAAATCCTGCAATCTTTTTTTGATCTGTGCAACTTGTTCTTGGTAAGAAAGATCCTCGAAAGTTCTTCTTGGTTGATATGGTTTTTTTGGAGGAAATGACTCATTTTGTAAAGATCTCTTGACCATACCATATTCGTCCATCTTTGCAGGGAAAAATTCACCTCTCCAAGCCCAAGTCATTCTTCTATCACACGTTTTACCAGGTCTGTTGAAATCACAAGCGGCACAATCTTTCTCAGTCTTCATCGAATCAGGCTGTAAACGATTTGAACACATGATATTTGGATACATTGAAGCAACATCAACATGATAAATAAGAGGTTTTTCAGATCTTTTTGGGTTATTCCTTAGCTCTAGTAATTGATTTTTCACATCGTTATAGACTTCATCATAGTTGGTGACATCTTCTAATTTGGCTTTACTTTCCACAACAATACTGAATTTCAAGGCATTATCCAAATCAGCGATAAGTTCATCAATAGCTGCTGGATCAATTTTGAAGTCACTTTCTAAATCTGATCTGAAAACACCAGCTTCTAAGGACTCCACATGACCACCGACATATGTTTCTGATTCCAATAAATGACCATCATAAAATCTCTCTAATGGGTCAACATGTTTATTCGGTAGCAAAATACCGTTTTCATAAGCTTGAACCATAAGAAGCATTTCACAAAGAGTACCAGTACCTTTTCTCAACAGTTCATCAGGATTTAACGGAACGATAATACCCAATGACACAATAAAATTGTTGATAATTTTGGAATATAAATAATAAGTAGCCACAGCATCAGAAACAGAATATTCTGAAAGAACTTGTGGTTTACTGTATGCATAAGGTGTCATAAGTTCAGGGTCCAATTCAATTGGATTATAGCCCAATTTGGATGTAGTCACGGCTTTCAAACCTTGAGAACCTTGAGGTAAATAAGAATCTCTCTTGACCCATCTGTAACAATCCATATGAGCACAATATGTAGATTTATATTCACCTTCACTATCCACGGCAAACCCAATTTCATCAAACATGTTCAAGTCATGAACTGCTGCTCTTGCTTCCACAAATGGCCAATCGAAGAAATCACCATTGAAGGTTGCGATAATGGTAGGCTTAGCTTCTCTGACATGTTCAAAAAATCTTTCCAATGTGGCCTTTTCGTCTGCTTCATTGAATACAGTGAAAATACCGGGATATTCTGCCTTTGGAGTATATTCGAAATCATCAATATCTTCTGAAATGATTTCTCTATTGGTGATTAAGAACCCGTCACCATCAATCATATAAGAAATCATCATCACTTGATCAACAGAACTATCTGGGAACTTCAATGGTCTTTTTGTTGTTTCGATATCAAAAGCTAGAGTGACAGCATCACCAAAATCAATTCTTTCTGGAATTTCTTCACATTGGACATCACCTTGATCAGCAGAGACTTTGTACCATTTACCCACTCTCAAGTTTTTATCAATGGAGACACGAGTACAGTAGGGCACATCATGTTCACGAATATCTTCAATATATTCACTGACATCCACAAGCGTCTCTTGCCTTTTCTGTAAGGAGAAATCATCAGTATAGTTATTGTTGACAGCAGAATATAAATCTCGTGTATCCTTTTTCGTTTGATTTTCTTTCACGATAGGCTGTATTATTCTCTTTGCCTCAAACATATCACCAGCACTTGGGAAGTTAAGTCTTAGTAATGATCTTTTCAGCCCAATCAAATGGTTTGGAATGGCTAAATCTTCTTTTTCAATTTTGGATACAGATTTAACGTATTGTTCCAATTTTTTCTTTAATAATTCCTCCACTTCAGCTTCAAACCCAGGGGTACAAGCCACTAGGAAATAAGGATCGTATTGTATCGTGGCCTTGAACGTACCACCTTCTTCGTCCAAGAAATAGTAATCAACACCAGAAACACCAGAAATGTAATCTTTACTTGGGACAGTGGTCGCATGCATATTACACAACCAACCTGTCCGCGTTGGACCTGCTTCGAATCTTTCAAACCCCATCATGCTATCTATCTGGTCATTTTTCTTCACTTGGTCGAGCTTGGACTTGGTGTCGTCTCTTTGTGTTCTGAAGTTGTTGGAGTTGTTCGGTACGTAGTCATCACGAGGATTCACAGAACTTTTAACATATCTAGCTGTGGTTGAACCTTTGTACTTTCCATTTGCAGGAGCTCCCATTGTTGAGTTATTTCGGTTGGATGTGATGGAGAAGGAGATGCTAATGTATTATGATGGGATGGTGAATGGTGTATGGGAGAAGCTTGAAGCAATATCTTTATAGAATTGCAAACGCAGGAAGATAAAAGAAATCAATAGTGTCTTTTGTACGCGTTGAAATTTTCAAACGCGTCTGATTATAATTAAGCCCAAAGAGGCAGTTATTAGTCAGCTGACTTATCACGTGACGCATTCGCGGATTTCTTGATTCTTTGGCAAAAATAACAATTGAAACTGGAAAGCCATGAAATTGACGGTGATCTGGTGCGTTTCCTTATAATCAGCTGGTCAATTACTCAAGAGAAGAGGTCTGGTCTTAGTGCTGAAATGTCTTATAATCCATACGCTGGTATAGCGGACGAGAATGCCACGCAGACGAACAGGGTCCACCAACCTCAACCACACCGTGCCACGTACAATCAGGTACCACAACAACAACAACAGGCAAGCTTTGGTTCAGCTCAGGCACCATTTGCTCAGAATACACAACAAGGAGCTCAAAATTCAAATCAATTCTTTACACCTGCCGGTAATGCTGATGGTGCTCCCTTTGGTAATTTTCTCAATGATCCAAGAGCGCAGATGACTTACCAATTGAGTCAAGGTGCCTATCAAGCAAGTTCACAATTTGTCGAGCAGAATATTAGTAAATACGTGCATACTGATGATATCAAATACTATTTCAAAGTTTCAAATTCATATGTGCTTAATAAGTTGCTGTTAATATCATTTCCCTTCACCAATAAAAATTGGTTAAGAAGTTATAGAAGAACAGATGATTCAAGTGCTCAAGTGGACGCGGGCGCTGAATTATTTGCATTTCCGCTAGACGATAAAAATGCTTTGGATCTATACATCCCATTAATGGGGATTGTGTCATATATTCTTCTACTAGCTTTACTAGCAGGGCTAAAAGGTGAATTCCATCCAGAAGTATTTGGATTTAAGACAAGTTCTACATTAGCATTTTTATTATTGGATTTAGCCGTTTTAAAATTAGGATTATATTTACTTGGTATTAGTTCCAAGATATGGGATTTGGTTGCATTTATCGGCTATAAATTTGTGCCGCTAGTGGAATTTGTTTTGATCAAGAACATTTCAAGTTTTAAAGTGTTGAATTGGTTTATCTATGGTTATTTAGTCGCTGCTTTTGGATATTTTGAACTAAGGGCTATTAGACATAGCGTATACGGTGGTATACACAACTCATCAAGTATAAATAAAAGATCAAACAAAAGCTCAAACTATTTTCTCTTTGTTTATACATTTGTCGTTCAAGGTCTATTACTTTGGTTACTAAGTTGAGTTAAACCTACAAAAAGCATAAATATACAACACGGTCGTCAATCATTAAATTAAATGTATAGTAAAACAGTTTCATACTTTTCTCTTCTTTCTGTTTTCCTTCACTAATTGTCTTTCCACACAATCAGGGCAGAACCATTTACCCTTTGGTGGTTCTTTTAACCCAACACATTCATAATGGAACCATTCATATTTACAATCATCATTATCACATCCAACCATTTCACCAAATGAAACACGCTGACAGAAGCAGTAAAGTTCATTTTCCTCTTCATTATTATTGGTAGTCGCTTCAACTTTTGGTGCCTTTGTAGATATTTTCAAACTTGAAGTACCACTCGGTACAACATCATCAACTTTAAGTTCTGGAGTTTTCGAGTCTTCATTTCTTTGTCTCTTCTGAGGTCTTGTAACACTTGACAGAGTAGAAGGAGTGGAAGCTTTTGGTGCTTGGGGTTTTCTTGATTGTTTCTTAATAGAGGCGGTTTGACTCGCCACGGTGGATGTTAAATCAGTAACACTTGCACTATTTGCATTACCTAAAACCGCACCTATATTGGCAGCGGCAGAAGCGGTAACAGCCCTCGATGCAGCTCTGCTGGAGAATAAGTCATCATCAGAATCAATGTCCAAATCATCAAGAGCCAATAAACCTTCAGCTTTTAGTTTTTCAATATCGGACTCTAATTTCATCAAATGCTTTGCCGTTAGGAATAAACCAGTATTCGCCGTTATGCATTTCTCCCGTTGTAGTTGCTCAGCTTTTCTAAAGTCTTCTCTGATCTTGGGATATAGCTGTCCTTCCTTTGGATTCTTGGTTAATGAACCATGTTGTTTGATGAATTTATGTATTGTTGCATCCTTCTGTAAAACCTTTCGGCGAACTTCATACAAGTTCAAGTCACCAGTCCCCAGCTCAGATAGCAAATGCTGAAGCTCAGCTGGCAAGTTGGAGATGTCCTGTGTGTACTGTTCGAGAATAGCAGCGGTGTCCATTTTGTCGTTGTTATAGGGCCCGTCTTGTCATCACCAGCTTGGTGCGTAATCTTCTCTCGCTTTGTTTATCATTTTTTTGATGAGAATTTCGGTCCATGTGATTATTGACACGTCGAGTTGACAGATTCATAAGCAGCTCCACAATGAACACTGCTATTGCTAGTTCTACCTGTAATGATTTAAGATGAAAATTATAACGCTTGATATAATATTTATAACATAAACAATCTCTTGCAATCTGTAAACTGATGACCGAAGTTTGAACAAGTTAGTCACCTGTACATCGCGATGAAGCTATCTCGAATATGTTCTTTCTCTTAAAATACCTCCCACTTTGTTTGGATCTTTTCCAACATTCAGCTGATTACGAAGCTCAATATTGTCGGTGGGATGATTTCTATGTTTAAGTGGCGACTTTGCAAATCCGATATTTTCAATGTCTGAGTCTTCAGAAATTGCAGCACTCGAAATACTTCTGGCATCATCTAGTGATCTTTGTGGGTCCCTTTTAAGTCCAAGAGCCACCTCACCTTTGAATTTCAAATGGTTCTCAAGAATCAACGCATTTCTTGAGTTTGCCTTGTACATAACCTCAACTATATCACCAACAACTGGGATTAACCCAATCAAAAAATCAACAATAATGTTGAATAAGAATTTCAGTTGAACTTCTATTGGGAGACCGCCATCAACTTCTCTAGCTGTCTTCAGAAGCATCAAGGAAAATAATATACCAACTATATCACCAGCACTGAATATCTTTGTTAGTTATACTGAATCATTAAGACAGCATGAATCATACTTACACTGGAATAACACCAACAATACCAGTCCAACCAATTCTATATCCTGCAACATTGAATAGCATATCAAGATGATAAGCTCTTCTCAAGACCTTTCTCAGAACTGCCTCATCATTGCTTGATATACCAATTGGGATTGCCTTTGGCTTCTTGACCTTTTTGACTTTAGGAGCACCTCCAAAATATGATTGCTGTTCAACTTCAAACTGTGATTCGATCAGTATATAATTCTTAAGAATATATTTACAACCAAGTAAACTTACCACATCATAATAGGGGTCTTCAGTTCCAAATTTGTTGAGTTGATTTTCTCTGAATATCTAGATGATATTGTTAGAACATTCATCGCGTGATAGACTGACACAATCAATTGTACCCACTCTCTGTGAAACGTATTTCAGTATGTAGCCTAGAAAAGGGATACCCATTGTCTTTTGTTTTTGTCGGTTTATTAACTTCTTAATTGATTATAGCTAGTTCTTTGATCAATCTAGTATATGGTTGAAATATCGCAGATGTTGAAGGGGTTTTATATATGAATTTCATTGTGCCGGCTTAGCTGCTAGCAACCTTTGACAGCTTTGACAAAATCCGAAATTTTTGGTGTCACTGATTTTTCCCGGGAAACCAGAACATCCTCAAACTACAGCATATAATCAAAACAAATAACATATTTCAATACATAGTACAATTCTTCGAGCCGTTAAAAAGAATAGAAATGGTATAAAAAAGATTCTTTGAGCTCCACAAGACCCGTATGGATATAAAAAATAATTAACACAAATGAAACCAAAAACAAATCATATAGACAACTATTGTACAAAAAGCATCACAGAAGATATAACTTGATTATGGATTAGTTAATATCTTTTTTAGATCTAGAAGCAAACACAACTGGAGGCGCTGGAACGTCTGGTTGTTCAATCAATTTAGCTTGTAAGGCTAAACTGTAGTCTCTCAATTGCATATTTTCTTGTTTCAAAGTTTCAATGGTTTGCTTCAAAGCATTGACTTCTTTAACTTGTTCTTCCAATTCTTTGATGTGGATTTCCTTACGATGTCTGAAAGCTCTTTGTGCGCTTCTGTTTTGAGCAGCTCTCTTGGTGTTGGTGAGTGCTCTCCCGTTACGACTTAATGGGGAGCCAGCTTCATCTCTCTCAGCTTCTTGAGATGGTGCATTTGGACTATCATTGGAGACAGCAACAGCTGCTGCTGCGACATCGAATTCCCCGTTAAGATTTTGAGCAGCCTGACCTGGAACAGCATGGCCAACTTGATGTTGATCTTGTGCTGCCTGTTGTTGCTGTTGTTGTGATTGAGAATGCTGAGCTTGAGTAAGTTGAGTCAATTGGTTCATAGCTTCATTTTCTCTACTGAAACTAGGGTCAATTTGTTCTTCAAGCGCTATCGTCTTTGTTAGTATCAAAAATAATTGGGTGAGGAATTGAAAAGGCTCAACAAACACTTACATCTCTTTTTTTCTTCCCAGTATGGATTTGGTGCACTCATATTTCTTTATCTGTACTCTAAATCGATTGTTAGTGAATCCTTCCATTGTGTTTTTATCTCTTCCTTCACCCCCCTATAATCACACCTTGCCAACCCCTGAATTTAAAGAAATCCACAATAGCTCAACAAACCAACCACACACGAGTAATGATATTTAGTTCAAGTGATGTGCATTTTGTGTATACTTGGATGCTGTAAACTCTCATGAGACCCCAGATTTGAAAATCGCAGATGCTTTAAGCCATTACCTAAGCTCTGATAACCAGACGCTTATATAATTCCAATGTAAACAATCTGAAGGCACTGCAGAAACACAGAAAGGTGAATTGTATGATGCAAGGGGGAACGAAAGGGAAAGATGGTGGCCTCCATTATCTCAAGTGCATCCAAATACTTACTTTTTGCTTTCCTTAGCCCAAAATATAGCTTATGACTTGTTTTGAGTTATAAATGGTATCAAGGTTGAAATTCGTGTTGATGTTTTGGTGCAATTACAAAGCAATTACGAGAGAAAATTTTCGAGCAACATTTGAAATTTGAAATTGTCATGGCAACCCGCGAAAATCAAAACACCACAGCTGATTTTCGCGATGGCGTGAGCGATTACTAAGCATTATAGCCAGATATATGTATCTTAATTCTATTCATTTATACACATTCATAGCTCCTGAGCGATCGACCGATACGATCATATCATAAGGTCTAGCAAGAACCACAAAATCTGTGATCACATCGTGGTGCCTTTTGATCAATTCTTGCTGTGCTTCGGTCAAAAAAAACTGCTTTGAACGCTTGTGTTTTGGATCTTTCTTACTAGATTCTGGCTCTGAAGGGTACCGTTCTGTGATAATTCTCAGATTTGGATTGATTTGCGACGAAGAGAACGTAGGCTTATTGCTCTGAGCGCCACTGCTGGACTGACTCAAAATCTTCGAGTAATCTGGTTGATGGATATTCCAAATAATTATATCAGATGATGGTGAAGCTGTCAATACCCAAAGCTTCCTCTTGTTGTCGATTTGTCTTTCGACTAACTTAAGAGCAGTGAATGACTGTCCTGATTCCAGCTTGTCAATTGATAATGATGAAAACGGTTGTAGAAGAGGCTCCGATCCATCTTTGCTTTCTTGCAGTTCATAAAGGCTGAATTTGTCAAGATTGTTTCCCTCGGATGATCTAGTGAAGACTTCACGACAGTTACCAGTACTAACATCGAGTATTGATACATCAGAGTCTCCTGTACCACCCGTGACTACCGCATATCTACCCTTCTTTCTATTGACATGGTAGCTTTCTGAACAAGTTGCAAGATGCGTTATAGGGTACCCAGCCCTAAATCTCCAAGATTTCAAATGAAGCTGAAATCTTAGATCCCACAAGCTCAAGATACCATTTGACGAGCCAATTAACAGCCAACTGTCATCTATGCCAATGGTAAAACAAGTAGAATTTCCATGTGTTGGATTTTCTTTCAAAGTGAATAAAATATCCATACTTTTTATGTCTATACCAACAAAACCAGAATCAGGCGTCACAGCATATAGCATATGACTTCTTTCGCCCTCACCAAACTTCAAATCTATTGCATATTGCTCTTTGAATTTCATTTGCCTCAATACTGAAAAGCTATCCGGAACCAACTGAGACCTTTTGTTTCTTTTGAAATTCACTTTCAAAATCATTATAGATCCATCTTTGGCAGAAACAGCAAATGCGTGATAATTTGCAAGAAATAAAATTTTTGTAACTGGTGAATCATAATCAACTGTCAATGTGGAGGTATGGGATACATTCTTCTCCAATCTTGAACTTTCCCAAAGCTTTAGTTTACCTTCATTATCAGCAGTCACAAAATAGCTGTGATCCACCGAAACATCGATGGTATTGATGCTACTCTTATGTTCTCTCGTGTGAGAGATCAAATCACCTTTTGGTATCCAGGGGTTATCAGATGCAGAGCTGCTGCGTTGAACGGCACGCCCAAACTCAGCAAAATTGCGTAAAGTTGGCTCAATTTTAACGCTATTCAAATATCTAACAACAAAAGGATCATTCCCGGTATAACTATTAGTAACGATCGTGGACAAGCGTTTATTTTCTTCAATATCATTTGGCTGTAATGATTGCCTTCTTTGCTCAAATGAAGATTCCAGTTCCCCATAAGCATTCTCCTCATTTGTGGTTATCGATGCTGCCGCTTTGGACTTTTTCAATACTAGTGATGTACCAGCTGCATCATTGACCTCTATACTTCTTGATCTGTTCATTTCACCTGGTGTTAAGGTGACTTCATCGTAATTTTCGGATCCAGAGGCGTTTGGTTTAAAATTGTCTAGCTTCAAACGGTCATCAATTGTCGGGACAGGGCTTTTGGATTGTGAAGTGGAGGTTGGATGTACTGATTCTGATTGAAGCTTCGAATCGAAGAACACATTTCGAGGCAAAACACCATATTGTTGTGTCGAGACGTTTGTCTGACCTTCGAACTCTTTTGTGCTTTTCCTTATAGTCATTCTTGAAACCCTAAAAATATATTCTCTCATGTCAGCGACTTTCCATATCTCTTGGGAGTTCAAACCAGAAGACACTAGCCTATCAATCCATGACTTATCCTCAACAGACAAAGGTACTTCATTATTAGCAAAGATTATGGAGGTTGTTCCTTTGCCTTTTGAAGATGACGTAGACAATGGCTTACTTAAAAAATCGAGGCCTTTATTTCCAAAAGCATCTGTTGTTGAGCTTTTAAATTGTTGCCAGAATAGGGATTTTTCAGCTCGAAGGGACCAAGTACAAGCGATATTGTAAACAGAACGGGATATAGACCTTTTGCAAACAGAGCTCAAAACGTCCCATGTGAATGATGTAACATCATATTCGAGATATGGCCTTATGAGAGGGTATAGCATGCAGTAAAGATCAGATAGTGCGAGGTGTTCAGCGATAGAGACAATAAGCAACAGTGTGGAATGCTTGATCCACTCATTTGGATGTAATAGCAATATTGACACGGTATCCACCAAGTCCCAAATGTAGTCTTTGCTGATTAGCCCAAGCTTGTTCAAATCTTTAAAAATTTGTAATACCTTTATAACAACCAATTCTTCAGGGTCTGTTAAGGTCTGTACCAATAAAGGCAATATGTAATGTTCCAAACTAGTGGTACCAACATAGATGGATAAACCAACAACTGCTTCCACAAATGACAGCCTCAAATATGCACTTCTGTCGTTTAGATAAGTAATCAAATGACTTAAAATAAGATCGTTTGTTTTTTCTTTCCCAAAGAAAGCACATAGTGGTAGTATGTTTCTTAGTAGGGCGATCTTCACATTAGGTTCTGGATCAGTAAGCATTGATATGGCAAACGTTTCAAAGTCACTTAATAGACTCGTCTTGGAGACGTCAAACATTCCAACAGGTGCAATACCACCATTCTCTGTCTGGGGATCTATAGATACATCTGTCACTGTGTTCTTCAATATTGTTGCCATTTCATGGAATCTGAGTGCAGTTTCAGCCAAATATGGTAGACATGAGCCGAAAACGAGTCTGACATATGGCGAAGCATCTAATAGTAGAGCAGATAAGCGAGGAATGATATATTCTGGGAACAATAGCACATTGACGGGACCGATTGCATCAACCATTGAGAGAAGCTGGACCAAGGTCTTTAAAGAAGCAGCTTGTACGTTCATAGAGGTATCATTGAAGAATGATATCACATATGGTAATACTCTGTCAAGCTTTGCCTCATCGTGAAGTCTTTCGGCCAGCGCAAGCATAACTTCAAGAGCTTGAATTTTAGATGATTCTTGACGTACGTTTCTGGAAGCTGTGGAAATGAAGCTTAAGAATATCAAAGCAGTATCATCTGCGTTACCTGTGACTTTTGATGTGGATTTGAGACAATAGGTTTTGGGAATTCCAGGAAGCGATAGTCTTATAGGTGTTAATGTGCCATTTCTTAGACTTTCTTCATTGCCAGTTTCATCGTCTTTAGTTGCATCGTAATGAAATCCTAAAAAATATGAAATCTTATCAAAATCGGTATGTATCCTCTTTACTCTGGAATCACACTCGTAAATTCTTCCTGTAGAATTGAAAGGGACAATGTCTTCGTTAAAACTCTTGAAGTACTCATAAATAAAAGTGTAAAAGTTCTCTGGAAATGCGCTCCCTCTGAAGGTGTTCAAATATTCTCTTGCCGATAGCCTCTCATTAGGATCAATGCGAATCATGCTAGAGACCAGTTCCCGAATATCGGGGTGATCTATAACATTCAAGTCGGGCACAAATTCACCTCTCTTATACTTGTATAATTGTGAAAGTGTGAAAATAGGGGTACCTTCAAGATATATTTCCGCAATTGCACACCCTAAACTGAAAATATCCATCTCATTTGTGATTTCAGCATTCTCATTCAATCCAGCATTGTATTCCTCACTGTTTTTAAATCTCTCTGGTGCTAAATAACATGTTCTTCGTTGTGATGTATCAAAAAAGAAGGAGAAGCTACCTGGATTGTCCTCCGGTAAGTAAACCGGCTTAAAGGGTGCAAAATCTGTCAATAGAATCCAATTCCATGAAGTGACAAGTATATTCTCTGTTTTGATATCTCCATGCGCAACTCCCCTTTCATGACATTCACTGACGGCATTAAGAAGCTGAAATATAATCCACTTTTTCTCTATAATTTCCAAAAAGGGACGGGTACTTATTCTATCGTATATGTTTGTCTTTATGAATTGCCGTATTAGATAACCAGCTCTATCAGTTTCAATGATTTTCAAATATGGTAGAACACTGGGTATTTCAAGTAAGTCCTCCTTCTGTTTTTCTAAAATTCGCTTCCAATGTTGAAGAACAACACCTTCATCAGGCTTCATGAATACCTTAATGACAATTGAACCATCTGAATCATGTGCCTTAACCGCTTTAAGAAATCTTGACGTTCCTAGTTGTTCTAGATATTGAACTTGATCCAAAACATCAACATATGCTGAAAGAGCGATGGAGGGCGCCGTGGGTGCCATCAGCGATAAATGAGCTCCCATTTTTGATCTTCTTGACTGAACAAAGTATCTCAGCCCAGAGAATAATATGGCGTTGATAGATTCAGTCAAAAATGTATTAAATTATCTCCAGCATGGTAGCATTGTAGAAATGTAGTACTTGATTGTAATCTTTGGTTCGCCAGCGCACGCACAAAGCCAATGGCGGTTCGCGCAGCAGCACTAAAGAATGATAACAACAACAAATGTGTACGACTACAATTTGACATATACATAAATCGAGTGATGGACCTGCATTTTAATTCAAAGTCAAAGATGATAGCTGATTCAGCGCGTGAACTTTTTCGAATCTGAACGCATTCACTTCATCACGGACCAAAATTTTGTAGTCATTCAATCCATCCAGTTCACTTTCGAAGCTAAAATCAAAAGGCTCCACAGCACTTATTTCCTCACTTGTATCTCTCACTTGTCTCAAAAATGAATGATTAAGTGTTTCATTGACTGTATATCTGTATCCTGAATCCCAGCATAACAACTTGGACAATAAGTGCTGTGCATCAGGGGTTGAATGTGGGACAACATCAGACCATGGCATTGGTTTATATTGTGGATTAGGAGTAGCGAATAAATCCCAGGAAAAAGTAGTACCAAATTTTTGGACCGTTTCCTTAGAGGGACTTCCAAGTACCTTCATGATTTCGTTTGCCTGATGAATTTGATCATTCCCAATAAAAATTGGTCTTCTGGCATATAACTCAGCAAGTATACAGCCCACAGCCCACATATCAACAGCTTTAGTGTAAGTTTTTCTGCTCAACAAAAGTTCTGGAGCTCTATACCATCTTGTCGCAACATAGTTTGTTATTGGTGAGTTCTTATGCAGCTTTAAGTACTTTGGAGAGATTCCTCTTGCTAAACCAAAATCACAAATCTTCAATGTACCTTGTATAGTTACCAAAATATTCCCTGGTTTAAGATCTCTATGAATTACATCAGCTGAATGAATATACTTCAAGCCACATAATATCTGATAAAGAAAGTTCTTGATGTGATACTGTGAAAACCGAACAGAGGAATGTATAACTCTGGCTAAATCATAGTCTGCTAGTTCTTGGAAACAATAAAGACCGTCATACGGTATTTGATAGATAAGTTCTAGATCAAAAAGATTGACAATCTTGATTAGTGTTAGTATGACCAATAATCACATTTGATAATATCAAGGTATCAAAGTTACATTTTTATGACCTTTGAAAAATCTCATTAGTTTTAACTCTCTGACAGCTCTTTTCAATAAAATTTCCTTGGTGAAGATATGCGAGACCTTTTTAATGGCAAGATAAACTGGACGTGTACGATCACTTATATCCACAGCAGAGCAAACAGTACCATATGAACCTTTACCCAACACATTTTTAACTTCATATCTTTCATCAATACTAAAATTAGCTTCCTCAAAAGTTCTATATCCTGATGTATTTCTGGTCTTGGTCGCTATGTCTTTCGGAAGGTTTCTTTTGTTTCGTTGAATATTTGGACGCTGTGTATCATTCTGAAAATCCAAAAGTGCATGTTTATTACCATGCCCATTGCCAGCAGTTTTTGTATATGGTGATGCAAAGCCGAAGTAATCTTGTACTACCATCTTCTAAAACCCACCAGCTTGCACTACCTTTCCACAAAGGCAGGAGTTTGTTCAAAGTTTCAATTTGTGATGATTTCAAAGGTAGTCCTTGATGTAAATACCTCCATAATTTATGTTCCAGTCCATCTCTGCACAAAAAGCTAGATCTATGAGAAACTATCCAGAGTTTTGGAACAACCACAAAAGCACTTATAGCATTTATTGCACGAGATGGAATGACAGCATCATGTTTCGGGAGGCGCCACTCGATCCCCGGCGGCGTCCCATTTTTGCTGAATAGCTGCTTATCGATTGCGGATGTCTTTTTTTGCCCCATACACCATTTTCCAAAAGTATCGCTTCAACCAAATTAGTGTTAACGCACAAGATTGTTGAATAGTTGCTTCAATATCCAGTTTACAGTGGGGATATAAACATCGGAATCTACTGGAAATCGATACGTTCGTGGCGAAATCACACCAAATATTCCACAACTGAATCACAGACACGATGAGATCTGGTCATCTCATAAACGGGTGTCGTTTAAATTCAAATCATGTATGGCAACTAAACAACCATGGTACTATCGTCAGATCCCAACTAGGGCGTTTTAATCGCAGAAAGGCATCCACTTTAAGCTCTGCAGATCCAGAGAGCGAATCATACTACCATTCAGAATGGCCAAAGCATATAGACCCTACGCCTTATGATGTCTTCAATCTCAAGCCTTCCGAATGTGATAAGAGTACACTTCGAAAGAAATATTTTGAGATTGCTAAAATTTACCATCCAGATATATCATTAAATAAAACTTTGTTAAATCATAAAGGTGATGTATTATCCGATCAACACAAGAATGAAAGATTTAAATTGTTGACAAATGCATATACCGTCTTGAAAGATTCGGAGAAGCGTGAACTATACGATAGATTCAAGATTGGATGGGAAACATCATATAAGCCAAGTCTGAGGAAAGCAACGTATGGTCAAACCACACAGAATCAGTATGCTAATCATTATAATGACTATAGATATTGGAATGCATCAACTTGGGAAGACTATCAAAATTTACGTGATATGAAAGATCCTGCGCTTAAACCTGAAAAAATGAAGATTTTGGCAGGATTGATTGCAATTATGATTGTTGCCACAACATTAGAAGGATATGTTATATTGAAAAGCGCAGAGATAGACTCTATAGGGTTGAAAAAGATTCATGATGACACGAAAGCTGATTTGAATCGGGTATATATGAATTATGGACTTGATGATTCACGAATGTCAAGATTAAGAAGATTCTTATGGTTTAGAACTTTTGGATTGTATGTGGAGAAGGACCATTTGGATGAGAGTCAGAAGGATAATGAAAGAATTTTGAAAGAGATATTTGGTGATGAACTTGAGAAGGAATATCAATGAAGTTGGATTCCCTTTAAGGATTCCCCATATGCACACTGTTATGAGAATTTACGAACTACTATATATATATATTTACTATTATTACACGAAATACACATCATAGAAAGATGAACTGTAATAGAATATTTATTGTACTACATATATCCAAAGCGTGCGCAAACCAAACCAACTAATGAGAACTCAACCACGGCCTACGAGTTCAAAAAAAATATCTAATCTCTAACTTCAACAAACTGATAAACAAACTGACCTAAAATTAATCACCCAATGGATTTCCTTAAACCAGATTCTGTCTTGGACTTGCAAAACATTAGGGATGCCCTAGTGCGCATGGAAGACACCATTATTTATAACTTCCTTGAAAGATCACAATTCTTCACCTCACCTTCAGTCTATAAAAATGATAAATTTAATATTCCAAATTTCCATGGATCATTCTTAGATTGGGCTCTTGTCAATATGGAGAAGATCCATTCACAAATCAGAAGGTATGAATCACCTGATGAAGTTCCTTTTTTCCCAAAAGAGATTCTTGAATCATTATTACCATCGATTAATTACCCAAAGATATTGGCTTCATATTCTGATGAAATTAATGTCAATGATTTGATAAAGGATTTATACATCGATCATATTGTTCCTTTGGTTAGCTGTGGGGAAGGTGAACAACAAGAGAACTTGGGAAGTTGTACCACTTGTGATATCGATAACTTACAAGCGCTATCAAGAAGAATTCATTTTGGGAAATTTGTCGCTGAGGCCAAGTTCCAAAATGAAACAGAAAGATTCACCAAATTGATTCAAAATAAAGATATCAAGGGAATCGAGGAAGCTATAACGAATAGCGCAGTTGAAGCCAAGATCTTGGAAAGATTGATTGAGAAAACTAAGGCATATGGCACTGATCCAACATTGAAATGGAGTCAAAATCAACAAAATAAATTGGCGCCAGAATACCTGGCTAGAATTTATAAAGATTGGGTTATCCCATTAACCAAGAAAGTTGAAGTGGATTACTTACTTAGAAGATTAGAAGAATAATACGAATATATAAATATAAATATGTATCAGCCCATTAGTCTAATTGCTATCTCAAATGCGTAGAATGTAGCCGCATTCGCTGGTGCGGCTCTTAAAATTGTTGGTGTAAACCCTTTGAAAAACCCTGAAATACCTTGTTGTTTATAAATAGCTCCGATTGTATGGGGAAGACTTTTATATTGTGGATTAGTTAATGAATCGGTTTGATATCTTGATTTAACAACATCAATTGGATACGCTGTAAACCACATTGAATAACCTGCAGCCGCACCGAAAAGACATAATTTCCATCCAGGAATTTGTGATCTTTCCACTTTATTTTGTAAACAATCTCTCTTAACCAAATATTCGAAGGTCAAGAAATAAATACCCATACCATGTGATTCTCTTATAGCTGTTGGTACAAAACCTTTCATTACACCACGAACCCCATTTTGTTTATAAATTTGGTTGAAAACGTCCAATGGACCCTGTTTCCCTGTTAATTGTGTTTGTAATCTGATACGAATATGTTCAATAGGACTTGCCAAAATTGAATTAGCAAACCCAGCAACAGCACCACTTGCATAAAATTGTGAATTTGATAAAACTGGATTGGTGAATACAGATCTTTTCATGAATTCGTTAACACCAAATTGAATAGATACACATGCACCAACCCCAATCAATGGAGTCAAAGTTCCTTTATAAAACCCCAAAGGACCTTCATTTTGAATAAGCTTCTTTACAACATCCAATGTATTTTTATATTGACCCGTTGTATCTGATTGTAGTCGTACTTTGGTAGTATCAAACGGCTGACCAACAAGAACTTGAGCAATACCTCCCACAGTACCTGCTAGGAGATCTTTTGGTACTCTATATGGATCTCTTGGTCCCTTTTCGTTAAGTTGATCCAAGTTTGGGAATGAAGTCTCTTCAGTCATGGTTCTTGATCTATTAGTGACCGTTAACAAATAATAGTAAAAGGTATAAATAATAGCATCTTGATTATAATAGTTTTTCAAGATGAGCTCGAAATTCTTTATCGGTGGTTTAATAGCACACAATAGGCAATTTCTACCGAGACTACGCTCTGTGGGGGAGCCAAATGGGGGCAGCCTATGCGACCAACAAGCTTAGGTAGAGGCTAGACAGAGCTAGGCTGGTATCTCCGCCTAGTATTTTGTGGCTCGTCCTGTGTGAGCCTGACTCGATCTCGTTTATACGTCAAATGGCTAACCGTTTGCGATAAGTTTTGAGCACCAAAGACTCAATATTAACTGGAGGATACAATTCGAAACATCAGACTTTTAACAACCAAATTAAAGACTGCACTATCACGTACCACAGTAAAATCCAACACTCAAAGGCTGTCAAAGCCCACAAAACGTTGAGTTTCCACTCACTTCACGTGACTGAATCGTTATCATTATCAGGTGCAACAAAAAGAAACGTCAAAAAAGGAACAGATTCGAATTTGACTACTCAAAGCTGAATTTATAAAAAAACTTGTGAATCATACACTTGAACATTTAGTCTTGGTTTACTTTAAGCTGGTTATAAATATTGTTGCTGTTGTCACTGTCGACATACACAGTTTGAGTATATCGTGGAGCCAATAGAGTTATATCCAGATCTTCCAAAAATGCCTACGGAATCAATATTAGCGGAGACCACCACAGCTACAGATCTAGGAACCACCACAACTGCTGTTCAAGATGCTAATAATACAAACAACCTAGAGCAATCAGTTACAAACGAGTATCAAGTAGCTTCAAATGAATCCACAGCACAAGATATTAAGCAACATCGAACAAAATCAATATGTGAAGGAATGACCACTGAGGTGCCAAATGACACCCAATTAAACAACATCACGTCTAATGAAACCGAGCGTGTAAAATCGCCATATGAAAGATTGTTATCAGCATCTGTCGCTTCATCAACCGCGTCATTGCCAACATTATCTAAATTCAACACGATAGAGTCAGCAGATTATTCATACCCATCATCACCACCAAGTCATAATCATGAAGTTATAAGTGAAAATTATTCATCCACTGCATTAACTGATTTTTTCGATAAAAACCCTATAAAACCATTAACAACATCCATACTAAAGCCAGGTTCCAAATTTATGGGATCTCAACAATCTGGGAGATCTACATATCAAGTTGAAGTTGAGTTAAAATCTGTTGATTTGAGTAAAAGTTACATGTCCGGTTATTTGAAAATTCAAGGCTTAACCGAATCATACCCAGAAATTATAACATTTTTTGAAAGTGAAATTATATCTGAACAATACTCCTTCTTTACTGAGAATAAAGAATGGGGAGCCAATGATAAAATTGATATTCAACATTGGACTAAATTTGCAAATTGGAAAAATAAATTACCAGTCAAAGAGATTTTGGATAAGAAATACGTTCATAAGAACTTTTTGGATTTTAACAATATATATATGAGGTGGAAGGAAAGATTTCTTGTACCAGATTCTAAAGTGGAAAACATTGATGGTGCTTCATTTGCTGGGTTTTATTATATCTCTTTCAATCAAAAAACTGGAAATATAAATGGTTTATATTTCCATAAAAGTTCAGAAAAATTTCAACAATTAGAGCTATCACATGTGCCAAATCGTGGTATTGGTGCAAGCTACCAGTTCCAATAAATTTCAAATTAATGTGACCCTGTTTGATGACATTCTTTATTATTATACCCAATGTTTTGGTGATTTCTTTTATTTCTTTGCTATAAATTCATTGTTTCTGCTATGGTATAATGAAACTTTCCATAAAGCACGACATCACGAGTTTTCTGCTGTTATTCCCTTGAGATATAAACCTAGATTGGTTAAATTTTGGCATTTGGTACGTGCTGGATTATTGTACGTGCAAATAATTCTATAAACTTATGCTTCTCCGATTCAATTGTAGATCACCTTTTGGTTTTATGCTCAAAAATACCAGGATCATTAGTTCACATCTAGCTGCCATGTTAAAGAAATATTATGAATATATTTTCTAGTCTGAATTGTGATGGTAAAAGTCAGGCCTCATATATAGCTGTACATGTATCTCGGAAGATATTGCATATTCCTGTTCCGAAGATATTTTTAGGGCTACGATGTAAGTTGTAACAGTACACTCATAGCTGCTTCTGGATCCTAGTTTCTAGCTTCTAACTTCAAATAAGTTCCAAGTTTTGATATGGTCAGATCTTTATATAATTTTAGCTTTTGGGGGTCGGCCCTAGAAAAAATATAAATTAAGTACAGCGTCGGTAGGACTTATAATCAATGTTAATTTCAGCGAAAACGGGCGTATATTATACAATAATATATAGCTTATGAATCTTGATCTATATATCCAAATATAATATTCTAAATGGCAATTGCACGGCTCACAATGTTCTGCGATATATTATACTGCTGACAAACTATCAAATGGCTCAAAACGAATAGCTGATGAATCTTAAAGTATGTCAAAATCGATATGCGTAGATTGCCAAGTTTTCAACTTATAGGTGAATGCTGACAAAAGATTAATCTATTGTGATCAAGATATATAACTAACATATATAATGTATATTATTAATGCTACATGGTACAAGTTAAGCGTTACACATTGCAAATTACAAATGACTTCTCTCCGTTGCGCTGACAAATTTAACAATTAAGATCAAACAGCTAAAATATATACTAGTGTAGAGTGTAGAGGTATGTTAATTATAATTAGGATGCTCAAGCCACCAGTTGCGAATTACTTGCGCGTTGACAAGAAGTCACTGCGGTATTATAATTTATATACATTAATTATACTGGTTTGAAGTTTATTATACTTTCAAATTCTCACCGGTATGTCCCTTATCTCAGCCGTTAGAAATCGTTGCAGCTCGCAATCCGGTATAGTAATTAATAATCCCGCTGGATGCATCTTGTTATAAAAGCAAACCAAAAGACGTTATTTCGAACTTGAATTTAGGTATGACTTTCAAATATAATATAACATAATGACAAAGACAGAAGAAAGCAAATATTTAACAAAACCAAACGAAAAAGTTCCATACTTTTTACCAGAGGTTCCTACTCCATTAGGTACACCAATCGAAAATGGTGACAAAACTATTCCAAAATTATTCACTCCATTAAAGATCAAAAATTTGGAACTTGCAAATAGAATTGGTGTTTCACCAATGTGTACGTACTCTGCTGCTCATGATGGGGCAGAGTTAGGTAAGGCTACGCCATTTCATCAAGTTCATTATGGTTCATTTGCTTTACAAGGTGCGGGTATTATTTTCGTTGAAGCTACTGCAACTACTCCAGAAAGTAGATCATCTCCAGAAGATCTTGGTATCTGGACAGATGAACAAGCTTTAGAATTGAAAAAAGTTGTTGAATTTGCTCATGCTAATGGTGCTAAGATAGGTATTCAACTTGGTCATGCTGGTAGAAAATCAAGTGGTACTGCTTTGTACAATCATTTACAAAAAGGTATTGGCCAAAAGGACTTTGGTTGGGAAGATGTTCCAGGTAAAGTTGTTGCGCCAAGTGCTTTAACCCACGCTGAACGTCATTACATTGTACCAGCAGCCTTAAAGACTGAAGAGGTTGAAGAATTGGTTAAAAGTTTCGGTAGAGCTGCGAAAAGAGCTAGAGAAATTTCTGGTTTTGATTTCGTCGAGATTCATGCTGCTCATGGTTATCTTTTCAATGAATTCTTATCCAGTACTTCAAATACCAGAACTGATAAATATGGTGGTTCATTCGAGAACAGAATCAGATTTCTTTTGGAAGCTGTTGATGCTGTTAAAGATGATAAATCACCAACTTTTGTTCGTATCTCTGCCACTGAATCTGCTCCACATATTGCAGAAGCTTGGACAATTGAAGACTCATTTAAATTGTCAGATCAATTGATTGAACACGGTGTCGATTTGTTAGATGTCTCTAATGGAGGTAATAACAAAGATGCTGAGAGAAGAAAGGCACATCAAGGTCATCAAGTTCCATTATCTCAAGCTATTAAAGAACATGTTGGTGATAAATTACTAGTCTCAGCTGTTGGTCAAATTGAGCAAGCTAGTTTTGCAAACCAGGTTTTGGAAGAAAATAAGGCTGATTTAATCTTAGTTGGTAAACAATTTTTAAGAACACCAAGTTTACCATGGTTATGGGCTGATGACTTAGGTGTTAGAATCGCTCATCCTAAACAATACACCTGGCCTTTTTATTTACCTCCTTTCTTAGTTGATTAGATTGTATTTTATATTACTATATACATCAGAATAATAGAGTTGATTGATATTCTTTAACTGTATCTTTGTGACAGGCATTGAAGTGTTGTAGTAGGTAAAACATGTACAAATGAAAGCGCGCGCAATATATCTGAACATACTAGTTCTTCTGTAAATGATGATTCAACAGCTATGAAACTGCACTACTAGTACTAGTTATATTATAATATAACCCTGTTTGAAAGCACCAAATCCAAAAGATTAGAAGGCCCGAGAAAGACAAGGATTGTAACTCAAAAAGAATCATCTATAGTTTCTCCCAGTGGGAGCGTAGCTGAGTGCTAGAATTACCTCATTCAACCACATACCTTGTACGTTGTAAACTCGACCAAAATTGATCTGTAGCCAGTACTAGTATAGCGTCTTTTATGAGTGCTAAATGTAGTCGTACAAGTCCGTACTTTCTCACTTTTCATTTTTCACCTACCGCAGCAACTACTTTTTCACTTTTCACCTACCGGTAGGTGGTAGGTGGTTTGTGGTAATTGGGTCAAAGATAATTAATGTGACTTAACAGTAAAATTAAGTGCGCTAGGTGGGAAGATAATTGATCACATGACTGCAGTATTTTCGAGATACATTAATGGCTTGGTATACCTTTTACTTCATCTTTAAGAAGCATGAATGACTAAGCAGTCCTGTAGTGCTTATGTAAGGTAAATCAAACAGAACCGAAAAGTAAGCAATAGCAAAAATTACAATTTTCTGATATATTCATGTGAGGTCAGGTGATTCTCACGTGCACATGCTAACAGTTTCAAATACAGGTCTAGATAGATCTTCAGTAGGGCAAAGCACAGAATTGCTTGAAAGAGGTGATGCCCCTGAGTAAATAACAAATAGGACTAGACAGCCCAGTAGCTTTGGTAACTACTAGGCTAATTATCTTGACTTGTCTTAAATTTGTCACGTACTAGTTTGATTACACCAGAAAAACAAAAAAAAATCGGTTGATCCAGATCAAAGCGATCCTTTCCACTAAAGTGTAATCAAATCTAACACCGTTTAGTTCTCTAAGCTGTCGCTGGTTTCGTTCTTGAGTATTTGTACTATATAACTCTTTCAATAACAAAATGAGCATCGATCTACAGCAAGGAGGTCGAACCAGGTTGATACAGCTGATAAATGAACAACTAACGCGGTCAAGAGAGAATCAAGATGATATTGGCGGAATGAAGCTAATAGGCTTGAGCATCCAGTCAATACCACCAGAAGCTGTTGACCTAATACGAGATACAGTAGAGAGACTCAGCTTGCAAAATAACCATATTTCGAATCTTCCTCAATATTTCAACAGATTGTCAAAATTAAGATACTTGGATATACATGATAATAAGTTTCACACATTTCCAGAGATTTTAACGACAATGAGTGAGCTAGAAATCTTGGATATAAGTTTCAACAACTTGAGAAGCTTACCAAGGGAACTAGGGACACTCAAGAATTTGAAAGTTTTATCGTTAAAGAACAATAATTTTGAAATATTACCACCATCAATCTTATCAATAACAAATCTAAAAATATTAGAGGTTGAAAACAATCCTTTAAAATTACCATCACAAGCATTCATTTCAAATATTTCACACGAAGTACAATCCCCTGAATGGCTTCATGAAATAAAAAGCTTCTTGCATCATAATAAAGAAATAATACAAAACAATATACCGACTAATGAAATACCACCGCCACTACAACAGCAAAATGAATTACATAGAGAGCTAGAGAAACCACCGTTAACTGCTACAAACTCACATTTTGGCCCCTCTGTGTCGGCTCCCTCATCAAATACACATACTCTTGAAAGGTCAAGAAGTTCATCAGAAAGTTTTGTCAGTTCCAGAGCTGCCAAACGTATGGGATTCATAGTGAAGAGACCGAGTGTGGAATCAACCCCTGAGGTGAAAGAATCAGAACCGCAGCCTAATTTAGCCGAGCCTCGAAGACATAGATCTCATTCAAGTGCTGCTGGTACTGTATCACCAAATAATGGTGTTATTGCAGAGGAAGACGATGAATCATTAGCAAAGGATAACCGTTCTAACAATTCTCAAAGCGGTTGGTCTCCTCAGCAAAACGAAAAATCGAATTCCATCCCTGAACATAAATCAAATGATTATTTCAAAAGGTTATCGACATTACCGGAGCAAAAAATCAATATATCACAGTTCAAAATTGTGGATATATCAAGAAAGATATTGTTTTCTATAACTGAGTTTCAATCAACGATCAAAAAGCTAAATTCATTTTGCTCTGATAAAAATATTGTTATTGAGATGGTGTCTCAGTTATATCACTCGAAACCAGTAATTGATCATTTAGTTGAGAGTCTTGAAAAATCAGAAGATAGCAAAGATGGCTATGTCTCTGTGGATGAAATTTTACAATCAGTGACACAAACTGTATCAATATTCAAGAAAATGATAGATATCCTTCAAAACAATTACCATGCATATGTGAAAAATGCAGATGTTTGCTTTGTAAGAATGTTGTTACTCTCATTGTTTCACTCATATGGTGAAGTGTTTAATGCTTACAAAATTTTAAATCCAAGTCAACAGACCACTCAAAGGCAAGCCAAAGATATATATTCAAACAACAATAACAACACACAAAGAAATGGTCCACCGCAATTACCTCCACTTAAGATCAACGATTCACACAATGGATCCACAATCACCCAACAACAACTTAATGAATATCATGAAGCCGATGAAAAATTGTACAATTCTTTGCACACAGTGTTGGAATCTTCAAGTCAAGTTTATGCCGAATTAAATGATGCAATTTCAAAAGGTGCTATAGCAAATGCGACAAATCCGGCAGATGATCAACAACAACATTTGAATGCCACTACGATTCCCAAGATTAAAGATCTCACAAATACCTGTGTTGTATCTATGGATTTGAATAGAAAGATCAAAACAAAGATGAATGCTCAAACGTTTAGAACTAGCTCATTATTGGACAAGAAGAAATTTTTCGATGAGATCAATGCTCTGTTGAAATCCATCATCACGATTTTAGGATCTACAAAATCAGTTATGAATGAGATGCCAATATTAAATGGAGTCAGACCATCATTAGCAAGTCTAACAAAAGCTACCAAGGATGTGACCATTATGCTCGAGGTTAGTTCATACAGATTAATCAATGAATCGTTCTCATCAATGAACTCTGCAGTGCCACAATCAGCAACTACATACCAACCAACCATGATCTCATCAATTCCATCAGTGATGTCGATCCCACAGATCAATACACCATTTTTACCAAACATACCCACAATACAGACCCCGTTACAAAGTGCTGCTATCACACATCCCAATGCAAATCCATTTGAAGCTACACTGGCAAATGGCTTGCAAAATCATGATGATAATTAATAAATGAAAACTTGATCCTACTTGACAACTGTAGTAATTTAAATCGTATAATCAAACATATATAAAAACATTAGAATTGAAACATCATAAATAAATCAAGAAAAAAACATCATATTTTATAGACTTTACCATCTGCAATCAAGACATTGTTTCTCTTTTCAAGCTCATTCAATGCTGCTTGGTATTCATCCTCTGTGAATTGGTCTTCTGTTTCCATTCTTTTGTTAACTTCGCTAAATAATAACTCCACAGGACATGTACCTTCGTCATTATCGAATAATTCACCTTGGGTAAACACAGCAATTGTTCTGGAGATTGTCTTTAGTCTATCTGCCGAAATGGTTTGTCTTCTCACTGTGGCTTGAGCTGTGGTCAATGGTCTTGGTGGTTCTGGTACAGCAACTTCTTCTTCTTCTTCATCTTCCGCATTTGTTGGTTCCATTGGGGTTGGTGGATCTATATTTAAATTTTCTATTAGCTCTTCAGCTTGTGATGTTTGAGTATCCTCTTGTGTATCTTCTTCTTGATTACGTGGAATATAATCTTCTTCAGTACGACCTGGTTGTGATGAGGGTATTTGGCTCGAAGTCCCTTGTCTAATTCTCTGTTCATTTCTTGCGTTTCTACCCGGGCGTCTTTCTGGAATAATTTCCTCTTCAGATTCAGATTCATCCTGTTCCACATCAGTCTCAGATTCATCTTCACTTCCCACGTTTGACGTATTTGGGCTTCTTTTTTGTTTCTTGTTTGATCTTTTTTCAATAACTTCCTTGAATAGAGCAAATTTTAACATTTCTTCAGCAACTTTTGCGTCTTTGATATCAACAGTTTTACTCAATCTAACTTTTGCATGTGCAGTAGCTAAACGAATCAAAGTTTCCAGTGTACGAGCAGTGATTGGTGATGTTCTTTGACTCACGTTACTATCATCGTTTCTTAAATTGGCGTAAGTATCAACAATTTTATCAGAGGCACCTTTCGTTAGTACCGGTTCAATACGATTTTTAGCATATTGGATATATTTTCTAACAAATGGAATTGCTAAGATCTTTGGCTTCTTACGTTTCCCTGTGTTGTTATCTGTATTCAAAGCTGCTTCAGCACCTGCATGTAATAATGGATTGAATCTTTGGTAAACTGGTTGTTCCTGTTCTTCTTGCTCTTCTTCTGGGTTTAACTTTTCGTTGCCCACTGACAACGATAAATTGACTCTTTCTCTGATTGGTTCACCTTCAGCATATCCTGGTGGGTGGTATCTATGTGATTTTAGGACATGTTCTGAGATAGATCTATCCCTTTCCATGTTAACATCATCAGTAACAATAAATAACAAATCAAAACGAGATAACAATGAATCTGGCAATGCAATATTTTTATGTGGTTCTTTATGAACATCATATTGACCAAACACAGGATTAGCGGCAGCGACCACTGAACAACGGGCATTTAGTGATGTATGTATACCGGCCTTAGAAATTGTAACTGTTTGTTGTTCCATAACTTCGTGGATTGCAACTCTATCTGTATCAGACATCTTATCGAATTCATCAATACAAACGATACCCCTATCAGCAAGAACCATCGCACCTGCTTCTAATCTTCTTTCACCTGTTTCTTTATCAGTGGTAACAGCAGCTGTTAAACCAACACCTGAAGAACCTCTACCCGTAGTGGCAATAGCTAAAGACGCTGTGTTTAACACGAATCTTAGTATTTGTGATTTAGCAGTAGAAGGATCACCAACCATCAATATATTAATATCACCTCTCAAATGTGAACCATTGTCCAAATTTTTCTCAACACCACCTAATAACATTAGCAAAACGGCTTTTTTGATATATTCGTGACCATAGATTGATGGAGCTAATGATTGAGACATCATTTCAAAGACATTATTCTTTTTAGAGATTTGATTGATGTTTCTGATATCAAAATCTGTGATTGTCTCCTTGGCAGAAACACCTGTAGATCTAGCATGTAGTGGATAAACAGAGTTACCCAAGATGATAGTTCTGAAAGACGATGAAGTGTTACCACCACCACCTAGAGATCTATAAACACCAACAATTTGTACACGATCACCAGGTTTCAAAGTATCAACCAAGTCATCATCTAGAACAACTTCTAATGATCTTGGTAATTGACCAGCTGGTGCTCTTTCTGGCATTTCTTGTAATGTGACAGTTTGGTGGTCCCTATATGTGGAGTAACCATATTCGGTCATTAGCTTATGACCCTCTGGGTCTTCTGTTGGATAGATAGCAGCTGTGGTTATTGGGTTGAATGATGTAGTTTGGTCTCTATATTCTCTTGCATGAAATCTACCAGAGTGTTCACAATAATGTACAGATCTGACAACTTTTGGACGGACCAAAGAAGCTCTAGTGACGATACCTTCGACTGAGATCATCTTTGAAAGATGAGTGGATCTGATTGTTCTTGGAGAGACAGAGTGATGACCAAAGGCACCTCTAAATGCCAAATAAAACTGAGACTGGTCATCAATAGGTTGGAATGCAGGATTACGAGGATCATAAATAGCAGTAACATTATCTCTCAATGCTCTTTCGAAAGCTGGTAAGAAATCAGCTGGTTCATTTAGTAGCCCATTCCATGATTCCCTATCAAATTCTCTCACTTCATCAATAGATATCACTAATCTCTTTTCACCTTTTCCCAAAAGTTCCCTTATTAGCTCTCTGTAATCTGTTGGACCTTCTTCAGAATCTAAAAATTCTTGGAAACGACGCACACGATCACCAAAGATGGCGTCCACTGTTTCATTGACATCATCCATTGTTAATGATGTAACCGCTGTGTTTTGTTATCTTTGATTAATGGTATTCAATAGTTGCAAACAAAGTAGAAACCACATTCAAATTTTCAGGAAACGCGTCAACAGTTTCGAAATCGCTGCACGTAATAAAAATGCGAAAACTTTGCCGAATGCGGAAATTCTGCAAATTTTCAATTTTGGCGCATGTGGCGGTGAAATAGAATTACACTAGCCACTGGCCTAATCGTGGCTTATTTGCTTCAACTTTTAATGATTCCGTACACTTTGTTACTAACTTAGATCTCTTTACTTTACTTTCCAAAGTCAACCCTGTTTATGGATATCTTCAGCAAACTACGAGAAAATTTCAGCTACAAAGAAGAGGATGTGGTGCCACTAATTCGAACAAGTCCTCGCAAAACTAAGCCCAATGCTGTAGTATCGCCACGTAAAGTGGTGAAGAAGACACAAAGTTATAAGTATCACAAATCGGAAATCCAATACAAGCACCTTGAACCGCTACCCGATCTGTTGGACTACAATTTAAGGCTGGTGTTTTGTGGATTTAACCCAGGTATAAGATCTGCAGAGATTGGTCATAGATATGGTCACAGATCGAATAGTTTTTGGAAAATAATCACAGAGTCGGGCATTGTTGATACCAAACTAACACCAGAAGATGATGTATCCATGAGAGAAAGATTTGGTATTGGGTTCACTGAGCTTGTGATGAGACCCACAAAAAATATTGATGAGATACCAGCAATAGAGATGCAACATAATGTACCCAGATTAGTGGAAATCATTAATAAATACCAACCAAAAGTATTGTGTCTAGTTGGGAGAGGAATATGGGATAGTATATCCAAACATGCCAATTTGGGAAAAAGTCGTGATTTTAAATGGGGGCTACAGAATCAAAAATTGTTCAAGTGTAAATGCTTTGTTGTACCATCAACTTCAGGTCTTGTCACAATCCCCAAATCTAGAAAGCTAGAAATGTGGGAAACACTTAAAGACATTGTTGAGGAGGCTTCCAAATAAATATGTATACATGTATCGATAAATAAATAAAAAGAAAGATTTGTACTTACTTCCAAATGACATCTCTTCTGTCGTAAATGTCATTGAGAACATCATCTGGTAGTAAAGCAGGGTCTTTGATCTTTTTCCCCCATTTCTGACCTAAGTCATCAGCTGCAGCCTCGATAGCGATATGTTTTTCCCTTGAGTCCACATAATCAATACCCAGTCTTTCCAAAACCACCTTCTGGAATTTCAAACATTGTTGTAATTTACCTGCTTCCCTAGTACACATTGTCAGTTTATCACTAGTTTTCCCATTCGTCAAGCAGTTCATCAGTGCAGCTTGTGCCTCCGAGCAGTTGGTACGGTAAATGTCAGATGGTTCATGTTCTAACTTGAATTGTTCATACTTTGGATCATTTACTCTGTCTTGAAATTTGAAGAACTCACGGTTTTTAAACCTAAGGAAGTCACTTATATCTTTTGGAAGTTCTTTGAGTAATTCTTCTTCGCTTTGTTTCTCTCTTTTCCTGATTTTTGAAGGACCATCTGAGGAGAAGAACCAACCCATAGTGAGAAGACAGTTTGAGTAATTGATCGTGAGTTTTTTTGGGGTACGTAACAAGCTTATTGGATTTATAATGTCACCCTTCAACAATAATCTAACCCCAGAAAAAAAAACTCGGGTCGCGCACTACGAGCCCAATATACAACAAGACGTCTATTAATCTACATTATCATCTGGAAATGCCCCTGGGAACCCCTGTGGACCAGTACCAGTATCAGCCTGTTGATCAATCGCATCCTGAAGACTCAAGTTTCTGACCATCTCCAAGATTTCCTCGTCATTATATGTGTTAGCTGTGTACCTTTGATCAACAAAATCCTCAAGCATTTCCACATTACCAGTCTTTGGAGGTAAAACATCAAACTCGTAAATATCATTCTGTTCCCATACTTCTGGAGGGATCTTGGCCATCACTTTACCCTCACCTGATAATATTGCAAATCTTAGGAAATTAATTGGGATAACACCATCCTTGGTAGGTTGCACTTTGACTTTCTCATTAATGAATCCGAGTAATGTGTCGTGTAGAAATTTTCTGTGGTTAGCTTCTTTCCATACAATAGGTGCTCTGATCAAATATGCCTCTGTGGATAATTCAGTCTCTTGACCAACTTCGAAAATGGAATAGTCATTAACTGGGATGTCACTTGCTAATCCAATGGCCTCTAGTAACTTATAACCAGTGAATGGGTGTTTAATGAAAGCTCTCTTCAAATGCTCTTTAGCCTTTGTTTCATTGTTTAATAACAAATATGCTAATGCCGTAGAGTAAGCAATACCTGGAGTGTACCATTTGCTATAAGTCTTAACCAAAGGGCTGTCCACAATTTCAGTCAAATATTTGTACTCCCCTGATACAATTGCATAAAAATCGATAAAATATCTTGCACCCAATGGGTCATCAGAAGGTGATAGCGCCAATAGTAATTTTGCATATGTGAAAGCGGTGAATAATGTACCTTTCTTGGTCAACACTTCAATGTACCTGAAAATAGCCAAATAGAACTGACGATTCAAATAGTAGTTGAAAGGTAACCTTGTCAAACCGTTACCAAGGTCGAAGTTTTGTTTGAACCCACGATCAAATGTAAATAAAGCTCTTTCAACAAGACCATTACTATTACTTTTATCCCCTTGCCTGATCAAGATCAACGCAACTTGTAAGATAGTTTCAACATGATATGGGAATCTTGGTAACATTTGCATCAAGTTTTCATGATTTGGGGTTATGACCACAGAAGCATAAAATTGTGAATTGGCAATCTTGGACTCAGGGCCTCTTTCAAATTTATATTGTTTGATACCGTATTTGCTTAGCCTTTTCACATCTTCTTTGATAACATCAATCCAATCTTCAGTCTCTTCAGCTTTATTATCTGCAATCTCCTTCAGTGATAATTCATCCATGTTGATATCTTTCTTTTGCGTAGGGATCCAATCATCTCTAATCTTGGTTAAGATAAGTTTTCTAGAAGTACCTGGGACGGATCTTCTATCACGACCACCCCATCCTCTAACAACTTTGGATAATCTCTTAATCTGTTGCAAGATTTCCGGTGGTACCGAAGTCGAAGTTGTAGAATCAGCATCTTCAAGTGCTTCAGCTGATAAATTACCGAAAAGTTTCTTAAATTCATTATCAGGATCAAGATCTCTTGGATCCACACTCAACAAGGAAGCAGATTTAAACTGTTTCAACGGTGTGAAAAATCTATACGATGGTTCCATAACGTCATGTGTTAAGTCATCTTCTAATGAATTGTCCTCTATAAGATCATCTTCAGTGGTATCTATAATTATATTCTCTTTTTTGTTTAACTCTTTAATGATTTGATCCAATTCGTCATCATCTTCTTCCTCTTCAACTTCTGGACTTTGCGATTTCCTTTTGTTTTGACTCTTCTTCTTTTTCTTGCTCTTCTTCTGAGATTTTGTGGGTAGCTTAACAGCAGGTTTCTCAACAACTGGAACCTCTTCAACTTCGCTATCGTCGCTATCCGGTTCGTCAATTTCTTCACCGCCAATCAACGCAAATATGTTTTGTGCCTTTTTCACTGGTTCGCCCTCTTCCTCCTCCGATTCCACCTGCTCGTTCTGCAAAGCCAATCTTTCTTCCTCCTTTTGTTTCTCAAGTCTCCTCAATGCCCTGGAACTCATCTTGATGTATAATCTTCACTCTTCTTTATAAACCTCAATCAAGAAGTATCTTTCATTCTTGAGACAATTTGACCATCGGTATAAAAATTCGCGAGACTTTTCTAGTGCTGGCCTTACCGCTGGATTTTTTTTTCATATAGTCTCATCTCATACTTATTCTATCAAAATTTAGAGCGTTTGATATAATAGAGGATAGAACATCGCAACTATGGGTTCCACTAAGAAGCAAAAGGAGAAGCAGAAGGACTTTCAGGTATGTTGTTATTTCAATCTGAGACGAAATACATATATTAATCGTATCAATAGAAAGCCAAACTAAAAGTTGGTAAAACTAAAGCCAAACCAACTAACTACACAGATACATCATTTGTTGCAAAGAGTGAGTATGAAAAGGTTGTTCGTTTATCAGCCAGTACTAACTAATGATTAGCCATCTCGCTACCGAATCAGCATATCTCCAAAAGAGACGTGGATCAAGAACAAGATTTAGTCAAGAGACTTACCTTAGTGAAACATCATGCTTCCACAACAAGAAAAGAGACACTTATTTACATCAAAGAACATTTACCAGAAAATCCATCTTTATACAAGCAAATTTTAAATGCGGTTGTGCCATTAATCATTGACCAATCAAGATCTGTACGAAGCGCATTGATTGATCTATTGGTCAGTGCCTCGGAAAAACAACCAAATCTTATGGAATTACATACTAGATCCATCATCTTGTTTGTGCATAGTGCCATGACACATATTGTTCCAGAGATTAGAAATGATTCTACAAAGTTCTTGGATGTTCTGATGCAATATGGTCCCGATGCTCTAGCGAGAAGTGCATGGGTAAAGACTTTGAAATCATTTTTTGGTTTATTAAGTTGGACATTAAATGATTCTAAACAGTCAGTTTCATTAGCTGTAACCAGTTCCTCGGTAACTAACAGTTCAAATAAATCCAAAAAACAAAATTTGGACTCCCTTGTGAGATTTATCAAATGTGGATGTTTCCCTAATGAAACAGATGCTGGGAAGAAGAAGATTGTATTGACTTCACATCCATTAACTTCAAAATATCTTGTTCCAGTGACCCCACAACCTTTTGCGCATTTAAAGCTATTCACTGTGGAGCTTTCCAATACTAATAAAAACACAACGGACGCTACGATAGATTTAAACACCATCAGTTGTGAAGATTATTTAACAAGAAAGAAAGTCTTGATGGAGTTTTTCATCCCACAAATTAGAAAGAACTTGAAAAACATCATTAAGGAAGGTGGTGAAGTTGGGAAAAGTGCTAACACGCTATCTCATCTCTGTGATAAAGTCGAAGAATCCACCAAAGATGTGGAACTATAGTGGTTTAATTGTATATCAACAAAGAAATATGTACTGTTTTCTTTAACGGTTATGTAGGTTTCTTCGGTCTGGGCACTCAAATCAAAACACGGGCAAAAAAAAACAAAAACATGAATTTTGAACAAGAATCATGAAATTTATAAAATCAAGATCAGATTGAATTTGGTTCGTCTGATTTATCAGTTTCTAGGTAATCATGGACAGCTTGATTGATGGCTTGTCTCTTGACGGTAATGACCGTTCTTTCATGGAAAGCACCCCTTCAAAAGGACCACATTCAGTGGATGATGATCTGATCTTGAGTAAGACATCTGGACTGTCGTTAGATGATGAAATGGACCAAGATGGAGATCGAAAGATCAGAGACAATTTATTGAAGAAAACACATATCAACAAAAGGATTTCGTTTCAGCATGCACATACCCCAGTGCGATCTTCGCCGTTAAAGATGAGTTACAATTCAACCAATTCACCAACTTCACAGGACAATGAGATGCTAAGTGATGATGAGATGAATATTGATGATAGCGATGTGATGATGACCGAGGCTGATACTAGTCATAGCTTCTCACAATCGATTCAACATACCGCGCATACTTTGTTTTCTCCTACTGAATTTGGGGCAAGACTCGCAACGGCACATTCTCCATTTAAGGCTAATTTGAAATCCAAATTACAAGAAACTGCTGATGAAAGCTTCGATACAAGTTCTAGCTCTATAAATCAAGGTGATGATGAGAACTCGGATCAATCGTTGAGAAACAGAAATAACAAGACTCCAACGCAATTGAGTGTTGTTAGATTTTCTTCAGATTCACCAGAGACTACACAAAATTCAGAAACCTCATTAGATGATACAAATGATGAGCGTACCCAAGATAATTTTATGACACCAGCTATTAAAACACCTTGGGGCAAGACACCAATTTCATTACAGACACATCATCACCATTATTACCCTTCAAACACATCATCTGCATTATCAACACCAAGTCGATACACTCCTTTCAAAGACATTGTCCCCTTACCAGCGCCTTGGGACCAACATGCTGAACCAAAGGCACCGGCACCATACATTATCAGCTCATATTTACAATTGCTATTCAACGTCGTCACGTCAAGTATAGCTATTTATATCCTGGTAAATGCCATTAAGACTGTGAAATCAGATATCAATTTGAAAATGGAAGAATACGCTGCACAGATTGCCATGGAGGTTGCCCGTTGTACTAGGTCATATATTGAGAATAAGTGTGCTCCAGAGACCAGAGTCGCGGCATTGGAGGTTATGTGTACTGAATGGGAAAGATGTATGAATAGAGATCCAGCTACACAGGCCGGTAAGGCCAGTGTCAGTGCAGAAACCTTAGGGTTGATTTTAAATTCACTAATTGAACCTATTGGATTCAAAGCCATTGTGGTATTTGGAATTGGATTGATCGGCTGGGCATTCACTTCTAATTTTGTGTTTGGATTTGTTAGAGCAAAGTCATACTATGGTTGGGATTCCAATATTGATCCTATAAACTACAATCCACAACAGATCCAATGGGCCCAACAACAGCAATACACACCATCCACACCTGGGATGCTTCCTCTGGGGCCTCGTCCATCCAACTGGGACTACAACTACACCCCATCCAGGTGAACACCAATAAACATATTTATAACAATAGATATTTATAACAATAGCTGTAGCTCGGATCGGCTTCTCTCTGACGCCCGAGACTCCCGAGACTCCCAACAAATTCGTATGAACTTTGAAGTTTGGCTCATACGACGATTATGGAAAGAACTGTATTGAGTTGAACATAACAACGGGACATACAAGAAATAGGAAAGATCATAGATATTAATATCAATCAAATTTTAGTGAAAACACCACCAAAGCTTCAAATTATTGATCCTGTCTGAATTCTCCTCTTATTCCATACAGCGAAAAAAAAAATAGATCTTCAACACATCTACAATTATATCAACAACTCATCAGAAGCTCAACAAGATGTTCTCAGTTCCACAACTGCGGAAACAGGAAAGAGCAGGCTCACCGCTGAAGAACCAGGTGGTCTCGGGCTCTTCAACGACGAGAAAGATCACCAAAAGAGAGCCCCAACACGTCTTTCGCCGCCATATCAGTGAGTCTTCATGGACCCTATGGAATTGGTATAGACATCTAAACTGGGTTGGGGTGCTGACGACGTTAGTAGTGCCGTTATCTGGTGTGTATTTTACCTTCAAGACAGAGCTGAGGCTATATACTTTATATTGGTCTGTGTTCTATTATTGCTTCTCGGCTACATGTGTCGTGGCAGGTTATCATAGACTTTGGGCACACAGATCATTTGTGGCAACCTATCCAATCCAGTTCATATATGCCTTCTTTGGTGCGAGTGCCGGTATTGGGTCGATCAAATGGTGGGCAAGTTCTCATAGAGCACATCATAGATATAGTGACACGGAGAAGGATCCACATACAATAAGAAAAGGTCTTGTGTATAGTCATATTGGTTGGATGGTGCTTAGACCTCATCCAAAAGTTAAAAATTCAATGAAGGAGTGTCTTGGTGATGATTTGATTGATAACACATTGATTGATTGGCAAGAGAAGAACTATAACGAATTGCTAATATTGACCGGGTTGATGATTCCAAGTTTCATTGCTGGTATATTTTGGGATGATTACATTGGTGGGCTAATTTTTGCTGGTATCATTAGAGGTGCTCTTGTGCAACATTCAACTTTTTTCGTCAATTCTTTAGGTCATTGTGTCGGTACACAGCCGTTTGATGATAAGAAAACAAGTAGAAACAACTGGGCATTATCCTTAATAACATTTGGAGAGGGGAATAACAACTTCCATTATGAATTCTCTGCAGATTTCAGAAATGGGATCAATTGGTATGATTGGGATCCTGTTAAATTTCATCTTATAGTATTGGAAAAACTAAGACTAGTAAAAAATTTATACAGAGCTTCAGATGCATCTATAAACCAATGTTTACTTCAACACCAACAAAAATTAATTGATAGAAGAAGGGCAAAGCTAAACTGGGGTGTTCCAATAGATCAACTACCAATAATTTCACCGGAAGAATTCAGATCATGGGCTAAAGATGAATCTCACCATAGAGCATTAATCGCTGTGGCTGGTATAGTACACGACGTTACGCCATTTGTTGAAGATCATCCAGGTGGGATCGCATTGATCAAAACCTCTATAGGTAAAGATGCAACAAGCGCTTTTAACGGTGCAGTGTATGATCATTCAACAGCTGCTCATAATTTATTAGCAACAATGAGAATTGCAGTTTTAAGTGGTGGTACAGAGGAAATTGTATGGAAACAACAACAACAGGAGAATAAAAATGTACCATTGAAACAAGACTCAACTGGTCAAAAAATCGTTAGAGGTGGAGAACAGGCTACAATTATAAAAAAACCTGTTAGAACGGCAGGTGCTGCATAGGAAAGCAAAAAGGTTTGCCATTGACAGTTATGGATAATGTCATCGGAGGGAACTAGGGTTTGGGTTAATCAATGGATATCTTTATATATTATAATCGTTAATGCTAATGCTATTTATTAAATATCTGAAGTAGCTTCTACTTGAGTCAGTGGGACATTTGGATTTGAATCATCCGCAGGTTTCTCGTCCACCAAGGGCGCCTTTGAAGAGATCTCCTCTGGTTGATCATCACTATCATCATCATCAGAAGACTCCTCAGAGGAACTGTCATCTGAACTATCACTATCTGATTCACTTTCACTTTCACTTTCATATAAAGTATACCCATGAACCTCTTTCTCCGTAGAGACAAATATCGTGGGGAATTCAATAACCGTTTGATCTCTCAACGCATCTGCTAATAACGCTTCACTGTCCAATGCAATAAATTGTGGATTACTAGCTGGTGTATCAAGTTTTCTCAAAAAATAGCACAATTCTCTATCCTTAGCGATATCTGACTCTTTAATTTCCTGATGGATCGCATCATTAACTTTTGTAGTCTCTGGTATCCTGAATGAATTCACTTTTTTTTGCTCTTTACCAGTAAGTGGATCTAGAAATATCCATTCAATGGTCCACACATATGTATTCTTCTTTTTATCCCATCCGGACTTGTTCATATTGGATCTTTGCATCCCTCTGGGGATAACCCTTATATTGACTTGTCTCTTTGTTATCGTTTCATACTGGGACTCCACAGAGGTTGTAGGGTTTTTTTGAAATCTCTTATTGTTATTGTTATGACGGAAATTATTTGCAAGAATCTTTTTGTTTTGAGATCGAACATCGGTTTTGGAAAGATCGATCGTTCTGTTCAAGTTCATCAAAAAGTTATAGTCCCGATGTACTAAGTTCTCATTCTCTTGGAATTCTCCTCTTTTTATGTATTTGGTATTATCAACGACCCCATCACACTGAGACCGGGTCTTATGTGTCTTGACACAGGCAAGAGAACACGTCTTGGTCTCACATTTGGGACATTTGTATTTGTGATTTTCGGTGAAGCAAATCTGACACAGTTCTTTGATATCTTGCACTCTGCTATCCATTCTCAATTGGGGTACAAGGGTATGATATCAAGCACGTTAACTTAAAATTATGTTGATGAGATGAGCTTATTACATTTTAAAATTTGGCCATCGCTTACGTAATAGTTTTTCAAAATGACGTCTAAAAATCTTGAGGATCAATCAATCGATGAAATCAAAAAGACTGGACTATAGGCCAGCTCGAAGATGTTCAGATCAATTGTTAGATTAGCTGCTTTAAGAAATGCTGCTTCTTTGACCACCATTGCAAAACCAAACACAAGACTAATATCCTCAACAAGTCCTCTTTTCAAGAAACAAAAAGGTGGGAAAGTTGACAAGAAACAAAAAGGTTCAGCTCCTGCTGCTGCTGGAAAAGATGTGATTGTCGATACCAGTAAGCTATTACCTGAACTAGAGGCCAAATTCAAACTCACATTAGATGATCATAAGTCTTCAGTTGCAGAATCTAAATTGGGTAATGCCAATCCTCAAATCTTTGATCAATTAATGGTGAAAACCTCTGATGGCTCCTCGGTCTTTAAATCTTTAGCCCAATGCTCTGTGAAGGGTAGAAACTTGATCATTACTGTTTTCGATCCTAATCATACCAAAAATGTTGTCTCTGCCATTTTAGCTTCAGGATTGAATATGAACCCTGAAGCTGTTCCAAATTTCCCGCAACAATTAAGAGTCCCATTACCACCACCAACTGCTGATTCTAGAAAAGAAATTGCTAAGAAGCTTAAAGAGGATTATGAATTGTTTAAGGGATCACAAGATAACAGAGGCTTAAACTATAAAAGAAGTGCAGCCATGAAGAGTCTTACCCAGGTTCAAAAGACTGATGATGTTAAAAAGCAAATTGAACAGGTTGAAAAATTACACAAAAAATATGGTGAACAATTGTTGAAGAATTTCAAAGAAGCTGAAAAATCTGTCTTTAAGTAAATTTAAAATTACTTTAGGAAAAATCACTAAAATTTAAACCGTGTACATATAAAGAAACGAATCTAAATGAAGTCTATTGTTTTGTTTTATTTGGTGCGCTGGTTCAGCTAGCATTTTTAGCCAATGTACCAACAGCTTTTATTCTATTCCAAATTCCAGTATCATAACCCCCAATGTTTAAAGCTTCGACAAAACTCCAAGCTTTAGCCTCATCTCTAATAGGATAGTCCAATGGAGGTGGTATCTGGGTGGAAACAAATGGGATCTTATCATAACAGACGCTCTTTAAGTTACACAATCCTTGTAAACCTTCTTCACCACCAAATTTACCATATCCTGAACCTCTTTGACCACCAAATGGTAATTGACAAATGTAAAAAGTAGCAAAATCGTTAATAGCAACGTTACCTGATTTAATAGAGTTGGCAACATGGTTCAATTCATCCCAATTACTACCAAAAACTGATGATCCAAGCCCAAAATCTGTTGAGTTGGCGATATCAATAGCATCTTTTGTGTCATTAGCTTTCATCACTGTCAATACAGGACCAAAAACTTCATTTTGTGCAATATCCATATCTGGTGTGACATCCACTAGCAATGTAGGAGAAAAGAAATGACCCTGGGGATAATTTGGATGTGAATATCTATCACCACCATGTAATAATCTTGCCCCTTGTGACACAGCCTGTTGGATTTGTCCATGTAAAATTTCAAAGCGTGCATCTGTTATAGTAGCACCCATATCTATGTCTTCCAATTGATCGATATCTGACCCTACTCTTAATTTTGGCACTCTTTCGTCTAGTATATTGACAAGCGTGTCATAGTTCTTCTCGGTGACAATGACTCTTTCAATACCAATACAGTTTTGTCCCGATGATTGAAATGTACCACGCATGATGATACTAGAAATAGCATTGACATCTTTTACATCATCCAATACAACGAAAGCGTCTTTACCACCAAGCTCTACCACGACTGGTGTTAATGAGTCTGAAGCAGCTTTGACAACATGATGAGCAACTTGTTTACTACCGATAAATGTAATGTGTGATAGACCACTATGAGAGGTAAAATAATTAGCATCTTCCGGCCAACAACAAACTAATTGAACCAAGCAAGGATCTTGTCCACATACGATGAGGGCTTCTTGTACTAATTTGATAAACCATTGGGAGCTCCATACCACTTGTTCGGAGCATTTGACCACAATGGAATTCCCTGTGAACAAAGCTGCAATAACTGGACCCATCAAGTTATGAAATGGATAGTTCCATGAAATTAGAGCAGAGACAACACCAAGCGGTTCATATCTGACTTCGGCACCTTTATAACTCATCAAGATATTTGAAGGGCCAGCTCTCTTGGATGGTTTCAATGCCCTTTCACCATGCTTGATGATCCAATTCAATTTTTCCAATGTGACCAAAATTTCCCCCATTGAGGCATCCACCATGGTTTTACCAGAATCTCTACATGCAACTCTTGCGATGTTTTCTTGGTTTTTAACAATATACTGGCTTAGTGTTCTCAACAGTTGACGACGTTGGACAAATGTTGAATCTTTCCATGATTCTTGAGCAACGGATGCCTTTTTAATGATAGAGTCAATCTCCTCTCTAGAATTGCTCTTATATTTCCCCAGGAATTGACCCGTGGCTGGACAGTACGATTGGATGTATTCAGGTTCTTCAGCGTCTCTGATTGATACTGGGTGTATCCTTTTACCTTTCCAGTGAGGTTTGGCCTCTGGTGGTATCTCCAATGTGAATTTGACAGCCTTCTCAGCACGCACAGACGAGCTATAGCGACGATTCAGCACCCACAGTAGTGGAACTAGCACAGAAACAAGCACTGAGAAGGATATCTGATACGACAAATGTTCAGATTGCAAGTAGTCATCGATCAGCGTTTTGTTGAAATACTCGGAAAGTGTGGTGTTGAGATACACATTTGTGGCGTTGAGATGAATATAGAGGTTCTCCATGATTATCAGTGTCCACTTGACTAGAGACCACCTCAATTGACCCGGCTATGTAAGCTTGTAGTACGTTGTTGGTGTGATGTTTAGTTTTTTAGTTTAAACGAGAGCGTTTCTCGAGGAAAATAGAAATCGAATACTTTCATGTGCTCGTAACGTGTCACCAAAGATAACTTCAACAACAAACCAAATCAGCAATTTACGAAGCTTCACGAATAATTATGTGTCTTTATATAAGCACCAAGCGACTCTATGACACAAATGCATCACATTGATACAATTTTGAGCTCGAAGGAGCAACTTTCAAAGATTTTAACCTACAAAAACGATTCTCAACTCTACTAAACATCGATTTATCTTGATACAACAGAAAACACAAGGTGACATCTTTCTGATTCAATCAGAACCTTTACGCCTATGATGAGGCATTAACATGCAATTCTGGTGTTGGTTTGATGACAGCATCAATCAATAGCTTGACAACTTCGGATTGTTTAGATGCAGCAATTTTTTCAATTTGATCTAATTCATCCTTTACTTGTGCTTCGGCTTCTTTGTCAGCGTTGACATTTTGACCTGAGTGCTTCATTAATAGTTAATATAACGGCTCTTTATGAAATTTACTCAATACTCACTTGTTCCTGTTCCTTTTTCAATTCAGTTTCTTTTCTCTCCTTGTAAGCAGCAATTTCAGATGAAGCATCAGTCTTAGCAGCTTTTATACGAGTAGTACGGTCTATTGAGTTGTGGTTAGTGACCTGTCTAGAGTGGTGAATAATCAGTGTTACATACAAGCTCTGGCCTTGGAGACAACTTCATGTGCTTGTTTTTCTGCCTAATAATGAGACGTTAGTTGACTGTTCTTCGTCGATGAATTATTATAATTGTAATACATACTTCTAGCAGTGTTTGAATTCCAGATTTTTGTGACTAGATGATGAGTTAGTATCACTTAAACGATGTAGCTGTTGTTATCAATATGTCTCCTTATTAAATAGTTCAGCATTTGCTGCTAAATTAACCATTCGCAGCTTGATTACACCGGGAACACATATTTACCCCGTCCATTCATGTAGTCCCACATACCATTTAAAACGTTCTTGCCTTGACCAGTAGACTAACAAATGTTGATTCTCCAAGAATGAAGTACCTGCTAATCAGTGCATTATGAGCTCTAATTCTGAGGAATTCGCGAAAAGGCCGCCATATTTCGCGCGCGCGCGAAATCGCGCTTTTTACCCTATATATTACATAATCAATATAATATTTATATATTTATAATTTATCGCTTCTCGCTTATTACAAATTATTTTGACACAAAGATGGGACATTGTTAACTTGATAAAATATTTGTGTCCAAAATGTATAGCGTCGTACGAGCATTTTCCTTGGTGGGTCTTGCTTAGACTTGGAGTGCTAAACGTCGCTAATTCTACAAGAATGTTATTGCTAAATAATGAAAAGGTCTCATCGCGTCCTACAACTCAAAGCTCTATCCAATCATCCAACGCGAGCTTGTCTAGGGGAAAGAAAGTGTCCATAATTAATGAAAATGAAGAAGATGGTCAATCGTCACCTGAATATTTGGAAAAGGAGAATGCATGGACTTTTGTGAATGAATACCAAGATGATGATGGTGGTTTGTTTAATGGAGCATTTTCACCTCTTCAAGATTTTAAGATGGGTGGTACAAACATTCTGTTGAGCTCTGTGGGTACATTGGACTTCTTGAGTGAAGTTCCCAGTTCATGCGTTGCTTTGGCTGTACAAAGGCTCTCGTCAGAATTGGTCACTGGGTGCTCATCTGCTTTTGCAGATTCTGAATTCACATCATCATCACAATTAACCCCCTGTGAAGTCAAATATGAAAATTTTTCGCCCTTATCAAAACTTGCATATCATAGACAGAAGACAATCGAGGAAATCATTTATACCGAGGAGACCTATATCAGCAGCTTGAAGATGCTTGCTAATACCTATTTGGAGTCGTTAATATTTAAAGGAAACGACGGAATTCCGATTCGTTTGATTCATGTTTATACAAACATTTTGATTTCGAATCATCAGGATTTTTTATCCCATCTCAAAAAGATGTTCTATTTGCCTTACAATACAAGCATTCAACATGGCCTAAATGTTGACGGGTTGAGTTCAAGAGCACAAGAGGTGCTCTCTTGCAGCTCACCTTTGATGACTGCACTTGTCTCCAAAATTATAAGCTGTCATGCGATATCTTTATACGTTTACCAAGAATTTAGTAGTCTTCATGATTTGGTTTTGAAATTGATAAATTCCAAAGAATCAGACCCAGAATTTGGAGCCACCTTGACAAGAGTAAGATCCATACCTATGATTAACCACCATTCAACAACTTCAAGCTAACACTAATCAGGGATTTCAAACTTTTTTGGAGGCGTCCCAGGATGAAAAACAAAAAATGGATCTTTCATTCTCATCATTGATACAAAAGCCAATATCTCGTATTGCCAAATACAAGCTTTTTTTGGATACTTTCTTGCGACTTACACCCATATCTGAAGATCCATTGTGCCATTCAGCTATTGAAGAATCATTGCATTCTATTGATGATCAGATCAAACAAATCAATAGATATGGGCTCCAAGAGAAATTTAAAGCAAATCTTTTATTCGAAAGCTTGTCTTTTCTGCCCAAGACTTTGAAATTTTCAGTTGAATATTTGGGTTTACCAATCCTAGCAGGGTCCATTCATTGTGCGTGGGTAGGTAAAAATAGGCAAGTTATTTCACAAAATCTTGGTGCTTTTTTATTTAAGACACATTTGATCTTGGCTCAAGTGCAGAAATTTAACAGGTTTGAAGTGAGATTTTTGATTCCACTCTCAGTCTGCAAAATGAATTATTGTGGTGATTCTATGGGTGGATTATCCACAGATTATGAACATTCTTTCAAATTGATATTCGAATACAAATATACGCTTATTGAGGTTTTGTGTCTTTACTTCGATGGCCAAGAACACTTGATCTGGAAGGACAAATTGGATGTCCTACTAAATACTGTTAATGGTCCTTATCTGTTTGATTACTCTTATTCGAATTCCAATGAGGAGAATGGAACACAGTGTTCATCCATAATTCCCCCTTATATTCTGCCATTGGATGCTAAGCTAAATGGGTTGAAACCCATAAGAGGGAAAAACGACAAGTCCAATATATTTGATTATTGTTATTTTTCAGAAGTTGTTTTGGTCTTTGTCGGGTTGATTATGCTAGATGATGGTGATCGAACTATTAGATATCCATCTCGTGGGAATGATAAAAACGTCACATTTTTGTACTTGAAAGAAGTTGAACGTGAAAGAATAGAGTATTTATTACAAGATCTTTGGAGTGATGAGTTGTTTTTCGATTCAACCAGACTGAGAAAGGAAAAACGATCCAAACAATCTGGTACGTGGAGACGTCAAGCGGCTTCTTTTAAAAGTTTTAGAAGTAGCAAAAGTCATGGTCTTATTAATTCTTCGGTGGCTACGAACTCAACATCGTCCAATTCGGTGGGAAAAGATGAGATCAACAAGACTACATCAGGGAATAATTCAGTAATGCGAAGAACTTCTATTGCTTTTGGAAGTGTTTTAAAATCAATCATGAAAAGTGATCATTAAATATTGTTTAGATGGACATGAAAATCCCAAAATGTTGTTGTAAGAACTGAAATGGAACCCATAGTTAAAATCAATGTGCATGAACGTTGAAATCAATTCTTTTATATTCTTGTCTCACAGCTTAATATGTGCTTTTGCTATCATTGGTGGAGCTATATTGTTTTTTACCAACACCAGATTTGTTCTTGTAGTCACCTTCATTTACAATTAACTTAATGATTTCATCAACTGATTTCTTACCAAATTCATTGGCTAAATCTTGTTTTGAAGCTTCATGAATAACACCTTCAGCACCTCTACCACTTTCTGGAGCGTATACTTTGAAAGTACCAACAACATCAACTAATGGAATTGTAGAGTCTTTGTTGAATTGTTCAACAGCTTGTTCAGATTCAACGAAAACGATGAAATCTTTGGTAGAACCTTTGTAGAAAACTTTAGTTGGAGCTGACATTATAATTGTATTATTGTGTTGTGTTGTGTTGTATAGTATTGCAGTGATTCAATTGAGTTTAAATCTCCTATAGATTGTTACATTTCAAAAATTGAAAAGGAAGGAAACTCGACACTCTTTATATATCCATTTCTTGAACAAAGCCATAATTGTAACTGTACGTTAACATCACAAGATTTAGTGCCTAAGTTGCTATTTTGCTATGTATGACATAATAGGTTGGCTGTACGGGACACAAAGATTGTGTCAAGCAAAATAACAATTGTTGTGTAGAATTTTCTGGAAATTGTCGGACAATTAGGGCATCAAAATAGGCTATATTTAAGTAGGAGTATAATGTGTAATCTTACTGTAATAGAGAGGGCATCGCTTAAGTGTAGATGTGGGTCTTAAAATTTAGAGCAGTACAGTAGTAGCTCACTGCCATTCGCGTCGAGTATATTGTTTTCGGATTTCGGGGTTAATCCTAATTCTAGGTCGAAAATATTATGTAAAGTTGGGTTTGACGACCAGCGACATCCTCATTTTCTTAAATTTTCTGTTAATATGTAATTTGGCTCTGATATATATGCCGATCTCTGATCTGGAGGTGATAATCGAAATATTTATAAAATTCATGATATGATCGAGGCCGCCGATATCATAATTTAAATTATTTTCAGTTAATTTTCAATTTATTTCAAATAATATATATTAAATTTATATATAAATTAATATATTAATATAATATATATTATAATTATAATTTATAAATATATTATATATATATTAAAATTTATTTATAAATATATTATATAAAATTTAAATTAATTTAAAATTTCTGTGTATATATATAGTGCTTAATTGATGCTCTGCAAAAACAATCACATTAATATTTGGGCTTTATTTATTTTTCCATTTCTTTTGTCACTAATAAACGTTAATATATAAACGATTCTATTTCAAAGTACATGATTTCCCGTTGTTGGCCGAGGCGATTTACTAATATCTTTAAACCCATAATTTGGGATGCTAAATCAGATATTGAAGATAGTAAGATACCATCAGTGAGCATCAGGCACAACAATGAATACATAGATGTCCCTCATATACATTTTTAACTAGAGCTGTGCTCTTTTAGCCACTCTGTTGTAGATGGTTTTGAGCCGTTCGAGATTGTGACACTTGGGCAAGTTATATCAGTGCTGCTTAACCATTCTAATTTTTTTTAATCATCTCAAACTTATAGGCAAGTTAAATTTGAGTTTCAAGACTTTCCAAACCAATTTTGTTTGTTATAGGTCAAAAAAAGACTATATAAAGATGTCATCGGCAAGCGTTTACTCATCTGACGAAGAAGACGAGCTTCCAAAGACCTCAGGAGTCTATTTAGGTTTCATAGATACCGAAATTGAATCAGCCGGAGATGAACCAACTATAGAAGATACGTTTGTCGGTGGTAAACCTGTTTGGTTGAACCCAAAATCTGCTCCATCACAAGATTTGATCTCCTGTAAAAACTGTACGGGTCCTTTGTCTTTGATTTTACAAGCTTTTGCTCCTTTGGAAGGTACTTTATACGATAGAGTCATTTATGTCTTGGGTTGTCAAAAAACAACATGTTCAAGAAAGAATGGATCTATTAGGGCCATAAGAGGTGTTTCAAAAGACCCAAAGAAGTTGGAAGAACTTGCAAAAGAACAGCAAGAAGAGCTAAAGAATCAACTAGATGAAAAATTGAAATTGGATAATGCTAGAAACATCAACTTATTCGATACAAAGACCGATTCTAATCCATTTGAAGCTTCCAACCCATTTGGCGCTTCCTCAAACCCATTTGGTGCTGCGGAATCCAATCCATTTAATGAAAAGTCTGCCCAAGAAGAGAAGAAACAAGACACAAAGCCAAGTTTTGCATCAACAGCTGCAAAAGCTGCTCCATCAAAAGAAGCTAAGAAACCAAAAACATCCACCACCACTACCAATTTACCAGAATATCCAGGTTACTTCTTGTACGTTGATCAAGAATCATTCAAAAACAAGGTTCAACCAAAACTACCAGAGCACTTGAACATCACTGAAGGTGCTTTCGATACCGATATTGCACCATCATCAGGAAAAGATCTAAGTCCTGATGCTCAACATCTTTCAAACAGTTTACAAGATAGCGTATTTCAGCATTTCAGTGAAATTGTTTCATACAACCCACTTCAAGTCCTACGTTATGAGCTTGGTGGTTCTGCACTATTGATAAGTTCAAAAGACGACACAGCTGCTAAAGTATCTAAAAAATTGGTTGCCAACCCAGGTTTCAATCCATCAAGCACAAGACATTTTGAACTACAAATCATGCCAAAATTAATCATGGACTTTGAAAAAGATCAACTTGATATTCAAAACGGTATCAACTGGGGTACTATTTTCGTATACACAGATGTTGAAGATTATATACCTGAGTTAGATGATAACCATGTCGGCTATGTTGAAGAATGGGTTGGTGTTCAATGGGAAGAGGAAGTTAAGAGATAGACTAATATATAATACAAATTACTCATATCCAAGTGTAAATTTACTCAAAACCTAAACGTCTGTACATGAAATCACTATATACAACTCATTACAAATATCTTGGAATCTCTTTCTCGTTATAAACTTGCACGACATCACCAGCTTTAAATTTATCCCAGTTATCAAACCCAACACCACATTCTCTACCTTTAGCAATCTCTGTTGCATCATCTTTATTATGCTTTAAAGTGGTGATCTTACCTCTATAGATCTCTTCGCCATCTCTCATAACTCTGATCAACCCAGATCTTTCAAGTTTACCAGATCTGACTTTACAACCTGCAATCTTTGTAATCTTCTTCTTCTTACCTTTGATTTCGAATATTTCTTTGATATCAGTCTCGGATTGTACGTTCAATTCAATGATAGGTTTTAAATGTTTAGAAAGTTCCTCAGTAACCCTTTCAATCAAGTGATAGATAACATTATCATGTTTTAGCTCAACGCCATTCTTTTCAGCCTTGTTCTCAATATCTCTTGGAACTTTTATATTGAAACATAAAATGCTAGCATCAGCTAACTTCGCTCTTTCGATATCCGTATCTGTAGGAACACCAACACCAGAGTACAAAATAGATAACTTAACCTCATCATTGCCTATATGCTCAATGCTTTCCACAATAGCCTCAGCTGAACCACTGACGTCAGCCTTGACAATGTATCTAACTTCTTTAACTTTATTCTCTTTTTCAGGAGACTTAGATTCTTCTTCATCAAGACCATATTTCCTCAATTCATCCAATTGATCTTGTTTTTCTGCCTCTTTCTTATGCTCAACTCTTAATTTGTTAATCACATCAACGCTTTGTGCAGTTTTTCTCTTTGCTAAACGGTTTGATCTAGTTTCGACAACTTTCTTTGCCTGTGATTCGTCTTTGGCTTGTAAAACCACATCACCAGCTTCAGGAACATCTTTCCATCCCCATAATTCGACAGGAGTAGAGGGGCCGGCAGTTTTGATAGGTTTACCACCTTCATCTTTGATTGATCTGACTTTACAATATGTGTTCCCTGCGACTAAAACGTTACCTGGCTTCAAAGTTCCTTGACGAATTAAGACAGTTGCAATCGGACCCATACCCTTTTGAACTTCTGATTCAATGACCCAGCCTTCAACTGGAATATTAACAGCTTGTGCCTTCAAGTCCAAAATTTCACTCAATGTTACGATACTTTCCTCAAGTTTCTCCATATTTAGTCCGGTCAAACCAGACACCTGGACAGTTTGAGTCTCCCCACCATAGTCTTCCACATCAATATCATTAGCAGCAAGATCAGCAATGACCTTTTCAGCATTAGCGTTTGGTTTATCACATTTGTTAATTGCGACAATTACTGAAACACCTGATTTCTTGATGTGTTTAATGGCTTCTTTGGTTTGAGGCATAACTGAATCATCTGCAGCAACAACAAGAACAACGATATCTGTGACATTAGCACCTCTTTCTCTCATCTTCAAAAATGCAGCATGCCCTGGCGTATCGAGGAAAGTAATGACCTTTTTGGAGATCGGAGCCTTCACAGAAAAGGCCCCAATATGTTGTGTGATACCACCATGTTCTTGACTCACAATGGAACTTTTACGCAAATAATCTAAAATTGTAGTCTTCCCATGATCAACATGGCCCATGATGGCAACGATTGGTGGTCTTGGTTTCAAATGTTTGGAGTCTTCTTCAGGTTCTATGGAGTGTAGATCCTCACCAGCGGTTTCATCCGCATAAGTGACATCAAACCCATACTCATCCGCAATAAGCCCAGCAGTCTCAGAATCAAGGATGAAATTATGGTTCATATCTTCAAATCCCATCTCTTCTAGCCGTCTCGAAAGATGCTCATATCTTACATTCATCAAGTTCACAAGCTGTGAAACAGTAGCAAAATCGGGTATACTGATCTTTGGTCTCTTTACAACTCTACCTCCTTTTCTTTTCTTTGCCAGGAGAACACTATTTGTACTTAGAAGTCTTCTTTCGATTAAATTTGATGAATATTGATGTTTCGCTATCCCGGATTTGATCATTGTGCTTCTGATGGATGAGCACCCACGACTAGCACGGCATACTGACGGACTCTTCAAAAAGTTCAACATTATCCGAATGAACCTCAGGTGCTTAAACGATGGGGTTACATTTAATCACTTGAAGATTTCAATTTGATACTTACCTATGGCACTACTATTGAAAAAAATAGTCTGGTTCGCACACGATATTGATTACATAAATGATTAGCAAGCACAATAAGCTCCTACACTATCGTCTAAATCCTGAAAAAATATATATTAAAACTCGAAATGAAATCGAAAGTGAATAATAATCGTTGAGTTATCACTATGTTTAAAAAAAATATGCTATACGATTTTTTAAAATCGGGGTGTTGATGCTTTATTTATCTTTTGAATGCAATATTATCGTTAAGTTTGCTGACTAGCTTATCAATATCTCTGAAATTATTATCTTCAATTGCAAATGATCTGTGTTTGTTGCACTTGATGTGTTCTTCAAAGTCCTCAAAGTGAACCCTGCAGTTCTCACAGTAACCTGGGATTTTTTGTCTAGATCTTTGAACAGGTTCTATGTTGGCTTTTTGCTGCTTCTTGAAGATTAACTTTTTGGTTAATGAGTTCACTTGCTTTGATGCAACAGAAGAACCAATTGGTGCTAGCCCATTTTTAGTTTGAACTTCAGTTGATTGCTGAGAGACATTGGTGGAACCATTGAACCCAGATGCTTGTATCTCAAAGTTGTCTCTTTTGGTTACTTCCATAAATTTATTGGAGATCAAAGATGGTTGCCTTGATAGAGTCATATGTTGAGTCTCCATTTGTGGGGGTGGTGGCATATTTTCTATATTTTCACGCTCACAAAGAGTGGAATCACTTTCTGCATCAGACTCATCCGTGAATGGATTACTGAATACAGTATCGGCATCATTGTAAATCACCCGTAGCTTGTCTCTATACCTTTTATTTTGCTCATCTCTCATCTTTCTACGTTGAATCTTTTTTGGTAAATTATTATCAGCAGGATCAGCAACAAATGGAGATCTACCGTAACTTGATGCAAATAAATGGGGCCATGGCTTTTTGGTGGACTCTCTCGTTTTCCACTCTCTCACAGCAATTGGTCTGGTAACTTGGCGTAAATCGTAAACAAAGAAATAGGGATACTTGAAATAGTTGAAGTCATCCCGTTTGGCATTTGGATCTCTATCGTTTGGACCATATATCTTTTCAGCATCCAAAAGCGTCGATAAGTGCTTATTTTGGGTTTTGGGTTGAACCGGTGAAGGAATCTCACCAAGATTCTTTAAGAATCTAAAGACCTTTTCATAGTTCCATATTTTCAATCTACCATCTTGAAGCATGTTTGCCGGTAGTTCTGATTTATCTCTTCTTGAAACAACAATAGTGACTTCATTATCGAAAAACTTCTGTATCGTAGCGCCCACTTGTGTAAATAATTTCATGGCTTTTTCCTTCTCCCGTCTCTTGATTGATGAATATTCAGTACTGGCCAAGTCATTACTATCGAAATATATCACCGCTTCACGCATCGCGTGTAACCAACTTCTTCTCCATTCCCTCAAAGTATCTGATACACCTTGGCGATGTTCATGGCGGGATTCATGTTTAGTATGGTTGGCTAAAACATTTGTATTCAGCTTCTGTCTCTTGACGCTGGGGGAATTGGTCCCTATATCTTTCAATGCCTGTCTTGTTTGCTCCATGTTTGAGAAATTGGTGGTTGTGTAGATGTATGTGCCACTTTGTAGGTCAGCGGTTGAGATATATGATGGTGTTTGGTGAATATGGCCTTCTCAGTATGGCGGGAAATAAACAAACAAACTTGAGATGCAAAATAGTAATATATTGAATGATAATTTGGTAAGAATGGCGTCCAGAATCCACAGGGATACAACAGCAAAATTTATTTGGAAACAACAGAAGGATCTAACCAACTAATCAGTGGTTTCTGCTAAGTCAGAAGCTACAAAACCTTTAGAAAATGTTTTCTGTAAACAAATCTCACAGGATTTTATGAGCCGCGAAAGTTGTTTACCAAAAAAGGTCAAGACGTGAAACTCAATTTTTGTAGCGCGTGCGCGACGTGAAGGGCAAAGAACGCGCCTGCATGAACCGCGTGTGCTAGGCAGAGGGGCTGCTCTCTAGGCGGAGAAACTAAATCTTTAGACGGAGCCAAAAAAATATTTAGGCAGAGGAGCCGCCGAAGTAATATACATTTCTGGTTTGTACTTCATAACATCGTATTGAAAGTCCGTGATTATACAATATACACCCAGGACTATTCACTCATTCAAAATAATGTCCATTTGCAATGAATCTAATCATATACTCATCAATATGACCATAATTCTCATCGTCATTAAACTCGTCTGTTGTTTCATTACCAGCAAGACCAGGCGTAGTAGTTTTGGAATTTGTCTGTGTTGATTTATCTTCATCGAATTCCTCGTTATCCAAATCAGCTTCTTTCATAGCTTCTTTTGCAGCAGCGGCATCAGCATCATCTTCAGCTTGGGCCAAAACGTTACCAATTTTGGAAGTATCTCCAAATAATGGTTTCTCATCAAGGAGGTTTTCGTCGCCAATCTCTTCACCAACCAAATCTTTAACAGACAATTTTCCAAAGTAATCCGTAGTGAACTCACCTTCTTGAATGACAACATTATCCAAATGTCTCTTTTGATTAGCCTTCTTCAAAATATTAGATTCAATAGTATATTCACTGACAAACCTGTAAATATGAACATCTCTTGTTTGACCGATACGATGACAACGATCTTGACATTGTTTATCCATAGCAGGATTCCAATCAGAATCATAGAAGATAACCGTATCAGCACCAGTCAAATTGATACCTAACCCACCAGATCTAGTAGACAAAATAAACACAGTTATCTTAGGATCCGTATTGAATCTCTCAGTTAAAATTTGACGATCTTCAATCTTGGTGGAACCATCTAATCTCATGTATCTGATACCCATGATATTTAAGAATTGCTCCAAAACATCTAAAACTTTAGTCATTTGTGTAAAGATCAAAGCACGATGTCCACCATCTTTCAATTGCTGTAGCAATTTGGCCAATTTCTGTAATTTACCACAATCATACAACAGCAAGCTTTTATCAGGAAATTGAATCGATAATTTTGTTTGTAATTTATGAAATGGATTTGCAACTTGACAATCTGTTGAAACAAGCTCTTGTTCAAGTTCACTTGTAACGGATAAACTTTTCATATTCATAGTCACAACCGCTGGAGTCACAAACGCAAATCTATCAATTTCTTCCTTCATGGATAAGATTCTTGTCTCTAAAGGTTTCATGTATTCTTCATGATGAATACTTTCCACCTCAATAGGACTGTAAATATCCAACAATTTAGCAAAACTGTACCCATGGATCGGAGTACGATCAGTTCTCAGGCTGTTCAGATATAGTGTGTGCTTTAATTTTTCAAGAAGTTCCAGTTTCTCCAAACGTTTAGAGTATTTATAAAATTCTTGGATATCTGAGTAGTTTGGCTCAATGTCGGTCGACAGGGATTCTTCCAATGTTTTGATTTGGTCTTTCAAAGACTTCTCCACTGCTAATCTCTTTATTGAGGAACCTTGATGTCTCGTGAACTCATATTCGACCCCCGTAAACAACAAGTTTATAACTGCCAAATCAGCCTTTTCATCACAATCTTTCAAATTAAACAGCTTCTCCACCACCTTATTGGTGTACACATAGTCTGTAGGTATAGCCTGCTGGATTGCAAATGATGTTGTAATTGGTCTTTCTTCAAAAAGATCTGGATGATTACAAACTTTTCTCAATTGCATCAAAGCATTAATGATCGAGATGTAATTAGCATTCTTCAAAGTCTCTCTGGTATCACTTCTAGCTAGATATTCATGATATAATTTGTACTGTCTCTTGGATAGACGACAATAGACCACATGTTCATGCTTTGCAGGCATTTGTGACTCAACATCAGCTTTTAAACGACGTAATAAATATGGTCTCAAAACTTGATGTAGCTTTTGAACTGTTTTCTTGGTCTCTTCATCAACTTCCGAATTATCACCACCTTCAATGATCTTATCAACGGGTTTACCGAACCATTGTTGGAAATCATCCAAATTTGCAAAACCGGAAGGCATTGCCTGATTAACTTTCGAAGATGGCATCAAAAAGTATAATAACGACCAAAGTTCCATAATGTTGTTTTGCAACGGCGTACCAGTTAATAACAATCTATTCTCTGTATTAAAATTCAATAATGCATTCCAACGATTTGATTTGAAATTCTTGATATTATGAGCCTCATCAAGAATCATATATCTCCAACGTTTTCTTCTAAAGATTTGATGATCTTGACATACCAATTGATACGAAGTGATACAGACGTGGAAAGTATCAGGTTTATTCCAACCTTTTCTTTTTTCTTTTCTTTGTTGAGGTGAACCATAATAAACCATGACTTTAAAACCAGGCGCAAATCTCTTAAATTCCATTTCCCAATTTAACAACACAGATGTTGGAACAACGATTAAATGAGGTCCCCAAATTTCTTTATAAACTGCCAGATAACAGAGTAATGAGATTGTTTGAATGGTCTTACCCAATCCCATTTCATCTGCAAGAATACCATTTGTATGATTATTATATAAACTTGCCATCCAATTTAGACCTTGCTTTTGATATGTTCTCAGGTCACCCCTTAGTAACAAACCTGGATTTGGAACATCAACTACACCATCATTTGGTTCTGCTGAATCTGTTCTAGAAGATTTATCAACTTGTTGTGATTGTTTATCAATAGCTTCAGGAGTGGAGCTAGGTGTTAATGTTTCTTTAGCATCATGTTCTTCATCGCCAGAATCTTTTTCATTTCCTTCAGAATACGCTGCACTTTCATCTTCACTTTCTTGTTCTTCCGGGGCACCAAATAATGATGCCAATCCACTTGGTTTAGTATCCTCTTCATCTGATTCGTCCTCCTCTGAATCATCTTCCTCACTTGATGTTTCGGAATCCAAGGATTCATCACTATCCAACATTGGGTCAGATTCTTCATTTGCTTGTTTTATGGCTTCCAATTCTTTTGCCGTAAGTTCAGGCGGAGCGATTTCTTCATGCTGAGTCTCTTCCTCTTCAGAAACGTTTAAAGTGTGATCATTATCGTCATCATCCTCTTCCTCTTCGTTTGCACTTCCAACCTCAAGGTCTTGTAAACGTGCATATTTCTCTCTTAACTGTTCAACAGTCAAATCTGCATCATCTTGATCCTCATATGCTGATTTGGGCCTTGTATCATCTTCACTTATCATATCGATATCACTGGCCTCACTATTTTCCTCGTTCTCTTGCTTGGTCATTTGTGCCTCGAGAAGTTGTGTGGAATGTTCCAACATTTGACTTAGATGTTCTTTACCTTTGATACGTCTCAGTTCATCAGCTTCTTGATTCTTCAAAATTTTGTAAGCTCTCTCTGCAAGCATCCACCTTTTCTTCACCACTTGTACTGCATTTCTAGCCAATGTTTTAACACGTCTTTCTTCTTCCTTTCTAGCTCTATCAGCAGCACCAGCTGCTCTCTTGAAATGTGTTTCAATCATCTGGGCAACTTTTCTTGCCCTTTGAACTCTTGCTTTTCTTGAGTTTTCAAATATCTTGGACATATTCATGGCCTGTCCAATCAAATGATCACGATGTGTATGTTGATTTAATAATGGATTTCTGAAAGGAAATGGAGGTGGAACTTTATGGAAAGAGAACTGTTCATCTAAAGTGATAACATTATTACTCACTGCTCTCTTGATTTTCTCCATTAACTCCCTTTGTTCTTTAATATGCTCTTCAAACTCGTTCGTTGTGATATCTTCATCAAGTGATCTGAATGATTTCATAAACTCGGAAAGTGAACCAAATTGAGGATTTGGTATATGGTCAGGATTTGTCACCAGGGGACCAGGAACACCAATTTTAACCTTAAGCTTTGGGATTGGTCCATCTTCAACAAATGGAGGCGGAGATTCTATTTCTGAATCAATATCCGATTCCAATTCATCTGATTCTTCATCATCTGAGTCCTCTTGTTTCACACGGCCTATTTTACCCCTTTGAGGTGCATTGTTGGATTTAGCTGACTTTGTTTGTTTTGCTTCAAATCTTTTGGAAATGTACTTCTTATGGCTCTTTGGAGTTCCATGAAAGTCTTCAACTTTAGGCTTCACTGGTGAAGACATGGGATTTATAATAAATGCTTTCTTTTTAGGCTGCTTTACACTGGTAGCCTTTTCTATATTGAAGTTTTCTTGGTAAAATTTTTCCGGATTGAATATTTCCTCTTGATATGTTAAGCTAAGTTCATCGACATTCTTTTTTAACGGATCAACTTGATTTACCCTTGAGCTGTGTCTTGATCTTCTAGATCGACTAGCAGAGTTGCCGTTGGGTATTTCCTCTTTTTGTTGTTCCCATAGATTGAACTCTTGTTCTGCAAAATCATGATAGTATTTTGATGGTTGTGCTTCAGGATCCCATGTAGCTAAAGATGTGAACTCTTTTAGATGAAACAGTTCTTGTGTGAGTAACGAGTGTTTTGTAGATAGTAATGCTAATTTATCAATTCCAGACGCATCTTCGACGGCCTTTTGATGAATTTTCAGCCGCCTAGTGTCTTTTATGTGGTTAGCATTCCCTGTGCTCCTCACTAACGTATCTTCGCTTGATTCCTTTGGCGAACTTTTCTTTGGTTTCCCATTTGGAGTTGAAGTGGTTGATGACTTGTATTTTCTAGCAAGTGAATAATTCACATCAGAGCCTCTAGTGCTTCTTCTTCTTTTGCGATCATTTTCGGTATCTTCTTCGATGTCGCTATTGTTTTCTTCTGGACGACTTGTTTCTTCTCTGACTTCGGGCGTGATTTCACTATGACGACGAGTCCTAGCACTAGCCCTTCTAGAACCAGGTGTCGAGCCTCTCGACATTTGTATTGTATGATGAAGTGAATGGAAAGCTAGAGAAGTAAATGGGACAGTTGATAATTGGATTTTCCAGATGAATCTAGTCCGACTTTATTGTTATGATCTTTCAATAAACCCACCGAGTAAAACAGCGAGTGTAAATGAAGCACCGTGGATAAGAAACGGTTAGTATGTACAGGACCGGTGATTCCCTTGATATTTATTGCTGTATCCAATCAATGGACTGGTTTCAATGGCTATATTAGATGCCTGGTGGCTGTTTTCTGATAAATCCTGTTCAAACCTTCACCTTCACCTTCCACGCTAATAAATGGGAGCCAGAAAGTAAGCGATCGAAAAATGCGCGAAATGGTTTTTCGCAGGCAAAAAAATTTTGAAGGCGAAATTTTGGAGAGTTCTTGTTGCGGGACACACTGGATGAGTTGTGAAGATATGTTGTTTGGCTAGCTTTTTGGAGTAGTGAAGTAAGAGTACTGGCTTGTTTGACATTGGTGTGGATGATTGTCGAACTCTTTAGCTGCCGTAAATTTGGTGAGCAATTTTGTATATTGAATGAGCTTCAGACTGATAAACCCCGTAATGTCATCTTTCAATGTGGAACCGTTAAGCGTAATAGCCCATAATATCTTAATTTGCCAAATTGAAACTTTCTATGATGGTTTCCATACTTGAAGGTTGGAAAACAAAAAAGTCCACTTATTTCCATTCTTATATCGATGAATGAGTTTATCTAAAGTTCTTGCTTCTCCCAGTAGGTAATGTCTTTCTACATCTCATACTTTTTTCGCAGCATGGAAAAATTAATAGCACCTCATACTTAAGAAAAACCACACATACTAATTAACTATAGCTCTTCACTTGATCCAATTGCAACAAATTCAACTCATATAAATTGATGCTTCGAACTTCATTGATACGGCAATCCCCGGGCCCCTCTTCCCTCGTACCCAGAAACTTTAATGTACTCTTTAAAAGATTCCAAAGTACAGACGACACTTCAAAGTCACTGTTCTTAAATGGGTTACCAAGTTTTATCAATGAAAGAGAACTGAAAAACTTCTATCACAAGAGAAGTATAGGGCTCAAAGATGTTAGATTATTTAAACATCCAGGTTCTAGCAGGAATAATGGAAAAGGTTTACTCACATTTCATAGACCAAATCAAGCATTACGATTGAAACAAGGTTTCGATAAGAAGGAAATCGTACATGGTTACCCAGTAAGGATGAGGTTGAAACCAGGTTTGAATGATAATGCTGAGCTCAAAATACCAAGCATCGATACCAATACACCACAGGTAGGCTCAACCCAATATGAAAAGTTTTATAAGCACCTTTCCACACAAGAAGAAGTGCAAGTGAACCACAAACAACCCAATAAAGGAAAAAGCTCCATTTTATATCTTTCAAATCTACCTAGAAATATTTCCATCATGAAACTGAAGCGGATCTTTGGCGTTTATGGGGTTTTATTGAACGTGGAAGTTAAAGCTAGAGTTGATGATGGTACCGCAATAATTAAATTTAGAGATTTCGAACAAGCAGAAAGTGCCAAATTCAACATTGAAGAGATATTGCACGATGAAAGGACCAAATTGTTTAGTGGGAGAGTTCCTGATATTCAATTTATGTTGAGCGAACTAGTTGAAGATGGTGAATTTCATAGTGCTAGAAAGACTAACATCATGGCATCAATTAAAAGTCCTATATATAGAGGTGATTTTAGACTAAAGACCAAAGAGGAGGAAATGCAAACACTTGTACATACAAAAGAGAACACAAATTACAATACTCAATTACATGGATATAGTAATCTGAAAATTCCTAAAATTGCACAGAAGAAAATCCTACCAGGTCTTTCATACACAAACCCTGATGAACCAGAGGGATCACTTAGAGACAAAATATCTAAGGTTTTGAGTCCAAAATCATATGATACGCAAAAGGACAAAATTGGAGAAGTTTCCAAGCTTAGAAATTTGATCAAATCTGGGGAAGAATAAACATGGTACAAAATACGCATTATTGGACGTTGTAATGAATGTTTAATAATAATGAATAACTTAATGGATTGCATATAGACATAATTTTACATGATAATAAAATAGCATAAGCCTTTAATTTGTAATTCTCTGACACTATATGAAATGTCAGGTAAAAGTCACCGGGCTTCGTAACCTTCGTAACCGTATAATAAGGACTGGGGAAAACTCAACATGATTGACCTGAAAGTAATAACAGTCTCAGATAATTAAAACTCTTTACTCACAAAGATTGAGATATTCACAATGCTTGGAATAAGACCATTCATTAGAAGCTCTTCATTGTTGCAAAGATCAATCAAATCGGTGAGATATAATCATGCTTTATCAACAAACACACCAACCCCTGATTCTTCAGATCTACAAAAGCCATTAACAGTGGAGGAAATCCAACATGCAGATTTTGTTCCTGAGACTTATCCAGATGTACCATTTGAGTATCATAATCAAAGAGATCCTTACGCAAATTGGGATGATAAACAAAATAGAAGAAATTTTAACGAACCTTTACATCCAGAAGATGATGTTTTAAATTTATGGTCACCAGAGTATTATAACACTGTATCAAATTGGACAGCTGTCAGATGGAATATTTTTTATTTTGGATCCTTTGGATTGATCAGTTATATGATTTATTATTTCTTTCATGGTGAAAGACCAAATACCCCAAGAAGTTATCCTCATAATGGTCTTGCAAAGGCATTTGGTGCAAGAACTGAGGAGGAAGCTGAGTTATACGGGGCAAGAGTTGACAAGACTGCTTCCTGATCAATATATTTATTTATATTTAAACTATTTATTCTATTATTTATTCAATATACAAAGATCTATTTACTTACAAACTGTTCCGGACTATGTTTCATATTACGAATGTGTCGTATATACCAGTGAATAAGATTGTGATAATATACGTATCTACTTGAGTTTCTAGCGCCAAAAGTTAAGTTTACGACCCTTTTAATAATAGATATATATGCGTTTATATTAAACAGATAGTAAATAATTAATAAGTATGGAAAGACAAATGTATAAATGGATTATGATAAAACTTTTAAATTTGATATGAAAAGTGTAGCAGATGTGCAAAAATGATAGCATGATTGATTGATAAAAAAAAATAAGTGTAATATGTGTGTGTATATGTGTTTGAAAATCTTTTATGATATATGATAAGTTAACAAAACAATTGATGGAAATAAAGAATGTAACATAATAATTTGATAACGGATTAATAACAACTTGAATAACATGAGTATAACGAGACAATATAAAAGTAGTAATATAGGAGTAAAACCTTGAGCGTTTAAATGAAAGAAGAGAATAATCTAAGCAAAAATATAACCATTTGCGTTTGAATCAATTGTATCCAATCTTCCATCTTTAGCTGCGAGGTATAATTCATTTAAACGTGACTGTTCATTAATTGGTTCACTTTGCTCTTGAATAAATTGATTATTTTCTTGGACTTGATTCAAGCCGTAGTTACCAAATTGACCTGAAATTTTAGTAACTGGAACTTGTTGTTGTTGCTGTGTGGAATTTGAAAAATTAGCAGGTGAATGAGATACAGTAGTTAAACTTGGATTGTTGAAACTGTTCCCAAATTGACCTTGAGGATTGAAACCATACAACAATGGTAATTCAGGTTGTTGTTTATAAGCTTGTGGTTTTGGATTTGAATTTGATCTACCCCAACTCAATCTAATTCTTGAATTACCAATTGGATATCCTTGCATTTTAGAAATGGCTAATTCTGCACTTGCTCTAGTGACATATTGAACAAATCCACAACCTTTACCCACTGGAATTTTAACATAGGTGATATCACCAAATGGTTGGAAATGAAGTCTTAATTCATCTTCAGTGACAATTGATGATAACCCACCAATGAAAACAGTGGTGTTATTTGGGTCAGTGAATTGAGTTAACGGTGGTTGATACTGGGCTTCTAATCCATTCAAAATTTGTTGAGATTGAACAGATTGACCCAATGGTGCAACAACATTTTGAACTGATTGCTGTTGTAAATTATTGTTAAATCTTTGATTACCACCAAATCCATTGATACCACCAAAATTTTGTTGCTGTTGTTGTCTATTCTTTGGAACTGCAGTGGAGACTCTAATTGGTCTACCATTCAGAATTGCACCTTGCATTTCAATCAATGCTCTTTGTTGTTCTAACTCATTCAAGAATCTCACAAACCCGTAACCTTTTGAGCTACCAGTCATTTGATCAATCATGATCTTAGTACCTGAGATTGAGGTGTATCTTATACCAAAAAATTCATATAAAACAGTATCAGTAACATCTGGAGCTAAATCCCCAACAAAGATTGAAATCTCATTTGAATTGGCACGGTATCCATTATTATTACCAAAGAAGCCATTATTACCACCAGTAGATGCATTATTACCATTACCAGCAGCATGACCACTAGCCCAGTTCAATTTTAAGATCTTGTTTGTATTTGGGATTTTGGCACCACTTTGAGTTAAAGCGCTTGAAGCTTGGTCTAAATTTGGGAATTCAATGAAACAATAACCAGCATTATTACCTTGTTGAATTTTCTCTTTAATCAATTTGACCGAGATATTGTTGAAACCAAATGATAACCAAATAGATCTAATGGAATTTTCATCCCACCATGGATCTAGTTCACCCATCCATAATTGAGCTGATGCTGAAGCACCAGCAGTGATTGGAACAGAGCCAGAAACATTTGATCCACGCTGATATGGTTGTTGGGATTGGTAAGAGCTTTGAATCGAAGAAGCTGGGGATGCAGATTGAGGGTATTGGTTAAACCCTTGTTGTTGATAATTTTGATTCATAAAAGACATTTTGGAAAATCAGATAAATTGGAAAGATGGCTTGAAATGGGAAGACTTGAAGTATTTGATATGGTTAATAAAGAATAAGCAGATTCGAAAAATGCACACACAAGCAAATATAGTATGATTGATCGAGCTATGAATTGAACTTAGATTGAAAAGCTTTAAAACTTTTGTTAATATGGAAGTGATATGCTTTTGATTGTTTGATGATAATGTATGAAGCAATTTGAAACCAAAAATAAATTCAAAATGCTGTAAATTGCAAACTCAACAGAAAGTTATATTAAAACTAAGAATAAGGTAAAAACGCAAAAGGGAAAAAGAACACAATTTGTAAAAGCAGAAACGGACCTGAACGAGTTTTCTATTTGATAGACCGACTTGATTGGGCAAGTTGATGAATGAATCTTTTGTTGATTAGATGTATCCGTTGATCATGTATCGAAGTCTATTTGCCTTCAAAAGTATATCCAGATCAATACAAATTTTGATGGAGAAAAAAAAAAACTGGTGTAAGTTTTTTATGAGAGATCAAGTACTGAAAAATAAGTGCGGTTAATAAGCAGGTATCTGAAATGAGAAATGATAATTGACGATTTCTACTGCTTTGGGAGGTTCTTTTCAATTCTGATTCTCAACAATGAGATGTATCTTCTGCTTGAATAGATTCAGACTTAGTACAATTGATTGATGTAGTTGTGTAAGTTTAAATTAGAGTTGTTGGTTTTGTATGCAAAAGTTCCGTAGGGATGGATAGAAAAAAGTTTAGGGGCAGCTGAGAAAATCCTAGGCGGAAATTTCTGCGGCCTCCCAGGCTCGCTAGGGAGGCTCTCGGATGGAGCTAGGCAGAAGCACCATGCCGATTGAAAGGGTCTTTACAGGGTTCTTGTGCAAACTTGAACGGGGATCACAAGTGCTCCGTTCCCGTGCAAAGAGTATCGTTAAATAGAGCATTTGCAAAAAGGTCAATACAACAACTTTGCACCACTTTGTTGAACTAGAAATGTCGATGAGAACTTTGTTCCCATCCTGATTAGCGAGTGGTTTAGTTGGGATTCGGGATCTTTCGAGCTTGTTACTTAGTCCAGTTTGAGACAGTTTGCGGCGTTATTGAAAGAGACCTCTTTGTAGGAAGCAACCGATAGTACCGATCGTGTGTTTTTACATGAAAAAACAAACTCAAAGATTACGCGTCTTCTTTTGAGTGAAACGACTCAAGAGAAATTGAAATCAAGAAAGATACGTATATTAAAGTGCAAGTTTAGTGGTCAAGTTGTTATATGTGATGATGGTCTTACGTGTTCAAGCTCTTATTACAATTGGCGATCGATCATACTCGTAAAACCCAGTTCTCGTTCCTCGTAGCGATAGTCGTCTGGAGCGTCTCATGTATTCTATGTGCCAAATTCCTTTGAAGCAAAAATAAACTCCACCAAGACCCAAAACAGAACGAGTGAGTACGGGATTTTTAAACAGAGAGACCCACACGAGGTCAAAATTGTTTTCAAAAGCCAACCATCTTATTACTGAATCCTGATGATGAACCACCAACATTTGAAAGCCTTAATGTCACGTAAATTTTATGACAGCTAGCTGAAAAAAGAACCGGCCGAGTTCGCGAAATTATGGCTTTGCTGACCTCAGCGATGACATAATAAACGGCGGTTGCCAAATTGAACGGGTTTCTAGATTCAAATAATTATTTCGATCCAGCAGATATCCAGATATCTAAAGTTTAGTAATTGAGGTACTTGTCAGGAACCATCAAAAGTGACCAGTTTAACCATCGCATCGCATCTTTCCACACAGTGCAACTAAGGCACCCACCACATACCACCATACTTGACTCTCACATATACAAATCAAAGTGAATCAGATAGTTCGCACACTTGTTCATTCCTTTTTCAGCTCCTATATCGAATCGCACCTTTGGTGTTTCTATTAATTAACACTTTCACCTTCGTTCATACTGATACAAGTTTAAACTTTGAATTATGTCCAACGTCAGTCAGATATACAAGAGAACCGAAGTCATAGGACGTGGTAAATTTGGGATTGTTTACAAAGGAATCCACAGGGCTACACGTCAAGTATATGCTATAAAAGTCCTAAGTTTAGATACTTCTGAAGATGAAGTCAAAGATGTTCAACAAGAGATACAGTTCTTATCACATTTGAAACAAATACCCAACGTCACACATTATTATGGATCATATCTAAATGGTACTAAGCTTTGGATCATTATGGATTACTGTGCTGGAGGTTCTCTACGTACATTACTAAAACCAGGTGAGATTGAAGAGAAATATCTAGGGGTAATAGTAAGAGAAGTACTCATAGCGTTGCAATACGTCCACTTGCAAAATGTGATACATCGTGATATCAAGGCTGCTAATGTGCTAATCACAAATGAAGGGCGCGTTCAACTTTGCGATTTTGGTGTTGCCGCTCAGTTATCATCAACAAGTGTAAGGAGAAACACCATGGCGGGCACTCCATATTGGATGGCCCCAGAAGTCATAATGGAAGGAGCCTCTTATGATGTAAAAGCTGATATATGGTCTTTAGGTATTACGATTTATGAAATAGCCACAGGAAATCCACCATATTGTGATAAAGAAGCTATAAGAGCCATGCAATTGATCACCAAATCTAAGCCTCCAAGACTTGAAGGTAAACAATATTCACCATTGTTGAAAGAAATCATTGCGCTTTGTCTTGATGAGAATCCACAGGAAAGAATGAACGCAGAGGAATTACTTAAAAGTAAATTCATTAAATTTCATAAGGCTACACCAACTAGTGTTTTGAAAGAATTGATTTCAAGATATCTACTTTGGAGAGAGAAAAAATCATCAAGAGAGAGTGTATATATGAATGTTGAAGATGAAGCCGATGAGAATGAAATAGAACTCAAATGGGATTTCGATTCATTATCAAGTAATGAATACATTTTAGAAAATGATATCAATGTCAACAATATTAATTTGAATGAGAATGAATTCGGTGATTTTAGCTCAGACAATAATGACTATGATGATGGTGATGATCAATTTGTGACTGGATACCAAAGGTTCACACATAACAAAAATACCAATAATCATCATGTAACATATACAAAGGGACGCACAGCGACATCAAATACAACTTACCATAATAATACGATGAATAACGTGGGCTCAACCCTGAAGGCTAATAGCACAATGAACAGAAAGGAAGCACCAAAGTCTTTGTTGCAGTTATTTGAAGAAGTACCAGATGAAGATGATGAAAACAATGGAAGTGGGAATGGGCATCATCACGAAGAACATTATGAAATCCCCAAGATCTCCTCTGCTATTGGCTTGCACAATTTGTCAAACGTTCCAACTAGTCATACATCTAGGGTCTCCACTCCAATCGTGGAAATTGAAATCCCAAATATGGACGACATAACTGCACAACCACCTTCAGCTCCACCTGTTCCAATTCAAGATCATACAAAACCAAGATCAAGAGCGAACACATTGGTCCATACACAATCCGCTGCAGGGAATTTAGAAACTAGAAAAACTTTAGACCCAGCATTGCAAAGAAGACCTACAATTTCAACCGCTGTATCAAACATTTCCCCCAATCACCAAACGACTCAACCACAATCTTCGCAACCACAATTACAACAACCTGTCCCTTTATCTTCATCACAGCACGTTCATAAGCAAATCCCGAATAATCTTCCACCAATGATACCAAGAGGCACACCTTCACCTAAAAGGGACATTACAAGTCAAGTCAATTCACCTTCAAGACTAAATGTCATAACGTCTTCACCAAGTAAGCCTTCCATGAAGGCGATTAATTCACCAAATAATCAATCACCATTATTACAACCTTTGAATGGTCAACAGCAACATCCTCAGCCAACATCCTCATCACAACAACAAGGCAAACCTATGCATGTCAAGCGTAATCATCAAAATTTGAGACTTCAAATGCCAACACCAACCTCATTACAATTCCCAAAATTATTGAATCAAGGATCAAATCTAGATGAATCAAATGGTGATGAGAATGTAAATCAATTTGGTGTAAATGTTTCCAATGCTCCAATGACAATGACCCCATTAACGGAGAAACCACCAGTACAACAACAACCATCTACACAGTTACAAATGTCATCAAATTCAATAGCACCAAAACGTAAAATGACATTGACAGCTCAACAACCGCCATCATTTTCAGTTTTACAATCAAATAATGCCAATTCTACAATCTCTTCGAACTCATCACATAATAACGATTATAACACATCAAGTCTTGAGACTACAATGGATCCAATGATTTTGATGCCACAGTTAGATACATCGTTATTTATAGATTCTGATGGTGGTTCCAAGAGTAAAATTGATTCACAGATGGTGGAACTTTTGGGCCAGTTTAGTAATATGTTAGGTGTTATGGATAGTAAATTGGTGGAATTAAAAGAATGTTAAATATGAGCTACTTTAAATACTAGATCTTGCTTTCCATTTAAAAATGTATCTGTATCTCGTTTGTTAATCGCTTACAATTAATCAATGAAAATTTCCAATATTCTTTTCTTCTTGCGCATAAACTATAATAGATGTTTGAAATCAGATCAGAGTCGATTAGGAAGGGTTGACTACGGGGTCTAGACATTTGCCTTTAAAGGTCTTATATATTAGAAGTGTCACTAGTGTAATGAAGTAACTTCAAGCATCAACAAAATCCTCATCGTCTGTTGGTTCGTCGTTGGTTTTATCATCATTCGTTCTAGGTTCCTCATTTACATTAGCTGTATCAGTAGGCGGTTGTGAAGGCTCAATTTTATCATTTAAATCCAACTTATTGACAATTGGCGTCACATCATTTTCGGTGGTTTTTGTGTCCTCTGGTGAGAAACTAAAAGTGTTATCATTTGTAGTTGGGGTTCTAGTGTCAAATTCTTCACGCCCAACCACTGGTGTAATTTCGTCTGTATCAACTGAGGTGTCCTTTGAACCCTCAGTCTTGATCATCAATCCGGCTGGCTTTAAAGTGTCAACTTGATTTTGCTCTTCATCTTCATCTTCATCTTCACTTTGTGAGTAATCATTCAAAAAGTCATTCGTCACATCATTTTCCTCTTCTTCATCAGATACCACAGTGGTGTGTAGATCTGTATCTGTTGTCTTGATTTTTGGAACTTGAGAGATGTTTGGTTCACTCGTTTCAATAGGTGTTTCCAGTGTCTCTGGCAGTGGACTTCTAATCACTTTAGCAGGTTCTTTCAGAGTAATTGGATTCTCCAGCTGCTTAGGCGATAGTTCATCGGCACTTACTTGGTTAATTAAAGGTGATGCCTTGTAATCAGCTATAGGTGTTTGCAATCCGAATGAGTCAGTCAGTGTATTCTCAGTAATACTGTTAGTTAATGAAGCTGAGGCAGCTCTTGGTGCTTCTGAATTCACCAATGTTCTGTAAACATTGTCATCTGTACCAGGAAAAATTTTGGTCTCATGAATATTTGCCTCTAAATCCCAGATACCAACTTTAGCCCAAAATATTTTGGCCCTCAGTCTCGAAAGTTCTAGCCATGCTTTCCTGATCGATATTTCATCATCAACTTTCCATACATTTGTTTTTAGGGAGCGTAGGAATGCAAATAGATCGCATGAGCTTCTCACTTTAAACAAACAAGAGGAGCATAGTGGGTATTGGTGAGCAACAATAGGCGATGAAGGAGTTGAACCGGTATTGGAAGACGAGGTATCATCTTTAACTTTTGGTGCATGTACTTTTAAAGTGTAAAGTCTAGAATGCTCTAGTATATCATTCCTTGATTCTCCACAAAGCGCACAAGGATGTTCAATGGCAACAGGCGGACTATGCGCTGGATATGAATATAGATTAGATTTGACATCAGTCTCTTGAACCTTGTTACTTTGAAAATTTATTCTATAGGTCTCATTAATACCCGAGACTGGCTCTATAACAACTCTGCCCTCAATGAAAGCACTCATCAATGTGCGCTTACTCAACCATCCAATCCCAGGTGCAAGATCCAACCTTAATGCTGTATCCACATCATCTGAGATCAATTTCTTCAAAAATTTTGTGTTTGTATCTTTGATTTGCTCAATATATTTCAAATCGGAAATGAATCTCTTGAAATCGTTAAACAGTTTCAAATCGAATCTGATAGCATTAATGACCGGACTATAAGATATCAATGGTGGGGCGGAATTTGGCAAATCCAGGTTGGAACTGGATCTATTGTCAATGACTGAATTTCTGAAAGAATTGTTCACTGATACATCGTCTCTTTCATACATAACTTTTTTCAACTCTTTTAATTGGTTTTGTAAGTCCTCCAAGAGTAGGTCCTTATCCTTTAATGAAGCCACTAATCGTTCATTTCGTACGCTGAAATCGTGGGTTTCTTTTCTAGCAGTTGATACCATTTTATTGGCTTCGTCAAATAACGAAGCAGATAGTTCCTCTACTTCTGACTGTAGGTTGGAGACTTCTTCCTTGGCCGCCAACTTCTCTTTTGTTTCATCCTCAAGTTTCTTTTCGAGTGTCTCGTTTGATTTGAGTAATTTCTCCTGTTCTGACTTCAAGAAATTATAGCTAGCCTGAAGCGCAACTAGCTCCTGGACGCTCCGCTTTAGATGCCCATTCTCTTTTTTCTGGTAAAGAAGTTCCTCCTCTAGCTTCGATTGCTTTCCTACTAGATCAATGATTTGTGTCGATAATGATGACACTTGCAGAGACACTCTGTTGGATTCCTCGTCGGTGTTGATAATGTTGCTCATCTCTCTAGCAATGTCTTTTCTATGATACTCGCTGTTCAACACAAGTCCACCTCTATTCTCCTGAAATCAATGCAATCTACCGGTAATTGCAGCCTACCGACAAAGCCCTCGTACACCAGTTTCAGATCACGTCCACGTACAATTTCAACTCCAAAACCAAAACAGACATTTCTAGCACTTTTCGCGACTGGCGAGATTTCCGCGAATTTTGTTTGTGAATCGCGATGTTTGGAAGTTGGGATATTTTCGGATTGTGGGCTTGTGAATTTCTCTGGAAAGGCAATCATATTAAAGCCAGCTAAGTGAACTCGGGGAAAATCCTAGTATCTGAGCTGACAATTGGGAGAAGTCTTTTTTTCGGTGTTTCCGCAGCTTGAATTGCTTCAGGGATTCAAGGGTATTTTGTTGAAGTGAAGCGCTTTTTAATTAGCACCATCATCACCAGAAAATACAAACCCATAAATATATATATATTCCAGAGTTGGCATCGTCTCAAACTGACCGCACAAGGTCAAGACAAGGAAAAAAAATGAAGAAAAGGTCTGACGAGGAGGCCTCCAGACAGGCTTCTGTGAGGTCGGCCGCTTCAGAAAACCAGAAACCAAGTTCGGGGTCATTGTTATCAAACATTCGCAAATTGTCCAAAACTAATAACAGTAAAAGTGAAGACCTGAATAGCTTATCAACCCTTAATATCTCAAATCCACAGCTTCAGACTTCGTCGTCTGCAATGGGCCGCCGTGGCAACGAAATGATATATCACACTGACTCCCCATATAAGAAAAGACAACCTAGTGATAGCTCGGCTTATTCCATCCATTCCCAAGCCTCGCTGCCATTAAGCAAAGCTACAACTTTGAACCATTCCAACAACTCAACATATGACTCGCAACCAACATCACCACAGCATTCACGTCGTTCATCTACCTGGACTACGGTTGGATCAACCACAGATGACGTTAGATCAATCAATACACCAGCGAAAAAATCTGCTTTGCAACGAGTCCATACCAATCAGTCTGTGATGTCAAGCTCCTCATTGGGTACACCTGGGCAAGATTTCTTTCTGGAACAGCCCAAGGATAACTGGGAAATTGATGAAATGTTTAATGAGTTGATGACGAAGCGTGATTTCAAGAGTTTACCAGAGGCCGCAAAGAGACAAATGAAAGAATATCCTGTCTCAAAGAAATGGATGCTTATTTACCAAGACGCATTGTCTGAGAAGAAAAAGCAAGAACGGTCGAAAAAAGGTGGTGAGAACCCAGCAACTCCTGAATCATATGTGAGGTTACTGCTGGATAAGTCAATCTCCGTCAGACAATTAGGAAATTTGTGGGTCAGTTTACGTACAGAACCAGTGGACTGGGTTAGAGAGTTTATCGATGCCCAAGGCCCAGTTGCATTGGCTACCGTGTTGCAACAATTACATACAAGATCCACCACTGATCTATTAAACGATGAGTTTTTGGAGAAAGAAATCTCAATCATAAGGTGTCTTAGAACTATTGTGAACAATCAGCGTGGTGCAAACTATGCGTTAGATTCCAAAGTTATCGTTCCGGCTATTACAGGAGCATTGATATCTACAAAACTTGCAACTAGAAGATTAGTGACCGACATGTTAAGTTTTCTCGCTCATTTTAGATCACCAGAAGGTTATGACCAAGTCTTGAGAGCTTTGAATTCAATCTCACCAGATAACATACATTTCCAAGCAAAATCACTGGACAAGAGAAACTCAATTATTTCACAACCAGGTCAAACTGGCCTGAAAAGGTTTGAGCAATGGCTTAGAGTTGTTGAGCAAACGTTGGAAGGAAGAGGTAAAATGGGCTCATTGGTTGGGGCTAGCGAAGAATTCAAGTCTAGTGGCGCTACGGGTGAAAGTCAGCTTGTTGATTATGCTTTGGCAACCATGGTTCTTGTGAATACTGTTGCGGAAGGTGGTGAAGACTTTAAGATCAGAACACATATCAGAGCTCAATTGAAATCTGGTGGATTACAAAAAATTTTCAAGAAGTTTCACAAATTACATAATGAGCTTGTTGATGACAAGATCAGAGAATTCGAAGATGCTGGAGCAGAAGACTATGACGCATTGCTGAAAGCTGAACGTATCGGCGAAGATGTTGACTTGAACGATCCTGTATCTTTAGTACAAAACATTTGGAGCAAAATCCAGAACTCGGACGCTGAAAGTTATTTCATGTCAGCTATTCAGCACTTGTTTTTGAATCAATCAGATGCCTCGAGAAATGCTGGGAACGCAGATGCTGCAAGATCCTACAGATTGATTGATGGATTGATTTCCAACATTACTATGGGTGCCAATTCTAATGATGATTCGGCTTTGAATGTCGCTATTCATAGATTGTACGATGGGCTTCAAACAGATGAAGTTGCTAGGCGTGCCATTCTAGAATCCAGAGAGGCCACCAAGAGAGCTGAAGAAGCAATTGCCGAAAGAGATGAGTTGGCGAGACAAATATCATTAGGCTCAGAAGGTATGATAGGTCGTATGACGAATGAAATCAAAGAGCAAGAGATCATATTGATGAAACAAAGAAAGTTAAATGAAAGTGTGTCCGCTGAGTTGGAGGAATTAAAGAGAAAGCACATCTTGGAGAAACATGAACAAGAGCTAGAAATGAGAGAAATGTTGATACTTTTGAATAATGCCAACGAGGGACAAGGGAACTTGCCTAAATCTCAACTTGTTGATAGACTTAAAACACAACTTAGCAGGAAAAAGAAGCAATATAGGAATGATAACAAAAAGTTTGGTACTGCTGTTGAACCTAACAATAGACTAAGGGCTCTGAGAGATCAAATGGAAGATATCGAACAACAAGCTAGAGAGCTGGAAATGACAAATTTTGCCGAAAAGAAAAGAGATCATGAGTTCTCACCTGTTCAATTACCGGAATCTCCTGAAAAGCCAGGCAAAGAAGATGATGTCGATAAGCTCAGTAGGTTGAGAAATAGACTCGACTTCTTACAAAATCAATCGAATGATATTATGAAGTTTGATACAGATGCAAAGCAAAGGGAGTTGATGAACAAACAAAAGCTTATGGCTATGGATAGATTGAAAGAATTACAGTCCAGGTTTCAAAATCTGAACATTGATTTCAGCGTTAAAGACTCTGTCGCTAAAGATGGTTATCGTTCATTGGATCCAAAGAGTAATCGAAATATTCACGATGAGTTGGCTGAAATTGAGCAATTAAGTGAAAAGTTGGAGAAGGAACTATTGGTACAAGAACAAGTGCCATCAAAGTCATTTTTAGATTCTCTAGAGGCCAAATATGTTAATGGTCAAAAGCAGCCTGAGCAAAAACCAGACTTTAGTTATAGGGCTTCCGTTGCTGATAAGGTTAGAAGCAGTAAAGGTTTTGAACCAGCATTTTTGAAGGAACTTACATCTAGTGTTGGCAAAAAGGAAGCTATTCCTGACATACCAGTAGATGATATTCAACCACAAGATCTTGAAGTGCCATCACCCCCATATGAGCAAGACAAATCAAAATCAAATTCCCAAGCACTACCAGCACCACCTCCACCTCCACCACCGGCTCCTCCTTTGCCCTCAAGCATGGGTGGCTCATCATCTGCGCCTATCCCTGCACCACCACCTCCACCACCTCTACCACCTCAGTTTGGAGGGCCACAATCAACTTCAGCCCCTCCTCCACCTCCTCCACCTCCTCCTTTACCATTTGGAAATGGATTAGGCGCTGCACCACCACCTCCTCCACCTGCTTTCCCAATGCCAAAATCTGCAACTCCTATCCAAAGTCCATTATTACCACAATCACCAAGCTTGTTTGAAAGATACCCCAGACCAAAGAAGAAGCTTAAACAACTACATTGGGAAAAAGTTGATAACACCGAAAACTCATTTTGGGAATCCAATGCTGCAGAAAAGGTTGCATCCGATCTTCTTAATAGAGGTATTTTCGATGAACTTGAGAACATTTTTGCAATGAAGGAAATTAAAAAGATGTCAGGTAAGAAACAAGGGGAAACAGAAAAACTCACATTTTTGGCAAGAGATGTTTCTCAACAGTTTTCAATCAATTTACACATGTTTTCATCATTAAGTGATGAGCAACTTGTTAATAAAGTTTTGAGGTGTGACAGGACAGTGCTTGAACTACCAAACGTTATTGAATTTCTCGGTAAGCAGGAATTATCAGAAATTCCAAATGGGTTGGCACGAAACTTGGAACCATATAGAACTATATGGGCAAAAGGCTTTGAGAAGTCACCAGAAAAGGATCCAAATGAGTTACATAGATCTGATAGAATTTATTTGGAATTGTTCTATAATTTGAATGATTACTGGCCATCAAGAATGAGGGCTATCAAAGTTATTACGTCTTATGAGAAAGAATATGCAGATATTGTACATAAATTGAGGTTAATTGATCAAGCAACAGAAAACATTCAAAACTCTGAACATTTGAGAAATGTGTTTGACATCATTTTAGCCGTCGGTAACTTTATGAATGATAATGCTAAACAAGCCCAAGGTTTCAAGTTGAGTACGCTACAAAGGTTGACTTTCATGAAGGATGATAAAAACAGCATCACATTTTTGCATTACGTGGAAAAAGTTGTGAGAAAGGCATACCCCGAGGTTCAAAGTTTCTTGGAAGAATTGAGTAAATGTTATGATGTGGCCAAACTTGCAATTGAGCAACTGACTACTGACTCTAGAGACTTCTCGCAAAGTGTTAAAAATGTTGAAGCGTCTATTGATATTGGCAATTTAAGTGATTCTTCGAAATTCCATCCTAGAGATAAAGTGTTGACAAAAGTTCTTCCAGTTTTGCCAGAAGCCAGACGTAAAGGTGAATTATTACAAGATCAAACGAAGTTAACAATCACTGAGTTTGAGAAATTGATGAGATATTTTGGTGAAGATCCAACTGACACATTTGCTAAAAATTCATTTTTCAAAAAATTTGTTGATTTCATGAATGAATACAAGAAGGCCAATAAAGACAACTTGGCTAGGGAAGAAGAGGAAAGGGCTTATGAGCAAAGAAAGAAACTTATGGAGCCTAAGAGATCTGTCAGTGGAGCAACTTCGTCTAAGGATGATGAAGAAGGGGATAATGTTATGGATGCACTACTTGAAAAATTGAAAGCCGCAGGGCCAGCTAAAGGTCAACCATCTTCAGCTAGGAAACGAGCACTTGCTCGTAGAAATATAATTCAAAACAAGAATCCAGGTGATGAAAGTGAGGAAGATGATGAAATTGATGCTAGAGATCAATCACCATCAAAATCACAATCCACAAATACTGGCTCACCTTTGAAACCTACTGCAGATGAAATGTCGATTATTGTTTCTGAAGCTGATGGTAATGGAGAAGATGATGTTGGTTCAAGGGCAAGAAACTTGTTACAAGAGTTGAGGGGTGGTAATGTTACTGATACCAATACTACACCTGAAGGAAGTTCATCTCGTGTTAAACTTTTAAGACAACAACAACGATTAAAAAGAAAACAAAGTAATGGTGATAATTTAGCTGTGTCTGAACCTGAAACACCGACTACTTCTACGAATGTTGAAGATATAAATAAATCAGATGAGACGAGCGTTCCCAAAGAGGAATGAGACATGAACAATTATATACACATAAGCATGAATGTTTGCATTTATAGTTCATATGCCATATATAAAATAGATTGAAAAAAGTTGAATATTCAAACTTGGCCAAGCAATTTTTAATTTTAATGTTTATGACTATTGATCTACAATTTGTAATAAACTTTCAAGTATACTCTATATTATTAAACTTTTTTTCATGAACTCATTAAAATGATATGCAATATGAGATATATATATGCAATTATTAAGTGATATTATAATTTAAACAAGGGCCATTAATGATATTAATTATGCAACAGCAGCCCAAAATTTTTCCCAAATATTTTTTGGAGCATCATCTTCCCAAACGATTGCATCAATTTCTCTTCTATCGGTATCTATATCGATATTATCCACACTCATAAAGATTGGACCTTTATAAAACAATTGACAACCAATCCATAATACAACCATTAATATAACAGAAACATAAGCTGCAAAGAATTTTGAAGCTGTAAAATTAAAGAAAGAATCATAACCTTGAATGAAAATAATCACAAGAACAGAAATTGCCGCATAGTATGCACCATATGGCATAAAATGAGCTTTAAATGGTAAATCATTTCTTGAAATGCCACGACTTTTCAAACATTGCATGAATCTAATATGACAAATTGAAATAAATAACCAAGCGAATAAACCTGCAATTGTACAAATGTTTATTAGCCAATTGAACCCAACATTAGCATTTTCTTGTAAGCACATGAATGCTAAAAATCCCATTACAGATGTACAAATAACACCCATATATGGAACACCTTGTTTTGTTACATAAGTGAAAATTTTTGGTGCATTACCTGAAATACCTAATCCATAAAGGATACGTGAACCGACATAGACGTTTGAATTAGCAGCTGAACCAACAGTGACAACGATTATTGCGTTGAAAATATGGTTCAAGACTGGAGTACCTGAATTTTCAATGGCAATGATGAATGGAGATGAAGCGATAACTGATTCTTCTGAACTTAAACGAGGTTCATTAAATGGGACTAATAAACCAACAAAGAATAATGACAAGATATAAAAAAATAAAATTCTGAAAAACACTTTATTAATTGCTCTTGGGACTGTTTTTCTTGGATTTTTAGATTCACCTGCAGAGATTGCAACTAATTCAGTTCCCTGATAAGTAAATGCAGCATTAATTAAAGATGATAACCAACCTAAGAATCTCCCCGTGGCCATATCTTCAACATGTAAACCAGGACCCCAAGGACCTGGATTTCTCCAATATCTAAATCCAATAGGACCCATATCACCAGCACCACAAACCATTATGAATGCATAAAGTATAAATCCAACAATTGCAACAACTTTAATAAAAGCAACCCAAAATTCAATTTCACCATAGACTCTAACGGGGAAAAAATTTGCAAAAGTTGTAATTGCCCATGAAATAGCTATCCAAGCACCAAGAGGTACAGCATCTGTCCAATATTGAATAACTTGACCAATAACAGAAATTTCCACTGCATAAGTTGTAGCCCAATTAAACCAATACATATAACCATTAGCAACACCTAAAGCAGGTGATAAAAATCTAGCATTGAAAACTGTAAATGCTGATGTAACTGGAATAAATGTAGCCATTTCACCAAGGGATTGAGTAACTAAATAGACAACACTACCCATAAATAAATAAGCAATAAGGGCATTAACAGGTCCAGCATATGCTAATGGAGAACCAATACCAACAAATAACCCAGTACCAATTGTACCACCAAGGGCAATCATTGATACATGACGAGGTTTTAAAGCTCTTTTAACTTGTGTTTCTTTAACATGACCATGATCGATATCATCAGCTTCATATTTTTCCTTATTTGAAGAATTTAATAATTCATCATCAATAGGTACAGAATTTGAACGAGTTAATGATTGTTGAGTCTCGTGTAATTGTATGGTTTTCTCCACTTCGTTATATTTATCCATGGTTAAATATTCCTTGGATTTGAATATGTAAAGTTTGTAGATCAAGAAATAATTAAAAGTATAAATATGACTATGTGTGTGTAAATTGTGAAAAGTTTTACGGCCTGGTGATGAATTATGGGTTACACCGTTAAACGGTCCTGCAAGAAATTTTCTTTCTTTTGACGATACTTTTTTATGTCAAATCCAGGACAGAAAAAGAAAACAAAACAGGTTCTTGTAAAAATTGAACAACAACAAGAGATGATTATTATAATCTTTTCTTGATATCTGAGTGTTATTATCCATCATTATCATCTCTGTGCTCTCTCCGTTCAGGGCCTTCTCTAGAACAATTGTACACCTTTGCTCAAAGGGCACCAAAATGTGCCATAAGAAACGGCTCTCTCGCCCGGGCTGCGTAACCTTTTGAAATGCCGTACAAATTTTGTGACTAGTAACTACTAGTAGTATAGTAATAGTACTACATAGTAACTACAACAAACTATACACTATCATAGTTACAAATATACTCTATAATCCACACACAATCACACTCCCTGCCCAGCTCCTCGCTTGTGCCTCCCTGGCTTCCCCAGCAATCCGCCGGCTCCAGAGCTCCCAGGCTGGCCCTTTCGCTGGCCCTTTGGCTGCCCTTTCGCTGAGAGGTGTACTTAGAGACCTTTTCCACGCTGTAACTAGTACTTAGGGTCCACCACCAGAAACCAGAAACAGCCAGACCCGCTAGCACTGAAACCTAACCTGATCAAGCTGTGATAAGATAAGATACAAATTCAATGGAGACAAGTTACAACATATAACAAGTGTCATCTCTTTAGAAACAATCTTTTGGTGGGTATATCCATCATTTGTTATCGCATACGGCGACATGGGACAGCCAAAAAATTTTCGCTCTATATATTTGCACTTAATTTCTGTTCTTGACTCACAAACAGAAACTATATATACTCCAATTTATCTTTGTATCTTGATAATATACTCAATCATTTCATCGATAAAGTCACATCATGCCCTCATCATTTGAATTAAATGACTTGGAAAATGGTTCTTCCAAGCATTTAACAAACAATGACAAATCATCAACTTTAGATAAATCATTTCCTAAAACTTATCATGACGATATAGATATTTCTGATCAAGAGGGAAATGTTAAGGATACAGAAGTTAAAAGAGCTTTAAAACCTCGTCATGTCACTATGATTGCCCTTGGTGGTACAATTGGTACTGGGTTATTTATTGGTATTTCAACTCCTTTATCAAATGCTGGACCTGTTAATGCCCTTATTGCTTATTTATTTATGGCTACAATTGCTTATTCTGTTACTCAATCTCTTGGTGAAATGGCTACATTTATTCCAGTTACTTCATCATTTACTGTTTTCACTCAAAGATTCCTTTCACCTGCTTTAGGTGTAACAAATGGTTATATGTATTGGTTTTCTTGGTGTATAACTTTTGCATTAGAATTATCAGTTGTGGGTCAAATCATTGAATATTGGACATTTGCTGTACCTTTAGCTGCTTGGATTGCTATCTTTTGGGTTATACTTGTTACTTCAAATATGTTTCCTGTTAAATTTTATGGTGAAATTGAATTTTGGGTAGCTAGTGTTAAAATTATTGCAATTGTTGGATTTATACTTTATGCATTTATAATGGTTTGTGGTGCTGGGATTACAGGTCCAGTAGGTTTTAGATATTGGAGAAACCCAGGTCCTTGGGGTCCTGGTTATCTTTTTGAAGGTACTGCAAAGGGGAAATTCCTTGGTTGGGTCTCATCTTTAGTTAATGCTGCTTTTACTTACCAGGGAACTGAATTAACTGGTATTAGTTGTGGTGAATCAAGTAATCCAAGAAAAACAGTTCCAAAAGCTATCAATAAAGTTTTCTTTAGAATTTTGTTTTTCTATATCCTTTCATTATTCTTTGTTGGTTTATTAGTCCCATTTGATGATCCAAAATTATCTTCTGATGCTTCATATGTTGCATCTTCCCCTTTCATCGTGGCTATTCAAAATTCAGGTACAAAAATCCTTCCAGATATTTTTAATGCTGTTATCTTAATTACAATCATATCTGCTGGTAATTCAAATGTCTATGTTGGTTCTCGTATTCTTTACTCACTTGCTCAAAATAAATTAGCTCCAAAATGGTTTGCTTTAACAACTAAAAATGGTGTCCCTTACATTGCAGTGATCTTTACAGGTTTATTTGGATTCTTAGGATTTATGGTTGTTTCAAATGGTGCATCTACTGTTTTCGATTGGTTATTAAATATTACAGCTGTTGCTGGATTATTTGCTTGGTTATTTATCTCATTATCTCATATTAGATTCATGCATACTTTACAAAAACGTGGAATTTCAAGAGATGAATTACCTTTTAAAGCTCATTTTATGCCATGGGCAGCTTATTATGCTGCCTTTTTCGTTACTGTTATCATTATCATTAATGGATTTGACTGTTTTATTGGTGGATTCGACGTTAGCGCATTTTTCACAGCTTATATCTCTGTGATTTTATTTGTGGCTTTATGGTTATTTTTCCAATTTATCTTTTTCAGAGGGAAATTATTGGTGAGTTCTGAAGATGTCGATATCGATTCTGATAGAAGAGAAATTGATGCAATCGTATGGGAAGATGATCCTCCAAAGAATCTATGGGAGAAATTTTGGGCTATTGCCGCTTGAAATCTAAGCCTCTTTTCGTTGTTAATATTTAATCGTTTTTTTTTTGCATTTATACGTCTCAGTTTCATTTCGTCTACATCATTGATATCTAGTGTCATTCTTTTAATAATTCCTTGTTTTTTCATTTCAGATATCATTCCATCATCATTGATTTAATATAATTGTGTATATTTAATAGTCATGATCATTAAAGAAAGAAATTAAAGTGTACACTGTAGGTATAGCGGTAGATTATAGAGACAGTGTGTCCCCGGCAAAAAAAATTGGAGAAGAATTGAATAAAAATAAAGGTCGTACCCGGATTCGAACCGGGGTTATCCGGATCAAAACCGAAGGTGATAACCACTACACTATACAACCCGAATTACGGATTTAGAAATGTGCCGATTCCCTGAGCGTCTGTCCCTGGTTAGGGCACGCTTTAAGCTTTTCGGGGAGAATTCTTATATTACAATGTTATTGGTAGAATTTATTGCTATGGGTCTAATACGCTTTTCCCTTTTATCATAATCAATAGTTTTAACTTTAAAAAGTTCACACTATCCAAGTGTTATTATGAAATTGTTGATTGGTGGTTGTGCATGGGGGTACGCTTATAAAATTCGCGAGCACCAACACCACATTTCATCTTAACGCACTCAAGTTCATTACAACATAGCTCAGTGACTATACAATTCCCCTCGATACTACATTATACACTTCCCATGATCTTACATATCTCATAATAGCTTCATCCACTCCAACGGTCTTCAAATAAGTCTAGCTTTAATCTGAGACATGACATTAAACTTGATGAGATGTTGCACCGTTCAAGTTATGAAACAATTTGAATCAATCAATTATACCCAAAGGGACTTGTAACATATTTGAAACAAATTGGCTGTACATATAGATAATCATTTCATTATGAACCATCAATCGTCAATTGAAATCCGTCTTATATATAACTATGACATTGTGCACCTTATTAGAGTTCCATAACGCTTTCACTCTAGGGTTAAAAGATATCAATTCAAACTCATATCAATCATTCAAATTGTATTAAAAATGAGCACCACTATTGATGTTTCAAGTACGATAACCTCAACTTTACTTACCACACAAACTCAAGTGGTCAAGGGGGTATTGGACCTATATATTAAGAATAACTCCGCTGTGGGTGATTCAGGTATAACCTTGGGTAAACAAGCTAATCCAGAAACAACAATTTCTACAATAACATCATCTTCATCAAGTACAAGATCCACTGCTGTTGTTAATCCTTCAAATACTTCACACGTTGGATTGGGGAATAGTATGTTTTCTAGTTCATCAAGCTCATCAAACGATAACTCCAAATTTGGATTGGCCATAGGGATACCTGTTGCTATAATAAGTACAGTGATATTATGTGTTGTCTTATATTTCTACTTGAGACATCGTAAAAATAAGGCCCATAATCAAAAAAATCAATTACAGGCATATTATGATGAGAAATATAATTATAGGATCAGTCCAGTGCATAATTCTTCACCTTATAATGTTAGAACCACATATCAAATTAAAACAGATTCTTTACCAGCTCAAAGTCAATTTGATACATTTTCATCCACAATAGTACCAACTTCATATAATTCAGAAGTTCCATCCATTAAACAAATTCCACAAGGCCCTGAAAATCAAACCAAATGGCAAACACCTATTCACAGGTTTTTCAATCTAACTAAAAGTGCAGTTTCAAGTAGGGCAAGCTTAAGCACTGGTATATTTACACCAAAGACTCCAGGTATTCCATTACGTGAATTCAATTTGAAGAGTCAACCAGATGGTGAAATCAATGAGAAATCACCAATCTTGCCCTCATTTCCTGAAAAATCATACACGGGAATAAATGGAGGGTATAATCAAGGATATATGAATGGGTATCATTCACAAAAAAGTTCCATAGGGGAGAGTTCAAACGGTAGTATCAAGACCCAAGTGGTTCATGCACATGATACAACAAAACGTGCAGTTATGTTGAAGCATCCGTTAGATAACCCCAAGACAAAGAAAGCTCTATCTAAAAATCAAAATAAACCATTACCACAATTTCCTAATACATCTACATCTGAACAATCATTGAAAAGTCTTGCAGGATTAGAACAAACAGTGATGGAACGTATGATACCGACTACTCCAAAAGTTGATTTTGCCAAATATAAGAACAACAATGTTTATAAAGTGGCACAAGATTATGAAAGAAATTTAGCTGATGAGTTGAGTATAACGAAAGGTGATTTAGTTAAGATATTAGCAAGACATACAGATGGTTGGTGTTTAGCCGAGAAGTGTGATGTTAACGGTGAAGTGGTTTATAAAAATAGTAGTAGATATATTAATGAAGGAAGAGGGGTTGTTCCAGAACTGTGTTTACAAGAACATGTTAATTAAACGAACGTTTCAAATTAAACATTATATTATTCAAATGAGTGTTGTAGTGAATCTATGTATAATAAATATAAATCAAAAATAACAAATAGAAAATTACCTTAATAGCCAGTACCAGGTTCAATTTTTTTCATATCCACATCTTCTTCATCCAAATTATGATCCTTAGCAAAAGTTCTTCTAGCTCTAATAAACCAATAAGCAACCGCATATAAGGTCAGCCCGGCAAGCACAGGAGCAGCATAATTCATATCACCAGGTGTTACGGGCATTGTTGATGGGAAACAGAAAAACACCAGGGCAAAACAAGTCCAGGCTAATGTGATAATGTTAGCAAGTAGCCCAACTGGGCCTAACCAGAATGGACCATGCTTAATATTGTTTCTTCCCTTCCATAACAAACAACAGATTGGAATGGAGTATGATAATAGTAAGAAAGTAATACAACCTGTAACCATGGCGTTATAAGCTGTGGTGGATCCCATATAAATACAACCAACAACAGCACCCCAGAAACATGACATAACATTAGCATTAACTGGTAATCCTGTTGTTTTGTTAACTCTTGACCAATATCTTGATCCTGGTAAACCTTGGTCACGAGAAAAGGACCAACATAGACGTGCCTGCCATGTTTGTGAAGCGATTGTACAACCAAATGAAGTTAATACGACAAGAGATTCAAGAAATAGGGCACCATGTTTGTTTCTCAAAGCTTGGTAAAAGATATCGAGGATTGGAACACCAGTATTTGAAGAATAAATATCGTCCAAGTTTCTAATGGAGAAGAACATTGCGATAGAATAACAGAATGATGTACCGAAACCAATGGCAACAGTAGACATGATGGAGATTGGAATGAATCTTTCAGGTTGATAAATTTCTTCAGCCATATGAGTAGCACAATCCAAACATGAGAAGGACCAAGCTGGATTGATCAACCCGACCAAGAACCCAATAGCGGCAGAATCCCAACCTGTATTGTTGTTGAACTGTGTAAAGACAAATGAAGCGTCTTGATAATGATCACGAGAACAAATTAGCACAGTGATGGAGATCACGACGAATGAACCAATGGAGGTATATAAGGCAGCAGATGAAATGTATGGTAATGGTTTATCCCAAATGTTGAAGATCATCAAGAAGGCATTTAAAATCTCAAAACAAACGAAAACTTGCCATCTTTCTGGGGCCACTTCACCATTACTTGTACTTAGACAGTACATCCCCATTATAGCACTAGCCACAGCTAAAGTTGTCGAAGCTGATGTGAAAACAGCACCAAACCAAGCATAAGACCCACACATATAGGCCCAAAATCTTTTGTACTTCTTTGGAGCCAATTGGAAAGTCCAATAGTATTGACCACCAGAGTTTTCAGGGAAGGCAGAGATCAGCTCAGACAATGAAATACCGATACAAGAGGACATAAAAGCAACAATCATGATCCCATAGACAATAAGCATGGGACCACCAGATGAGATACCAACCACCAATGATGCCGAGATACCAAACCATGAGTTTGTTAATCCAAACCCAACACCTAATAATGACCAAATGGTGAAATGACGACGTAGTTCAGGGGTATAACCCTTTTCAGCAACTCTTACATCGTCTATGTTCATAGAAGTATCATCTGAAGAAGCCAAATTAGCCTCAGTAACGGGAAGTGATTTCTCGTTATCTGACATTTGTGGTTATGTGATACTTAATTTATTATGACTGGGTATTAACTGGATGTAAATGAAGTTGAAAAGGCAAAAATGATAAAGGGATCGATGAGACGTTGATCTACCAACGGTTTTGAAAGAATGTGGAAATTTTTTTTCACTTTAATTGTGATTGTTTGGGTTATTGTGCTGTAAAAACTCTTATCATATTGTAAATGGTAGTGAAATCTGGCGCTTCGAGAATTCTGCATTCTGATTGCTCGGTTGGGCTCCTGAGATTCGCATGTGACGGAAAATTTTTCACTGGCTGCCAAATTGGTGGTTTTGGAAAATTCAGGTTACTCGGTCTTAATAGGAAAGTTATCTAAGGACATGCTGTATTTGTTGCTGATGAAGAGAGGCTGTTGATGTATGTGTGTGTATGTCTGGAGGGGGTTTGAGGATTTTAAACGGTGTAGAGTTTGACACAATTTTAACTATGTGCTTTCAATTCCTGGGGAATTTAAATTGAGTGCTAGGGGCACTCCCGCAATAGAGTATGATTAGTAAGCGATGTGTCGATTTATACTATATGTACTGTATGCTACTGTTTGTTATGAAATAAAGCCTGAGATTTGAAGGTTAGTTGAATTCTTTGATAATGCAATGCAACTAATGGTATCTTACAGTCCAACGGTCAGAGATCAGCTACGATTTGTTCATCGACATGTGAAAGTCCATCTATTTGTTACTAAATAAGTCCGCTGTGGTCAATTCATTCTGACATGTATAGCATGTGATATTCCTAAACTACTCGGCTCAAGTCCACGGGACATGTTCTTCAATTTTTAAAGCAGTGGTGATTGTGTGTGTATGATTTATATGATTCAACGCTAGATCTTGCCATGTATGGTAAGCTTTACGTACCCTTCCCCTTTGACCATTATGAAAAGTAAGAGCGCGAGTCAGTCCACTAATTGTATATAGCAGTTCTAAGCTCAATAATAGAGCACTTATTCTGATTAAATAATCACTTCACTTCCAAAAGATCATCGTTCCTTTACACCTTGAACCCAATAGACTCCAACTGTTTCATCATATCACCTTCATCTTTCTTCTGTACTTCATTTCTTGCAACATCCTTATCATGATCCTTTTTCAATTCCTTATGATCCAATATCGACTTCTTCTTCTTGGTATCATGGTTCAATAAATCCATAGTGATTTCTGAAATGTCCAGATTAGCATCCAGTTTATCAATCTTGGAAGTTGTAGATTTGGAAGTTTTCTTCAAGAGCTTACTAGGTGTCTTGGATGACTTTGTAATTTTCTTCTGGACTTTTCCTTTAACCATTGTGTAGAATATCACTATTGTGCCAAATCAATAATACTTTATGATTCTTTGTTACATATAAATTTTTTTGTAGTACTGAAAAATAAACTCACTAAATATTCCTAATCGGGAAATATACCGCTTTGGGGACTCGCTGCACCAGAAATTTTTTCTAATGAGATGAGCTGCAAAAATTAAAGACATGAAGGAAATATCTACACCAACCTACAAGATCAACAACACTACACATAATGCCATCCACACATAATAAAGATAAACCTTGGGATACCGCTGATATTGACAAATGGGCACTTGATGAGTTCAAGCCAGAAGATAATGCATCGGGGCAACCATTTGCAGAAGAATCATCATTCATGACTTTATTCCCAAAATATCGTGAAGTTTATTTAAAACAAATCTGGCCTGAAGTAACTAGAGCATTGGAAAAACATCATGTCGCATGTACTTTGGATTTGGTCGAAGGTGCTATGACAGTTAAAACTACTAGAAAAACTTTTGATCCAGCTATCATCTTAAAAGCAAGAGATTTAATTAAATTATTGGCTCGTTCAGTACCATTACCACAAGCTATAAAGATTTTACAAGATGATATAGCATGTGATGTTATCAAAATTGGTAACTTTGTGACAAATAAAGACAGATTCGTCAAAAGAAGACAAAGATTAGTCGGTCCAAGTGGTAACACATTGAAAGCTTTAGAATTATTGACGAAATGTTATATTCTTGTACAAGGTAATACTGTGAGTGCAATGGGTCCATTTAAAGGACTTAAAGAAGTTAGAAGAGTAGTGGAAGACTGTATGAAGAATATTCATCCAATCTATCATATTAAAGAATTAATGATTAAAAGGGAGCTACAGAAAAAACCAGAATTGGCAAATGAAGATTGGAGTAGATATTTACCACAATTCAAGAAGAAGAACGTCGCTAGAAAGAAACCTAAGCAAGTTCGTGATGATCAAGATAAGAAGAAGGAAAAGAAAGTTTACACACCATTCCCACCTGCTCAATTACCTAGAAAAGTTGATTTACAAATTGAAAGTGGTGAATATTTCCTTAACAAGAGAGATAAAAAAGCACAAGAATTACAATCAAAGAAGGATAAGCAAGAAGAGCACAAAATCACAAGAGATGAAGAAAGAGCTAGGGATTACGTGGCTCCTGAAGAGGATAAGTATGAAAATCCATTACTAAAAGAGAAGAAATCTAAAAAATCGAAAAAAAGATCAAGTGATGATTCGGAAGAACAGGATGATGGTGAAAAGAAGAAAAAAAAGAAGAAGTCTAAACACCATGATGAATAGATGTATTGATAGTATATTTGCATATGAAATTTTTCCTATAATGGTTTACCTCTGTAGAATTCAAATGGTATATTTATAGTATATTTTGGCGTGTTTTCTTCGCCATTTTGCGCCAATTTGCGCATTATTATTACCGCATACAGAACTTTGGCATAAAACTTTTGCGCGATTCAATGATTTTTTTCTTCGCGCTCAACTTTACCGACGAAAAGTTCAGCTGGAAAATGAAAACAATAACAAGTCAGAGCTTGAAGGCATTTTACGAAATTAAACCAATTCAATTTTGAAACAACTAAACGAGAACCATTGAACTGATCTTTGAACAGTCTGTGCATATCGAACTTACCAAGCGTCCCATATAGTGCTATCATTGCGGATAAATGGTGCTTTTTTATTGCTGATCGGATCACTTTTCTTCCCATTTCAAGATTATTAGACAAGTGGTAACTAAGCTTAAATCGAAAATTTCAAAAAGCATTACCAACAATATCAACAAAAAAAAACCTTGACCCCCCAACCCAACTCCATATAATCCATTACCATGGATCAAAGCGGTAACGCACTATTGTTGAGATTCATAGAATCACAACATTTTAGTCTATTCACGTGCATTGCGTACTTGACTAGATATGCATCGAATATAGGGATTCATCATCATCTATGCCGGAAACTCAGAACTTATAAAATCGAGGATCTTTCATTTTTTATTCCTCAGCTATGTCAAATATTGGTCACTGTGGAAACAGAATCTATGGCATTGGAGGATTTATTACTCGATATGAGTACACAACATCCTCATTTTACATTATTGACATTTTGGTATTTACAAGCACATTTAACTGATCTTTCAGATGATCCCAACTCACATAGCTTCCAAAGTGCAAGAAGACTGCTGAATAATCTACAATATATTCTTTTCAGTATTGGATCACCTCCTTCAAATAAGCTAAGAGAAAACGTTGCACCAACTGTTGTTATGAGTTCTGTTATTGCGGCAAGTATGGGTTTACCGCAACTAGGTGAATTTATTGGACCAGTGGCTAAGAGTCAAGGTAAAAAGCAAAAATCATTTGTCTTTGAGCTGGTAAAGAATTTTAAATCCAAATTAACGGATAATCTAACGTTGAAGAATACGCTGACAAATTCTTCGCCTTCCAGGGTCTCATCTGCTGGTGGTGTTGCATATGATACTATCCGTAAAAGCTCTATGGATGAAAGTTACAAGAAGGAAAATCCTACAGAGCAACGCAAGGAAGAACTTAATTTGGATTTTGCATTAATAGACTCATATACTGAAAATGTTGTTGCCAAGGACAAGAGACACAAATTGACAAAGGAACTACTAAGATCAAATTCTGCATTTTATGAACAAGGAAATGATTTATCCACTGCATCATCACCAACTTTTGGTAATAGATTTGAAAATGATCAAAATTCTGTATCGATGCCTGAGTTGCAACGTGCAAACACCGGTCCATCATCTCCACAGGGTTCTATATCATCAATACCTGATAAGATGTCTAAACGTGGTAGAAGCTCACATCATGGTGCAAATTTAAGAAACATTTCACCGGCAGTAATGTCGACACCTGCAAAAATCAAGCTATTGAAATCAAATTATTTTAGATGCGAAACACAATTCGCCATTGCATTACAATCTATCTCCGTTAGACTGAGTCAAGTTCCACAAGAAGCTCGTTTGTCATCATTACGTGCAGAGCTGTCATTATTGAATAGAGATTTACCGGCGGAGGTGGATATCCCAACGTTATTACCTCCAAATAGAAGGGGTAAACTACACAAGATTGTCCATATCACAGCTAATGAGGCAGCTGTGTTGAACTCTGCTGAAAGGGTACCATTCTTACTTTTGATTGAATATCTGAGTGACGAACTAGATTTCGATCCTTCTACAACTGAAAATGATAAACTCTTGCATGAAAAACCAAATAACTCATACATTTTTGACTTGGGTATTCAAACATCGTCAACACAAAACTCCCCACCACCCACCTCTTATTATGATGAAAACCCAAAAGAGACAGATCTGGGAGACTTATCAGTGGTAAAATTATCAAATAAAAATGAAAGTGATACTTTCCAAAATGAAATGCTTGTTGCATCCGCTACCAATATTCCAGTTATAAACGACGAAGAAGAACGTACTTCGGATTTAAATTTCAGCTCAAACTATAATTTCAACGTATCAGATAACGTCGACACATCAGATTTGGCAACACAGATGAGAATCGCAGCTGTGATGTTATCTCAATTGGATAGTACATCGAACACATTACCAGTGGATCAATCGACCGCCATCAAGGCAAGAATCATCTCATCGATGCAATCATTGCAGGACCATTTCGGATACAAGGATTTAGAAGCTATTCATGGTGCTGCTGGTGAGCGTAAATTAGAAAATGATTTGAAATTAGGTGGTGTCTCAAGTAAAAATTCACAAGCATACTTGGGTGAAGATTGGCAAACGAAAAAGGAAAGAATTCGTAAGAGTAGTATGCATGGTCATCTGGAAAACTGGGATTTATGTTCTGTCATTGCTAAAACGGGTGATGATTTAAGACAAGAAGCTTTTGCATCACAGGTTATCCAAGCAATGGCATCCATTTGGAAAACTTCAAACGTTCCAGTTTGGGTGAAACGTATGAGAATTTTAATTACAAGTGCCAACACGGGTCTTGTGGAGACTATTACAAACGCATTGTCAGTTCATTCTATCAAGAAGGCATTAACAAAACTTTCAATTGAAAATGGTGAAAACCTTAAAGGTACAATCAGTACATTGACTGAACACTTTGAACGTACTTTTGGTGATCCGAAATCTGCTAAATATAAAAGAGCACAAGATGCATTTGCAAGCAGTCTGGCAGCATATTCGGTTATTTGTTACATTTTACAAATCAAAGATCGTCACAATGGTAACATTATGTTGGATAATGAAGGACACATCATCCATATTGATTTTGGGTTCTTACTATCAAACTCACCAGGTTCCGTTGGGTTCGAAGCTGCTCCTTTCAAATTGACATTGGAATATGTTGAACTTTTGGGTGGTATAGATGGTGCTGCATTCAACAAGTTCAAGGAATTAACCAAAGAATCTTTTAAAGCTTTGAGAAAAAATGCAGATTATTTGGTTACAATGGTTGAATTGATGCAAAAGGATAGTAATTTACCTTGCTTTAAAGCAGGCCCGCAAACGAGCGTTCAATTTAAGCAAAGATTCCAATTACATCTTTCAGAAAGTGAATGTGATGCCTTTGTGGAGAATGTTTTGATCGGTAAAAGTATTGGAAGTATTTATACCAGGTTGTATGATCAATTTCAACTGCTTACTCAAGGTATTTATAGTTGAGGAGACGTGTACCACTATGATGTTTATGAGTCAGTCTTAGATTTAACGATAATATAGAGTTCAAACATTTCCATATAGTTGTTTCAAGTATAAGTTTATGCTTGTACAGCACATTATTACACTTTGTAGGTTCAAACTCATCGATCTACATGTTTAATATGAAGATTCAAATTCGAGCCATTCACTAATAATCATTACCAAATTTCAACTTTAGCTTTAATTTTGGTTTGCCATCACTAGCCGGTTCTTCTTTTGGTTTTGTTGGCTGCCTTATTTTTGAAGGATCTGGTCCCCGAGGTTGGACAATATTCACTTTCGGTCTGGAATGAGCACCTTTAGGTATTTCTGGTCTTTTCTCTTCCTTGACTTGAGTATTCTTTTTAGAACGTCTCAATGGATCAGAAGAGACAACAATGGCCTTTTTGTTAGTATTGATTTTGACATAACGTAAAGGACCAGATTTGGACTTTCTGATTTCAGCCTTGTAAGGCTTAGACAGGGATTCCATCGCTGGTGATTGACTGTTCTTATGTGTAAGTTTCAATATTGGTGGTTTGGTAACCGACTTCCGTCTTTGAGCTGCAGATGCTGTAGCTTTTGGATTAATTGCTAATTTCGTCGACAATGAAATCTTGAAATGGCCTTCTCTCTTCAATGACACTTTACCGTTACCAAGATTATGAGCGACGACCTTCTTTTGCCTTGGTATAGGAAATGTTGCGATGAGGTAATCATAGACTGGAATCAAGACAGCCACAACGTCAAAAACTGCTCGTCTTTCGGGTATGCTAAATAATGGGCTTTTGATAGCATTCCATAACTCTTTTCTCAACGGCTCAAAATCTGAGTAATCTCTTCGAAGTAGCTCCACTGCACCTTTTAATGTTGCTTTGGCGAGATTATCCTTTCTTGTTTCAAATTGGTCTTTAGCACCTTCATCAATAACAACCAGTCCTGTATCTGTTTCCTTTGTTTTCTTTTGGATTTCAATCTCGTGAGTAAGTTCATCTTCGTCTATATCCGTGGATCCACCATCAATAACAACAGTGCCAAAAGCTTGAGCAAATGCTTCAATTAGTTTGTATCTCATATATGGTGACTTTTCAACACTAGTCAGCAAAAAGAAAAAATGCAAAATATGTGAATTTTTCAATCCACCCGACTGGAATAGACCCTGGAACGCTGTTATTCTGACATCAGGAAAATAATTGTTTTTTGTGTGTTCAAATAAGTAGTCCGGATCAATCTTCAATAGACCTTTTCTGGCTAGTTTCAACTTTTCGTTGAACGCAGTGACACCGATAAGCGAATTATATGATGGTATCCATTCGTCCATTTTCTGATGTCTTGATACTTCAGCAATGGCATCATTGAGAAACTTTCTATCAATATCTTTCAACTTTGAGATATCATCTACCAGCACATTTGATGAGAGAGATTTCACTAAACATGATATCAAATGGCTAGCATAAAATGCGTCGGAATAAGGGTTATTCATGTTATCATTGAACTTCAAAATATCAAGCAAAAACTTTCGCACTTCCAAAGGACAGTCATTGTTTCTATCTTGCACTGTTGATAATGCCTCTGGGATGGCTTTTTTCAAGAAATAAGACGGGAAATCCGAAAATTCATTCGGAAGTGGTATGGATGAACTTTCAAAACAGTATAATTTTTTAAACGCAGCCAACAGATGTTTTAGTCCTATCCAGTTTGATTTTTCTTTGGCAAATTTAGCCATTCCCAACGCTGCCTCGAGTCTGACACCGTAGTAATAGCGATTGTCCATTAACGTTCTGAGTAAAATTGTTGAATAAAGTGTGCTAGGGTTTGCATTTGAGAAAAAGTTGATAGACTCCAACTGAGCTTCAACATCTCTATCTTGTTGAAGCTGTGATGAGTACATATAGTCCGGTTGATTTATATGGATTTTACAAATCCATTCAAAATCAGCATCAACCCGCATCCACTCGAAAGCTTCGTTATTCATTTTTTCTTCTTCCTCCTTTGTCCATTCTGTTAAGTCCCATTCCTGAAGTTCTTTCTCAGATTGCAAAATATCACCAAGACAATGCAACAAGACAGTTTCATCTTCGTCAACATCAGGTTTATCCTTGTCATTTTTCTGTTGTTTTTGACTTCTCTTTAGACGCTTGTACTTGGTATTATACTGAATGTCTAACTTTGTAAACCCTTCTTTCAAGTCGACAATATGCTCATAGGGTGTACCATCTGCCTCATGAATACGAATAGTCATTGGACCCGTGAACAGTGTAGCAGGATGATTATGCTCAGAGCTTTCTTGTTGTCTTCTAGCTTCTGCTATAAATGTATCTGGGGATGGATGCTGGTTCTCTGTCTCTTGATGTTGAACTTGTCTGATTCCCATTTCAATAAACATTCTCTTTTTGTTGAATCTTTGTGTCACTCTGAAGATTGGTACACCTGAACCATAAACCCATTGTCTGAAGAATGGATCGAGTCTATTATGATTCACTTTTTCGCACACGTGTTGGAAATGATGAGTGCTTAAGCATCCGTTGGCAAGATCTCCGGACATTGCTTGTAAAAAAATTTTTGGTATAACTCTAGATAGCCCAAACGACTTGTCTGTTTTAGTCATTCTTCTATCCAAGATGAACAACACTATCGGTGCCTTTAGCTCTAGAAATGCAAAATCAAGCGTCGATATAGGAAATCTCAAAAAGGGTTCAGCTAATGGATTTTTACCAATATCCTCATCACAAATTTTATCTGCTTGTTTCTTTATTCTATATTTATATTCATTTTGACCCATTAGCTTTCTAATAAATTGTTGCGCCATATAATGAGCAATACCTATAGTAACCCAGAAATCGTTATACGTCTTTGGAACAACATTAATACCAGACCATTGTTCAGATAGAGCAACACATAGCTTGTAAGTACTTGTATATATCGGCTCGATGACATTTGGAGCATATAGGAGGCTTTCACTCAAGACAGATAGCCCGGCAAAACCACACATTTCAACATTAACACCCGACACAAAGACCAAAGCATAACTTGTAAATGGAAACGATCCAAATTCTCTTGAGTTGAAATCGATAGCCTTGTATAAAAAAATTGTGGTGTTTACAGCATCGTTCTTTTGAGACGGTAAGCAATATATTGAACAGGGAACCGCAGTGGTATCTTTTTCTTCAAGTAAATCAGGCTCGTCTTCCTCCTGTAAATTTAGCAGTGGCATTTGGACGTATGGGCCAACAGAAAACCCAATGTGCTGCGCTGATGTTGGATTAAATATTGAGAAGGTAACAACCTTCTTTGCCATATCTATAGGATGAGCAGTCTCCTTTTGGTTACTAAAATCACCACCAATAACAAGGATGTCGTTATTGTTATCACCTTCTTCATCCTCTTCCGCATTTACTTCATCGACAGCATTCTTGGATCCGATTATTCTAGATGCACCGATATCTTTTAATGTTCTCGGTACACCGATCTCAAATTCCCATGTTGATTTCTCCCATAAACTATCCACGCAGGGGACCCATGATGATGTACTGACTCCAATATCAGAGTTTGAGGTATAAGCATGCCATTCCGATCTTGGTAATTGTGAGCCTTTACCACCAATGAAGACTAGGCCTGACTTGGGATTCTTCAATCTGTACTCGATTTTAATATTAACAGGAGTGTATATCGCTTCTTGTGCAGTGGATGCTTTATGACTACCTGGTGAGTCCCTATAGGTTGGTGTGAACGAGTGGATCGTTGAAGGATCATGCAAAGAAAGTCTCATCTTTTCAGGCATTAGAATCGTTAATTCCTCGGTATTCTCACCAGAAAACATTTTGTTAAATTTGTTCTTATAGAAATGGTGCTGCGTTATATCATCTATGATTGGTTGACTTCCATGGTTGAGGAACTCTTCGTATTCTTTCCGCAATGGATCTTCGTATAGAAATTTAGCCCTTCTGTTATTGACAAATACCTCCGTTACCTCCAATTGTCGGCAATCGAGCTTGACTTGCTTGAGCGTGGGCTCGGTGGGTATCACTATGAGCTCTGTGGATCCCTCTATTGTTTCGTTTTCCAAATCAACATCGATGGAAACCTTTTGGTGAGCCACTTTGTAGTTCTGACGTGCTATAGGTCCCAGTCCTCTCTTCGACAAGGCACCCGGTGTGTTAGCCGCCACGCTAGGAATATCATATGCGGGCATGGCTCAATCGACGGTCTGTCTGCTAACTGGTTCAGTGGTAGGATAAGTGTCTCTATTTGATAACTAAATGCAACAATGTTGTTTCGAGTAGTTGAATAGATTCGCACACTATACATTATACCAGCTTTGTTGATGTTGAATTTTACAAAACATGATTCTGCCCTGGCAAGTTTATAACCACGTGATCTGCTTATGTAAGTGTCGCGCTAGCTGTGGAATTATACTATAAACTTTAGAACCGCGTCTCTTTAATTTCAAACCTATACTACAGCAGTCAAAGCAAAAAACCAGGATAGAACCAATGGATCTTTTAGACGACTTAGACGTCAGCCCAGTAAAGGCTAAGACGTTCAAGAAGAACATCGACCTCAATATAGACCAGGAACCGGAACAAGAAGCTGATGAAAGAAGCTCACCTCCTGTATTGAATGACATTTCAAACAAAGACGATTCCAACCCCCATGCAACCAAACCATCTGGACCACCATCTATAGCCAACCTTTTTGGATCATCTGGATCCCTTCTTGACAAGGTGAAAAGAAGACTTAATGGGGAAAGTGTCGCTAATGAAAAAACCGATAACGCTGCTACCCAGGATATTACTACTCAAGGTGATAAAACTCAAAAGATAGGTGCACCATATGACACTCCAGCCACTCAGTCACTCACCACTCAAACTCAAAAGATCCCCAGCACTGTTTCGGGGGCTCCTGCGCCTGCTGAGACCACTGAAAGTACGTCTTATTTTGATCAAACACAAGCCATCAACGATATACCGTCCTCTCAAAATCATCGCAAGTCAAACAAATCGCCATCTTATGAATTAAAACCTTTTGAAGAAGACAAAACCTCGATGGATGGTCAGGATGAAACTCAGGTAGTTTCTAACGATAAGCCAGTCACTCAAAAGGAAAATGAGGAAAATATCAGTCGCATGATAGCCAATAAAGATTATGAGGATTCGCTGCATGCTTCCTCAAAGAGACGTTCGGCTCCAAATATGTTCTCTGATTCGGAAAATGAAGATGATAATAATCATGACGACCAAGAAAACCCAAAAGTCTCGGTCGCTAATAAAAATAATATCTTTATGGACTCAGAGTCTGAAAATGAAAATGAAGATGATGGCACAAATAAGGAACCTGCGGAAGATCCAACACAGGCGAGATTGAGAAAGATTGAGGCATTGGCTGCGAAGAAGCGTACTGAGAGACTTCTACGTGAACAACAAGAACGTGATAAAGAGCAAAAAAATCTTAACTACAAAGACCTTTCGGATCCAGTGAATGATGAAGACGAAGATCAGGAAGGTGATGTCTCAGTGTCATCGGTCAAACCAAAGATCAATAAAACCAAACAGGAATTGGAGGAAGAAAATTACCAAAAGCATCGTGAGTTCATGAGTGAACAATTACAACACCGTGAAAAAGTGGTCAAAAGATTTGATAAAAGTTCACTTTTAGCTGCTTTTGGAATGGGCGATACTTCTAATTCAAGTCCACAGAAGGAACAATCCAGTCCTGTTACTTCACCTTTAAGAGAATTTGATGATGCAAGATCCCCAGCTGTTAAAGTGAAAACAGAAGGCAATAAGAATGTCGAGTTGTCAGAGTCTTCCGATGATGAAGATGATTTCGAAGTGACCGATTTGCTTGATACAAAGAAGGTATCTAAGGTTGGACCGAAAAATGAATCAAAATTTGTGCTTCAAACTCCATTTAACTTCGATAAATCAACTGATGTTATCGAACTAGATTCAGGTTCTGATTTAGATGAACAAGAAACAGCATCAAAAGTTACAAGATTAGAAGTCAAAAGCAAATTCAGTAAGCGTACGATAAGCAAGGCTAATTCTCAAAAGAAGAAAAAAGCTTCAAAAGATCAGTTGATATCGCATCTAAGGGAAAAAGCTAGAAACCAGTTAAAGAAAGATAGAGCTGTTTTCGATGAAAGTCATAAAGCCATCATTGAAGAAGTTGAACAAGAACAAAATGCAGTTGATCAGCTTTTGGATAAATACCTTGCAGCTGCTGAACGTACAAAGGAAAAGGAGAAGGAAGCCGATAGACGAAGAAAAGCTGCCGAAAAGGCTGGTGAAGTTTACGATGATGCTGCTTATTCAGATGAAAGTGAAGTTCAGGATAGTGACTACGGTGATGATGAATCTGATGCAGGAAGTGATGAGAACGAGGCCAGAGATGATTCTGAAGGAGAAGAGGAAGAGGATGATGCTGAAGACAAATCCGACTCTGAAACGAAAGATGATACAGGTGATAAAGGAGACACTGGCCATGCTCTTGAGGCAACTGAAGCAGAGATCAAGATGCATCTTAAATCCAAACCAGATACCAATGATGAAGGAGCAATTAATTGGGGTGACGATTCATTTAAAATGGATAGCTTGAATGGTGGTGCAAGTCAAAAGCTGAATATGTTGGGTATCACAATGACACAGGCCTTCCAAACTGAATCTCCAAAAATCAATGGTGGGTCCAAGACCATGGATGTATTTGACCAATTGAGAGATAAAAGTAATAAAGTTATGGGCGAAGATTCATTTGTCGAAAGCTCCATGAAGGAAAAGTCATTTTCATATTCCATAAATTCTCAAAAGGAGAAAATGATTGATTTTGATGAGGCTCCAACACAACTATCTGATATTTTAGCTCCAACTCAAGCTGTCTCTACACAAAGAGACTCTATCGCTACATTGGCCGACTCTGCAACAAGAGAACCATTTGGTTCTATGTTAAGGGATAAAAGCGGTACAATGGCAGAAGATGAAGATAAGGACGATGAAGATGAAGAAGAGATAATCAAGGTACGAAGAAGGAAACCTGCTAAAAAGGCTGAAACTAATCATGGTACAGATGCTTTGGATGCGTTGTTAGACGATGAAGATGTGGATGCTGATCAAAGTGAAGTTGATGATGGTGACGAGGATGACGATGAGGATGAGGAGACTGCTGAACAAGCTGCTGAAAGAATAAGACGGGCTAAAGCTTTAAGAGCTCAAATGCTTCAACGCGAAAAAGAACAGGAGAAGAGAAGATTGGAAATGAAAAAGAAAGGTCTTGATAAAATTATGGAAAATGAAGCTGAAGAATCCGAAGATGAATGGGCAGGTATTGGTGGTGTTGAAGGTGAAAGATTCGATGAAGCTAACTCTGAAGATGAAAAAATGTTGGATGATTACTCAAAATTAAACCTTAACAAAGCTGAAATTGAAAAACTCATTGCTCAAGAGAACTTGAAACTGGATCAAGAAAATATCCGTAAGGCAATAGAGTGGAAATCAAGAAAGGGGCGTAAAGGTAATGACTTGGATATTGAAGATGAAGATGACAAATATCTTCAAGCCTATTACAAGAGAAGAAACGATAAAGTTAAAGAAAGAATGGCTGAAATGATGGCTAATAAAGACATAGCCAAAATTTCAAAAGATGATAAATCAAAGGCATTCTTCCAAACTATAGCTGAGGATTCTCAAAATCCAATTGGCGAAATTTTTGCTGGTGGAGAGACTGATGACGATGAGGACTTAGATGAAGACAATGATAAAGAACAAAATCCATTCATGGAAAAGCAAGAGATAACTAAAGATCAAATGCAAGATGCAGACTCTGCTCCAAAAAAAAGAAAATTCAAATTGACTGAAGCCTATGTACAAAAGACATTGTCATTTTTAAACGACGAAGATGATGAAATTGAAAAAAATGCTAATTTTGCAGCTCATCAACATGGATTTTTAGAAGATGATGATGATTTTGGTGATGACTTGGCTACATTGAAACAAAAATCTGTCATCAAATTACCAGATACAACACCACAAAGAAAATCCACTATCGATTTAACCAATGAAGATGATCAATCACCTACACAATTCTTCAAGATGCCGTCCAAAATTATGAAATCCTTCCAATCAAATAGTAATGATTCTTTCAAAAACAAAAATGAAGTCAGTGTATCAACTGCTTATAAAGCTGCTACAAGTTCCAAGGCTTCTATCATGTCATTTGGTAAAAGCAATGCTTTGAAGAAGGAAGCTCCAAAAAGAGTTTCACAAGCTCAAGATACTAGAGTATTGAAAGCTAGAAAGATTGAAAAAACGTTGAGAAAGGGAAACAAACTTAAGAAATTGAATTCTGGAAGTTTTGACTAATAATTATGGAGGATATTTTTGAGGAAACATGGCTCGGATATGAGCTCTATGTATTATAATTATGTGTTTATAATTTAATGGTTGCATTGTTTGAATTAGCTACGTAGTGTAATTAATGTATAGTTTGTTTATTTATTAAATCTGCAATAGTTGCAGATGTTAAACCTGGGTATCGCGCCGGAAATGTATAAATTAAGAAGTGAAATAAAGCAAAAAAATAATAAAGCAATTCTAGTCTATAGTAAATGGAATGCACCCCATATGCAATTTGAAATAATCACCATCAATGAGAAGCAATTGATCGATAATAAATAAGCACGCATCGTTGATCATGATGAGATTGTGAAGTCGTTGTCTAACGCCTCGCGCAATGCTGCGTGGCTAACCCTAGAGCTCAATACTGAACCTTGTCCCAAGGTTGATGATTCACCATGTTTGACAATTCTTGAACGATTTGGACCAATGGTCAATGTTGAAAAACTTCCTTTGATTTTCTCCCCTGTGACCGCAGACATGATGTTTCCTTTCTGCACTGGACCTTGATGTGCCGAATCTATCGCTATTGGTTGAGATTTGGCAATTGGACGACCGACTTCTGATGTGACCAGACTACTCGTAGAAACAGATGGTAGATGTTTAGGTCTAAATCTGTCTAGAAGTAAAGACCATTGTCTGTGCTGTTGTGAATCAGAATATGATGACTCAAATGAATGATAAGATGAACTGTCGTCAACGGAAAGCTGTCTTTTAGGCGTTGGAATTGACTTCACAGCGGTGTGAAGATTTGAGTTGTAGCTCGGCACAATGAAGGGTGAATCATTAGTGGACGTAGCAGCTAAAGGTGAAGACTTTTTCGCTGTGAATAAAAAGGGAAATCTGTTCGACTGAGTTGGTCTTGGAGCCGGTTCTTTTTGAGTGACTAGTTCTGACAGAGCTCTTCTGCTAGGTGAGGACATTGAGGAAGAAAGGTTGTTGACAGACAATGTGGTAACGTTAGATTCTTTGGCTGAAGATTTTGGAGGCTTAGAGAATTGCATCATCCAGTCCATTGTTTGTTGCTTGTTATCTTTTGGTATGTAGGACTCTGTCTTCATTGTTGTAAAAATACTGTCACATGAATTGGATCTATTCAATTTATGCTCGAATACTCTAACCTCTTGTTCATATCCTTCGTCTTGATCTTCTTCCAGATCTTCCTCCTGGATTACTTCACTCGGGCTATGTTTTGGCTCACAGGCGTCATCTTCTATCTTCGTTTCTTTATAATTAGCTTTCAAATAGCTTTCGAGATTAATAGATACTGGAGAATTCAGAAACTCAGAATCTTTGATATCTTCCTCTTCTTCATCGAAGTCTGTTCCTTTAGTTTTAAGGCCAGTCTCATGGGAGATGAAATGTCTCAGACTGAATTTTCTGCTCTTTGTAATATCACTCAATAGTACTGACTCATTTGAATTTATCAGTCTTGAAGCTTCTGATACTATCGAATCTGGTAAAGATGAAGATCTTGTATGTTTGTTCGATGTTTGTGAGTTTCTTCTAGTGCGTGGACTTCTCACACTCTTTATATTTGATAACGGTGAAAGCATGCTTGTAAACTTCTCAGTTGATGAATCAGCAAATGTGTAATCAAATGATGTTTCTGGGGTGGGTAGTTGTTGCAGATTGTTACTAGGTCTGTAAATTATTGGAACAGAAGCCACTGGTCTCTTCTTTGAAATTTCCAATGAATTTCTTCTTTGCTTCTCTTGTCTTTTTGAGACTATTCTCATGGGTTTTAGATTCATTGTGTCCATACTCATCTTATTCTGTATTGTATGAGAAAGTGGTTCATGTATCTGCTCATTGAAAATTGGCTCTGGGTTTCTTTGCTTTGACAATGTTTCTTTAAAAACTTGTGGATCAGAAAATTGTTCCATTTGTTTTGTCAAATATTGATATTCCAGATATAAATTTTCCAATGTAGCTTCAGTTGTTCTCCAATTTAAATCTTCATCCTTCCAATCATTTAAACTTGGCATCCCGCTCGAAGACCGTTGAGAGTTTAATTGATCGTGGGCCTCCAACATGTTCAACTGGGCTTCGAAAAACTCACTTCTGATCATCAATGAATTCAACTGTGATAAATAATATTGGTATAATTGTAGATTACTCGTTAAACCATCAATCTTTGTGTCTATCTTGGATATCAGCGAGTTTGATTGTCTCAAGGAGTTCGTTAAATTCAAGTTCTCCTCTATTTTACCCAAAGCTGCGTTTGATTTCTCCAAAAGACGGTCTGTCACATCCGCTATATTGACATGAGACGACAGCCTGCTTTGAAAACAACCATTGGGTGAAGCTCTAGACATGATATTTGTTGTGCTTCAAAGACCACCCTTTGTTTTTCTGTTTTTGAATTAATTGAATTGATCCACAGTATACTTTTAATCGATAGGGATTAAACAACAAAAGCAGCACAATAGAAGCTTTGGTACCGGGTTGGTCAATGATTTGGTCGATGGATCAAAAGGAGTGAAAGAAGTCTTTTGAGGAAGTCCACGTCTTGTAAAGCACAGTTGATGATGGATGAACACAAATTAACCATTGGCTGCTTATTGGAAATCAGCGCCATACATCTTTTTTTCTGCACTGTACACACTAAGCGTAAACAAAAAAAGTAAACAAAAAAAAGCCAATGCAGTTTTGAACAGGCCAGCACAACAGCTTTCGCCTAAAATTTGGTGAATTTCTATGGGGAATATGATCTAAGAAGAGCAAGTTTGATTGTGCTAATACAATGCTCAAACAGTCTCAGACATAAAGCTTTTGACTGATTATGATCTAAAGTTGTTGACAACTTGTTTGAGCCTCTGAGTTTCAAATTTTGATTTACAGTTTTTGTCTGGTCTCCCGAGTGATGGCTCTATACCCGAAACGTAAGCTTGACCGTCTCCCAATGACAGTACATATGGTTTTCCTATACCATATATTGACCTCAAATTTGATCGTATTAGATTGATTTTTTGGGCCAAAGTATCGTGACTCGTGACTTCATTAGTCTCATATAACAATTATTTCTTATACTAGCTGCCCAGCTGGTACATATGTTGTGTTCCAAAACCTAGTGTTACTATTCCAAAACCTAGTTTTACATTCCAAATTGTAGTATTGCTATACCAAATTGTACACACCACAATTTGGCCCCGGAAATGCTTTAAACCTAGGATTTGGAATATACCTAAATCTACATACAAGGATTTGGTATAATACCAAGTTGTTGTTAATATAATTTATCATCAAGCTAAAATCATGCAATTGAAAGCTAAAGCCAATGTAAGCTCTTGGTGGATCTTTTGGACGGATTGACTACGATTATATTGAGCGAAGCAATTTTTGGCTCACTGATCACAATCATATTTCAAACGTTATGAGAGATCGAAAATTTTATGAATCTTTAGGAATGGAGTTAATTTGCCTAACCAACCAGGTATTTGAGATTGACAATGTTTCAAAAGATATAGCTGCTACTATTGTTATCGATCCATTTGATTTTAGACGTTTTGCTACTTCTTTTGATCATTCTGAACTCTGAAGGTTTAGGTGGAGTTACAGATAGTGTACTTGAATCCATGTTTTAAAATGGCAATCGGAATCCATTGAAGTTTCTTACAATAGTTTTCCATAGTCATCATTGGTTTGCTTTGGCATTTGAGGTCAATTGGGGGAAAAATAAATGCGTATCAGTCAAAACATTAATTGTAGACTCGATCAAATAAGAACGTTCTGATTACTACAATTCATCCATCGAATCTGTGGAGACCTTTGTTAAGAAATTGCTTGAAATGAGAGAAGACTCAACTGAGTATATTAAGTTTGAAACTAGAACTTTTTTTCTCATGAACAAATTAGCACGCTCAACTGTGGTCCTATGTCAATATTGAACCTTTACCATATTTTTCTCAAACACAATAACGAAATGGAGATTATAATGGACGGTGTAGGTGCCCCAAAAATGGATACTCTTAAACATTATATTGCAAGAATCATGATGACCACAATTCAGGTGTCATGAAGTGCTTTGGTAAAATTTCCAAAGATAAAAGTTTCTAATTAAAAAGAGCAATGAGACAGGAGAACTTCAGTTAAATCCTGAGTATATAGTATATAGATCAACCTGAAATTCTCAAAGTAGGTTTCTTGAAGTGTTCAAACATGTTGCCGATCTTTCTACTTCTCAAACTTAATACTTGTTAATATGTATTACTGGTTCCATAGCTAAGCCATTTGATCACTCGTAGATTTCGACCTAAGTAAAATCTATAATATATTCCAAGGTAAAAGAGGAGCTCGGAGGTATAAGTTTTAGAATTCAAAATCCAGCCTTGGCCCGCGGCTCGGACAATTAATTTTTAAAAATTGTAATTTTGTGAGTCAAAATTAGATGAGTATCATTTTTGAAGAGCCAGATTCATATGTATGCTACTCCTACGTCATTTAATAGAACAATTGTCGGCGTTCATGAAATAATTTTCAATTGAATTCAACTATAAAATGAACCAGCTTTACCAAAAATTAAACGCATAATTCAAAAATAAAAAATATATTCAAAAATTATAATATAAAATTGAAATAAAACGTTATTTTTGTATTACATATACAAAATTATATTAATACCTCATTGTTCTTTTATAAAATGCCGCAGTTTAATCTCATTCATAGGTTATTTGTCTCTAAAATTGGTCTAAGGTCTAAGGTACTAATTTTACAATTCATGTGTTTTATATGTTCATCAAAAAAAAAATAGTGAGCTCAATTTACAAAAAAACTAAGAGCAGCACTACTAAGCGCAGAGCCTGAAGTAGTGATATATGATTTCAAATTGTCATTATCTATTTTATTTGTCTACTTATTGCAATTTGAAACTTTTTACTAGGTTTTGGTATGCGCGAAATCCTAGTACCAGAACCCGGGTTCTGGTATTTTTTTACTACGTTTTGGTACATGTCATATATACAAAATTAAGAGTAATTGTATTGTGAAGCACACGGTATTTTATGATTCCGTTTGTGTGCAGGTATCATCGAATACACTGAACGTCTACGTCGATATAGTCCTTTGTTACCTGAAGTAACAGATATGACGTCGTAATTCCAAGATCGTTCTTTGTAATCCTAATTTTTGAAGCTAGTAACTTTCACACTTGTCATTGTTCCTATAATCTCGGAGTGGGAAATACTACAGCGCACATATCGACAAATTACTCATTACATTAGCGACTTCTATAGCCTAAATCATTCACTTTATCATAGTCGTACCTGCTTAGCACGTTACTAACACCATCGGATTCAAAATCTTCGAAAGGATTTGTTGCTATTGTTGATCTTTTTGGAATCTCTGTCAGCGTCGATTTATCGTCATCATCATAATTGGGTATTTGCAGCTCTAACTGACGTTTATCATCCAGAAAGGGATTATCCATTTCATAATCTTTTTCATTAAATTGTTTCTGTTTGTGATCTTGAGGATCAATGAATGGGTTTTCACTGTTGAGTTTCTCACTTTCTGCCATATTGATAACTTTCAGATTTGATGTCAGCGGGTATCCATATATTTTCCGCTCTTCCTCTGTTAGCTGTCTTGGTGGCCCAATTGTCAAAGTTTCTCGTTTTTCACTGAACCATTTGTGGTTAACATAAATTATGACAAGTCCGATCAGCAGCTGCAATGCCCATATACTCAGTAGGACCAATGATATGTACAGCTCAAACATTAAACTTTTCTTATACTGTTTAATGACGGTCATTAACATGGAACTCATTAAATCTTCAGCATTAGAAATCATACCTGTGGCTTTGCTAGTGACACCACCAGAATCTGTAGAGTTGATTCCAGCAGTAGTGTCATTGGACCATGCTTGTGTCAAATATTGATCTTCCACTCTCGGTAGCGAGATCTCAGCATTATCGTGTATCCAAGTCAGTCCTTTTTCAATCTTTACTAATTTGTTTTCAACAACACACCCCACAATAGTCTTGACCGGGTCGTATAATATGGTTCCATTGAATGCTGTAGATATTGCATCATTCATATCATCAACAAAGGTAGAAATTGTATCATTAATAGAATCAGTTGCTATTTTAACCCAAGAAAACATATCATCATTAATATTTGTTTCCTTTTCCGTGATGTAATCATTAGTCGAGTCTGTCCACTGAGCTATTGCATCATCTATATTTTCACTAATTTCAGTCGTTATATCATCAAATGGTGAATTTGATTTGGATAACGATCTGGTCAAAATTGATAATATAATGAATTGTAATACGACAGCCAGCAATCCTGCCATGGCTATACCCAGAAGTATTAGCGCTCTTGAGGAAAAAATATAAGATATCAACCATCGTATTCTCGTTTGATGCGAAGTGTTATTTGTGGCTGCCTGTGAGGTATAGATCCCCATACTGGTTGGATATTTGTTGAAGGTTCTCTCCATGACTTCGATGGGATCTGATTTATTGACAAGATTCTCTTGAAAAAACGAAAGTCTTTTCCAATACCTAAATTCCTCCCAAATTATAGGTATTAATGCCATTACAGATCCAATGACTAATAATGCAACAAAGACTTTCACCATAATGGTGATGTCTTTAGATAAGTCTGAATGGAACTTGTTGATCTTGTCACTATTATCAGAGCATATTGTAAGATGTTGTATCTCTGGAACAAACAATGTTTCACCTTCTGTGCTCAATGCCGTAGTATTTGCCAATCTCGTACGAACCATTTCAAAAGGTGTCTTGATTAAACCTTCAGTTTTGTTTTTCACAGTTTCGAAATCGGGTGTATGATCTTTCAAATCTTCTAGCTTGCTATTAACAGAGTTTGGAATGTTAAGATGTTTCAATGAGTTTATTGTTAGGTTAACTTTTTTCATGGTAGAATTACCGTCATCATCGTCATCACCATCGAAGAAGTTCTCGACCTTGTCAGCGACATTTATAGCCTTATTTAACAGTTTGGAAATATCTGTTAGTCCATCTTCAATATCATCCGTAACGTCACCAAGTGTATCATTGACCCAACCTATCACCTTCTCCGTTGAATTTACCGCAACGTCAACTGCACCATCTATGGTTGATACTAGGACACATGCATAGGTACCTATTACCATCTCAAGCGCAAAAAGAATTGAATGCTCAGCACCAGTCAAAATCAATCCCAGAGTCTGCACCGTTTTTTCATTGATTTCATCTATACTTTTCAATATAAGAAAATTTGAAGATTTGGCAATATAATGAGGAAATGAAGCCATATTGGAAACGTATGTATCAATTGTAGGACATGTGTTGAGTGTATAATCCTTAGAATTTGTGAGTGAAGAATCCAGAGACTGGTGAAATAATAAAAGTTTCAAGGCAATCAGTACCAATAAAATGGTGTATTTGTTTAGCCATGCCTGTGATATTCGATCATTTAGCGTTAAATATGGTTTCATGACAGCGGTTATAGATATTCAGATGTATTGATGACAGATAAGTGGCACCGAGTACGCTGAGCATATTAGCAGGAACTAACTCGATATAAGAGCGATTTCAAGGGTCTTTTTTAGACACTGTTGATGTTTTGAGATTGTTTGATCTATCGACACAATATGAAACAAAAAGTAAACAAGTGTGGAAATGGCCACTTTTAGTCAGCGCTGCATCAAGAAAGTCTTATCACATTCTCTAGTAGCATTTGGCACACTTCATTGATATTCCAAATGACTCTTCATCGCTGTACGTTTAGCGCCCTTTGTCAAAATCTTGTTTCAGGTGAAGTTGGTGGTGAAGTGATCGTTCACTTCAGAAGCGCCAATCTGAAAAGTCCGAGATGTCAAACAACAACGGTTTCATCAACTCCACAAAGGGCACTTTTTGAAACAGAGAGAGAGAGAGAGAGAGAGAGAGATGCTACAATATTGATAACTACTTATGCTCTTGAAGCTTATAGGCGTTAGTTTCTACTTTGATCAATGTCACGATAAATAGTCATAAGATATATTTCACATAAGACCACCAAGACTCAGAAGACAAAACCCAGATAGCACGGCTCACAAGCTTGAACGACCAGTACCAGCTTTTGGTGGGTATTTTGGATCGCTACCATCAGAGATGTTGTGTCTGCAAGTACACCTGTAGCTAATGTTAGTATATTGTACTTTATTAGATCTCTCCACGGTGTTGTAGTACTCACCAGAATTTCTTTGGAGTGCCATCCATAACTGAGGATGCTTCAGCTGGGGAACCTGTCCAGCTTTTCTTGTTACAGAGACCACAGATAGCGCTATTGCATGTCATTTTGCTTTAATTGTTTGATTGTAATGTAGCGGTTATTGATCAGTTCTTTGACGACCGTGTGTATAAAAGATAAGAAGATCATACAGAAGCAGACCATGATAGAAACGAGGATTCTCACCGCTATTTATTCAATCTCCCCATGATTTAAACGCCAGTTGATTAGCCCAGTCTTATCTCACCTAGAAATTGCCCCAGCTTTCTCCTTTCAACCAATCTTGTGCCCAATTTCTGGATCTGCGCAGGAAAAAACTCCGAAGCTTATAATAAGTCTCACCACACAATTTACAAATTCCAATGTCCGGGGTATAACATAAGCACACTGCAGCCACTTGATTGGCCCAGAGAGGGATCCACGGATAAACTGAGACGTGGCATGTTTTTAATGAGATCATGATACCTTTGGATGTATACTGAGATTATAAGCGACAGATAGCTCTGTCTACAAGGTGCCAGTTCCAATATTCCCATTGGGCGGCAATTTAAAGCCGTCTCGGTCTATTTCTAATATACACAGACTCTGATATGAAGCCATCTAATAGATCCCCCACGCATCTTCACAACCATGACAGAACTTGGAACATGCCACTGAAGCACTGAGTGGATAGTCACTTAGACCAATCTTCTCATCAACATATTCATCAGCAAAGTTATCTTTACCTCTGGCCATAGCACCGACAAACACACAGACACTTTCATTGTCTTCCAACTTCTCAACGTAATCTTGCACTCTAGTCAATTTGGCATCAAATGATAATGTGACTTTTCTACACTTTGGTGGTAGATGATCCGTTATTGGGTTCTTGATGACTCTTAATAATTTATCTTCAGAGTTAACGGATCTAATACTCAATTTATGAAGTAATTGCACCATCAAACCTGAAAATCTCTTGAATGTTCTAGGTATACGAACTGATGGATTGACCTCCACCAAGACACCTCTAGCGGTTTGAATGTAAACTTGTAATTTCCCAGCTTTATTTATTGGAGAATCCAATAATGTCAATAAACATTGATGTGTGATATCCGGTCTAGCTTCTGAAATGTCACGACCCATTTTCTTCAATAATCCCTGGTGATCATCACAATTCAATAAGGCATATTTATCTTGACCTGGACCATGTCCTGAACTGATCTTGTGAGTTTCTAAACATGCTGCACTTAGCACAACAATCAATCTTTGTGTATCTTTATCCTTCGAAGTTACTGGTGTTGGGGCCTCTGGGACCAAAGATGCAGGCAGCACTTCTTTCTTAGATTCCTTCTTATCAGACATCTTTCAACTAATAGCTCTACGCAAATTAACCAGGTATTATGTTCACCTCATCACAGTAAAATTTCAATAAGCACTTTTGAAATTTTTTTTGGGTTTCTGCCAAAAAAAAAACAGTAGATCTGATTATGTCATCACAAGTAAACACATTTTGAAGATAGTCATATATAAACATTGTCAAATCTATCAACTGAGCGGTTATTTTCTAGAAGCTAAGAAGCCGATTATAATGGATATAGACTTCAGTGATGACCCATTCAGTGATGATGATGATTTTGTGGCGCTCACGCTGAAGCCGCCGCCAAAACTTACCCAAACACAACCTGAACAGGCAGCGACTTCAACAGATCATGATTCATATAACGGAGGCGTCGATGACTTGTTGGTAGCTAAGGGTGAAATCGCAGTTCTACGGTCCAAGATCTCAGAGCTAGAGAGATTAAAACAAGTGGAGCGTGAGGAGTTGCTACAGAAAAGCTCACACGATAAGGAATCAAATGAAGTGAAAATACAGGCTTTAGAAAATGCAGTACAAAGATTAGAAGATGAGAGAAAGTTCTTATCGGTAGAGGTAAGGAACCTAAGCCATGCTAGAAAAAAGAGAAAGACAAGTGAAGTGGAATCAAGGCCATCTACTCCAGAGCCAACCATACCCAGACAAAAAGTTATACCAACACCTCAACCGCAAGTACCATTATCCAAACCAAAGACAATCAAAATTACACAACCTAAACAACTGACATCTGAGAACATGCTATTCATCGAATCCATACTATCACACACAATTCCCTCATGTCCTAGGAGCACGATGCAATATTTATCACATATATCATTGTCAATTGAATTTGTATCGCCAATAGATTCACTTTTTAAAATTCCTGCACATGAAGCTATATCAACACATTTGAACAACTACTTATTGATGAAGCAATCTTCAACTCGTCTTGACCGTCTACTAGCTTCAATAATAAGCAATTTAAATTACTTGATACGGTGGATAATCCCAAACATTAAAAAAGAACATGTTGCCATTCCTTTCTTGATTTCGATACTACATTGTTGCATCAATTTCCGTCCTGCTGCCTTGTTACCTGATGTCAAAAACATCGTGGTTAATCTCACTAAAGAGATGATGAATACCTACTACGGTGTTATCAGAAAAGTTGAATCTGTTGAAGAAGACGATTTAAACTCTCAAAAATTCAAGATTGGAGTTGTGCAAAAGAGAGTCATTGAAGGACTGATTTTTCAATTCAATGTGGAGCTACTAGAAAGTTTGATGATTGTTTGCAATGACAGCTTTACTGGGAATGAATTGTTGAAAGAGCTATCAACCAGTGATATTCCTAAAATGATCAAGAATGGTTTATCATCTGGTTGTGTTGGTGCGATGTATGCGTTTGTGGAAATATTAACCATGCTCAAATTAGAAGAATCAAATATCCCACCTATAATTACATCACTTGTTAAAATCTTACATGATGATACTGGTGTTTTGGGATTGACAGATTTGGAATTTAGCGGAATGAACAGATTATTTCTTGATGAATCCAATTCATGGAGGTTAATAGATGGATTAGTTTTACCCCACGGCGTCGCAGATGAGCAACAAGTTGTTTATACACAAGGTGAGATAAAACAAGAACAATTGGAGTTCAAAATTTTCAATATGAAGCTTCGTATATGTGAATTTTTCGAAATCTTGCTGATGGATGAATTCAACAATGTAAGGTTTTTCATAAAGGATCCAATGGTGCTAAAACTGATCATATCAACTATAGGAAGACAGCAAGAGTATATCTTCAAATCACCAAGAGGTCAAATAACTCATCTAAGATCCAAATTAATCGCCAATATAATTGGATTGATTCATTTAATCTGGGAATTATCAACATCTACAACTACAAACGGTATAATGACAACTTCACCACGTTTGACCAAAGATACAACACATGAATTGATAGTAACATTGTCCCGCATAGCATTCAGCGGAAACGTTACAAGTAATAAAGCTAGTGAGTTTTTGTATGAATATAGGAAACAAGACACTGTTCAAACCGTTTTTAATAAATTCAGTGAATCTAGAGCAAGGGAATTGAGTCATGTACAGTTAGAAAATAATTTTGAATCTATGGTCAATGCAGAAGTCGGTATAAGCAACGGGATAGAATTTGCTTATGATGATATAGTTGTTGAATCAGCTCGTGATATTTTGGAGAAATGTACCACAATGGATGAAGCTGATAATTTATATTTATCAATGAATTCCACATAGTTAGCAGATATTCTTCTTTACATTACAAAACACGTAGTTAAAGTGAATACTTTATATTATGGTACAAAATACAAGAATTTCCCAAATGACATAGATTCATCAATTTTATGCTGTAAACTATACCTTAACCTATTCTTTTAAATTAAAACTTTATATGAAACAAATAATTAAAAATCCATTTTAAATTTAAGCAGATGATTGTGGTTTAGCAACACCAGATTGGAAGTTGTTTTTGAATCTTCTTGGTAAAGATTTCAAATGTTGTTGACGACCAGTACCAGTAGTTCTTCTTCTCTTAGCTTTGGTAGCCCAGTTATGAGATCTAATTTTAGCTGATGGGTAACCACATGAAGCACAGGTTTTTTTTTGAACATGGAATGAACGTTTACCACATCTGTTACACAAAGTGTGTGATTTGTTGTGACGTTTACCGAAAGAAGGAGTACCTTCTGTTGGAAAGAATTGTTAGTGATCTGTTACTCTTTGCACTGTACTCGGGAGAGACAAGATTAGTTAAGTGAAGTGTGGGTTTTGAACTTTGCCTTGAATTATTCAAATTTGTAAATACCTCTCAAATAGATTTGACTATAATGATTATCTGTTGTCTTGCTCGACAACATATCTGGGATATAGACTTCGTTGTGTTTGTAAATGCTTGTATTTGCTGACTCAAAAAAATTGATGTTTTCTGATGAAAAATGTAATGTTCTGATCATTGCATGCTCAAATTTCCCAGTTAATGTTCTCAGTTCTCTTGCTTATCCATTGTAACTGTTTTTTAATTGTCCCATGATGTTTTCATTATAACGCTTATGACTTGTTGAAAATTTTCACCGTTGGATTAAACTCCCTGGAATAGACAATCTACAGCTATTCCATAACACTCATAAATGCTGCTCTTCACTCTCTTGATCTCTCCCCTGTAAATGATATTTGGAAGTCTACTTACTACCCATGATTGATTATAACTTTCTTTATGTATCAGAAACACCTTCTATATGTTTGTTGGTATCAACAGGTCAGTATTAAAATTTGTTTTTCACCAGAGTAGGAGATCCCACAGACTCAGTAGTGAGAGTTTGGTGCCCGTTGAGAAAAGACAGAATCGCAGTAGTTTAGGATATGGTTCGCGACACAGGTCCTGGCTGGTGGTTGGGACAGAGCTGGGAGAGTGGTGAGTTTTGCGTAGGGGCAGCACAGGAGCTGGGAGGTGTTTGAAAACTGTGTTAGTTGGTGTGTGGGTGTATACTAGGGCTAAACAACAGTCATGTGATCGGGCTGAATAATCATGTGACTAGGGCATAGATATAAAAAGACACCAACAGCGACACAGGAGCTTTAGGAGCGATTGGCAAGGATACAGCTACAGTACTATTAAAACATTGGCTAAGGAGACCCACCAAAGCGATGGTTATTATGGCCAAACACACCGGTATCTGACTTTAACACACCATTAACGATCTCTCAGCCTTTAAGAAACTCACAAGTCGTTTCTCATTCCAAATTCCCAAAGGCTCAAAACTTCACGAGACACCAGTTTAAATTTTCAATCGTGTTTCGCGTCTTTGTTTACATTTCGAATAACTTTATCGTGTCTTGCATTTGAATTGTGAATAGGTAAACATTTACCAGACGCCAAAATCTTGAGGAAGTTTATTAGTGTAACCTTATCCAAATTCACACCACAAGAACTATATTTTGGATATTCAGAACGAGAAGCAACTTCATCAGTCTTGAGTAAAACTACAACAAAGATGAGTCTCTCTCAATTCCCACCTTCTTCTCCATTCTTGGATACACATGAAGAAGATGTTGATCCATTCAGTTCATCAAAGGGCAAAAAGTTTGTGATTAATACTCCATTCAACAAGAATAAATCTATTTCACCATCAAAGGAAACTTATCCAACACCAAACCCAAGTTCTTCCATTGGTAACTTTCGTTCTTCATCTCCTGCTCGTGCTGCTGCTGCTGCTGCACCAAATCCAACTGTGGAAACCGCTTCTGTTCAGCATCAAACATCTAATCTTTCGTCTGAAGAGGAGGAACAAGTTCAATACAAGAGTCCATTGGAAGATGCGTTAAGAGTTCGAATCACATCTCACAAGACTGTGTCATTGGGTAGATCACACCGTTGTGATTATTTCGTAAGATCTAAGTTTGCTTCTCGTGTTCATTTGAAGTTACAATATTTGGAGGAAACAAATGAATTGAAAGTCTTATGTAAAGGGTTCAATGGTGTTGTTATCAACTTTGGGACTGAATTGAAAGGTTTCGTTAAACAACTAGAAAATAACAATTTTAAATTCGTTCAAAAACAAGCCAATCAAAATGCTGCCAAAGACGAAGTATTCAGTGATTTATCAGTCTTCAGAGACGAACAAATTATTGTTCCATACCTGGATAGCTTGACTTTAAATATTAAAGATCATATCACTTTGTTGGAGCTAAATTTAGAAGATGACTCTGAAACTGAAGATGAATTACCAGTATTGCATGACGCAAAATCAGTTAAAGAGGATAATAAAAAGGCAGAGACAGAGGAAACTCAAAAGGAAAGTAAGAAAGTTATTGAATCCAAAGTTGAATCTAAACCTGCTAAACACGTTGAAATAAATGAACATGTTCAATCAATCGAACCAAAAGCACCATCTACCGCTGAAACCATATCCCAGAATGAATCTTCAGGAAAATCAACTCCAGCTGACCTCAAACTTGATAAACCGGCTTCTCCAAAACAAGAACTTAATCGCTCAAGGTCGATGGAAACCATTAAACTTCCAGAATCTTCAGACCTAAATCAATCACAAACATCATCTGCATCAAGATCTAAATCCGTCGAACCTACACAACTTTCAGTTCAAACCACCTCATCCACTGCTTTACAACCAAAATCAGAATCACAATTAAACAAACAAGAATATCAGTTACAACAGCAACGCCGTCGTAAGGCTGAATCAGGTTTATCACCACAAAAGAAGAAACAAGTGACTACAAAACAACATCAACAACCTCGTGATAAGATTTCACAATTAAACATTAAAGAAGTAATTTTAACGGTGGAAGATTTACCAACCGTGCAAAATGTCTTGATTAACCATCTTGCATTTTCAAGAACTTCACAAACCCCATTATACCAATTACAAACTGTCAGTGCTAAGACATCGAACTTATCACGTACACAATTACGTGCTATCTTATTCGATTTGAAATGTATCGGGACAATCTATAGAAAGGGGAAAGATGCTGCTGGTAAACCATTAGATGAAGAATACTATTACGATGTGGAAAAAGATGATGATTTTGATAGAAAAGGTTTGGTTCAAAGTGTTAAAGGTGCAAGTGCAGGTTTGAGAAATTGTAGAAAAGTCCATAAACAATATTTCTGGAAAAAACCTACTAAATGAGTGAGAATGTAAATTAGGCTATGTATAATAAAACAGTTGCAATGCAAGATTTGATAATATGAAAGTGGGTGATTTGTTGCAGTAGTTGGCGCGTGGACAATAATATATATTGTAATTCATCATACCCCAATATTTCTAGGAAAGATATATCACTACGGATATACACGCCCATTTGCTACGCGTTAAGCTTATTATAGACCATACTAGTTACAAAAAAATTCAAAATGTTCATATCAATTAAATTAAATTCTATAATTAACAGTAAAAAAACTAACAATATACATGGTAAGATTAAACTATAAAAAAACAAGAGCAAATAATACCTTTGAGGGGCATTTGGAACTAAAAGCAAAACATGTACAAAAAGGCACAATTAAACGACAAACAAAAAGGCAAATAACAACACAAATTTTAAATGAATAACAAAGAATGAATGAATGGATGATAAAAAGTGTCTCTCAATTATGCTATATTATGAAAAAGTTTTATGATTTTGACAATCAATCTGAAAATGCTAAAACATTTTCTCTGTTCAAGATTCTTTCAATTTCATTAACCAAAGTCTTGAAACTCTTTGTAGAACCTTTGATTTTTTCAAATTTAATACATGAACCTTTCTTACCATAAGATTCAACATTTAATTTAAATTTGGTACCGTTTAAACTCATAATGTTGTTTTTGGAGATTTCACCTTCTAATGTCATGGATTCGTCTTTAGCATTAATGTTCTTTAAACCATAATCATTCCATCCCATTAACAATCTTCTCAATGTTTGATACATTTCATTTGGTTCATATACTGTGTTTAAAGTTTTACCAGGTACAGGTGTTGGATTGGATGTGAATCTCTTGAAAAAGTTTGATGATTGTTGAGGTTGTGATTCAACATCAACAACTGGATCTTTCTTACCCAATGACCATTTTCTGAAAAATCCACCACTACCTGATCTTTTGTTATTAGTATCTTTAGTGACATCTGCCAATGGATCTTTGGTAATCTTAGTAGTAGAAATTGAAGGATTAGTTGGTGGTGCAGGAGCATTTCTTCTAGGTTTTGGTAAAACTTTTGGTTCATCTTCAGTTTCGTCTTGATGGATTGGGATCTTATTCTTCTTGCTTTTAGTTTGGATAGGTTCAAATTGATCTGGTAAATCAGGAATATTCAAACCTTTATACATTGAATCATCACCATGTTCATTTGATTCCTCATTTTGTCTTTGACTTTCTTGGATTAATTCTCTTGAATCTTCACTGACAATTGGAGTGGATTCTTCATTTGATTCTTTCAAAGCAGTTAAACGATCAGCATAACTTAGTCTTAATCCACTAGATTTTGAATATGAGTTAGAAGCTGGAGTTGGTTCTTCAGGGATCATTGGTGATGGTTTCTTTGATTGGATTGAAAATCTTTTAGCATTTGCATCAGAATCTGGAATATCATCTAACTCTTTCAGTTTTGAAGCCAAGTTTGTATATGAGTCTCTTGTAGAATATAAAGAAAGAACAGATAATCTTTTGTTTGAACTGGAAAAATGTCTGGATTTTCTAGTAACTTGTGGAATTTTAACTTGAGATAAAGTAGTTGGACCATCATAATCAACAACCTGTGATTCTCTTTTATCTGCTTTAGAACTTCTTTTCTCATTAATCTTTTCATCTTCAAATTGTTTTGGAATTTGTTTCTGTTTTTGTAGAGTTGAAGCTCTTTTCCAGTCTAAATCATATTTGGAACCAAGGAATTTTGATCTTCTAATAGCTTGAACAATTGAATCATCTTGATCATAATAGAATTTAGAAGTTCTCCATGTTTTCTCATCAAGATTTAAACCTGGATCTAATCTTGATTTTGGTCTTGCTTCTAGAGGGTGAGAAATTGCTCTTTGTTGAATCTTAGATATCTCTTCTTTATCAATTAGCTGAGAAACTCTTGCATTTGGACCAGAAATTGAACGTAACTTAGCGTTATCAATTGTACCAGCTGTACCAAATCCATCATCAACATCAACAATGTCGTTTTGTCTTGAAGTCAATTCAGCTTCAGCCAAGGCTCTAGATCTAACTTCTGCTTGTTCCTTCTCAGCAGCAGCTTTGGCAGCAGCAGCAGCTTCTTCTTCTTCTCTTTGTTTAGCTAATTCCAATTGTTTTTGACGTTCAAGTTTTAGTTTTTCCTGTCTTAATTTTTCATGTTTTTCATGTTCAAAGATTTCATCACATAGAGTAGCAAAATCAGAACTGGTTCTTTTTGCTTCCTTATCGATATATTCCCAATCATTATCGTTGGCTAGCTTGGCATAGACAGCAATCAACTTGGAAGTAACAGAACGTCTTTTACCAGGTATCAATGAAGCTCTCATGCTGCGTCTTTTTGATTGTGATTTGGTAATACCACCACTTGTATGAGGTGGAACTGGAGCAATATTTGAAGAAGTTTGTTGAGCTGCTGGAACTTTTTGAAAGTCATTCATCAGATTCTTTGGTACAGGAGGTTGCTGTTGTTGACCACCTTGTTGTAATTCATTCAAATCTTTGAAAGATCTTCTATTAGTGTTATTCTTGGTGTTGAATGAAACTGATTTTCTATGAGACGAAGAGACACTAATGACTGAACGTCTATTATTTCTTTTTGGAGTTCTATTAGCACCGTTGTTTGAAGGTGGTGTTCTATTGTTCGATGAAGAGCCTGAAGATGAATAACCAGCATTGTTCCCGTAGTTGACAGATTTGGCAATTGATAAAGATCTGACAAGACTGGCATTTGATTGATTATGTCTGTATCTTAGTAGCAAAAAATAAAAAATCTTTTCAGTTGTTGATTCTTTCTTCAATAAATTCTTGATAATTTCCTTTTTATCTCTACCATGCCATAATATAATCAAATTTTCCAAAATTTGTGAATCAATTTCTTCAACAGAATTAATTTGGTTTAGATAAGTATTTGGACTTGGTAGGTCTTCAAGAGTCTTTGTATCTCTTTCATTTAGTGGATATTTCATTAACAATGGATGACTCAACACTTCATGAGTTTTAATTCTATGACTTGGTTCCACTGTAAGCATCTTTGCGATTAAGTCTTGAGCCTCTATGGAGATATCATTTGGCATTTCAAAAACACCGTTTTGCACTTTCAATAACAAGGATCTAATGTTTTCATCATCAAATGGTAATCTACCAGTCAATAGAGCGAATAAGATAACACCACAAGACCAAACATCACTTTCGAACCCGTGATAATGTTTACCACTAACAATTTCTGGAGCGGCATAATGAGGTGAACCACAACTTGTCTCTAAAAGACGATCATTGTTTTCCAAAGCTGCCATACCAAAATCTGCAATCTTGATGTTCAAGTTGTGATCTAGTAATAAATTTTCAGGTTTCAAATCTCTATGACAAATACCCAGGGCATGACAATAACTTGCACCTAGCATGATTTGTCTGAAATAATCTATAGCTTCTTTTTCAGATAAAGGACCTCTTTCCACTAATAAATCAAAAAGTTCACCACCTTCAACATATTCCAAAATTAGATATAAGGATTTGGAAGTTTCCCAAACATCGTATAATCTAAGTACATTTGGATGATTCAATAATTTCATGATGATGATTTCTCTTTCGATACCATAAGCTAACCCAGCAGCATCACGACCTTTCTCATCAGATCCATTATCGAATGTGTTTAAAATAGATTTAGAAACCACCTTAACAGCGGCTTTCTGTTGAGTTTGCATGTTTTCAGCGAGCAAGACACGTCCAGTTGAACCTTTTCCCAAAGTTTTACCTAATTTCCATGGTCCAATCTTGTTAATCTGTGATGTGTTGAAAGTTGAGGACGATAGCAACGAAGACGCCACTGAAGGCTGTCTTGAATGGTATGACATGACAGTTTGTAGCTCTTTCCAATGGCACACCTTTGTTGTTGTTGTTTTGCAATTGAAGTGCTAACAGGCTTTAATGAATGACTTTAGTTGGATGTAACTTTAGCTTGGTTGTGAAGTGTAAGAAGAGAAGTTTGAACTTTGCAAAATTAATTTCACAAAGGATACACCAGAGATTAAATGAGAGTACAGTATTTGCGTTTCCACCAATCTTTATTGAAATGAGTTAAACGCGGTCAATTTTTTGCAGTAAGGGAGATTCGCGTTTAGATTTAGATGTATACATCTGTAGGGTTTTCTACATAGGCGACGCGAATTAAAATAGTTGAAAGGGTTGAAAAACTGGCAACAACTGCAATTAAGACTCCTTTGGGACCGTTCATCGACGGATTGGGTTAAGTGCTGTGAAATGCCCTGTCTAGACTTTGTATGAGCTACTGCAAGATCTCTAAGCCTTAGTGAGAATATGTGGTATGAGTATCTCATGTTGACATTGAAATTTGAAAAGGTCCACCCGTGTCTGGAATGAAACGGTTTAGGTTAAAATATGTATCTCAGCATTCAAAAATTGGGAAATGTAATGAGAGAATACCGAAATGTTACTGTGCCAAATTGGTATTGTGTTAATTATACGCATTACAATTGGGAATTATAATTACAGAATTAAATTTCAGTAGTACGCGTCTGTTGTTAGAACAAAACAAACGCGTTGCGCCATCATATACGTGATTCTATAACGTTCGTTTAAGCATTTATTAGATGTTCAACACCATTAATCCAGCCGCTCTGGCTTAACAACCACCAACCTATAGAATTGTTAGTAACATTGAGCTTGCGCATTTTATAATATATACTTACTTGTTCTTGATGAGCTTCGATAACATCACCATCTTCCAAATCCATATCATCTGGAGTCATATCGGCATTGACTCTTTCACCTTCGTACAAGAATCTTATAGAGTTCAATGATTTACCTTGTCTTTTGGCGAAAGCTTCCATTAATCTTTTCAATGGTGTAGCTCTTTTAATTTTGAAGAAAATTTCATTTGTACCATCACTAACTTTCAAGTTGATGTGAGTTTCAGACTTGACATCTGGCTTGGTTTCGTTCAAATCTGGCTTTTGATCTTGTGCTTCTGAATCAGACATTGTGGGATGTGTTGTATATAGGCGCTATCTAGTTGTGTAAAGGTTGAAGACTTTAATGGCGACTTTTTCTGAAGTTGGATCTCAAAGCGCGTTCGCGCTCTTGTTGATTTATCAGCTGACATAAGTGCTTACAAATCAGTTTACCCTGCTACTTCTGACATGGATTATATAATCAATTATAATTCAAATGATTCCCCATTCAAATTAATCTTGTTGGGGTTTATTGATGTGAATTTTTACAGGTTTTATTGATGTAAAAGAGTACATTGTTGGCAAAGAGATTAGGTGTGAACTTTGAAGAGACACTGTAAGAGAGATAAGTACCACACGTTCGCAAGTGGTAAAGTACTCGCTGCTCTGTCATTCATTGACAGAATATATAATAAATCAAGGGGCATTGGTGTACGTGATTCTTGAAAATTCAAGTGCATTTTCTATAAAAATTTATATATAACTCCTCATGATAATATGATCGAGCAATTGATCGTTCAACTATATAAAATTAAAAGCTTGAACGGTCGAGGGTCCAGGTCTATTTATAACAATCGACATTAATCTCGAGCAGCTGAACAGCTCGGAACTGTCTGTCATCTGGCACGCCATCGTCTTAATATTGTAAGCAGATGAAATCACTTCCATCAATAACCTTACTGCTTTATTGTATATAGTACAAACATCCCCAATCCCAATGTACCAAACTTTGTTTTGAAATTCAAGTGTACACTTTTTACTTTTTACCCCAGAGTCATTCAAAATTCAAAAATAATGTGTGGCTGACTAAGCAGGAGTGACAGCCTGTAGCTTGTACAGCTAAAAGCAACACTATAGAAGTCTGAGAGGAGTAAAACAAGGGTCTTTTAGTATATATTTGCATTTGCTCGCAAACTAACCAAATTTCTCAACAAGTTTGGCTTATTATATCCTGGATTTAAGTTATCTGTATCCTTAGCAATCTAAAAGTCGTGTTTGTCATTAGTCGTGCAGGCTCTCCAGATTTTCACATCGTCATTGCAAATTTAAAGTGTCGAGGTCGAAAAAAACCTCCAACTTCGAATTAATACCCAGATCTCAAGAAGTTGACCTTGAAATCGTTAATACTCCTGATATACTCAAATTGGAACAACTATAGAGCTATAGAAAAGCACTTCAAGAGCTATCATTATAAATAAACGTACCATTCATAGCCACTTCGCATTCCACCCAACATGAATCGATACAATATTTGGAATAACCAAGGCCCCAGCCAGACAAACACGTCGACACATTATAATGAATGGAACCCTCAACAACCACAACAAAATCAACAGAATCAAAATCAAAACCAACGGAATCCACTCTATGGCCAAGATGATCAACAACAACAAATGGGATCTCAAGTCTCTTCAGATTTGTTGTTTAACAAATTGAACAATCTTTCATCCTCATCAAACTATAATCATTTCTTACAATCATTGGAATCTGGAAATGCTTCAAATAATTATCATTATAATCAAAATAACAACCCAATGGATGGTTACAATTTTATAGATCAACTGCCTTCCTATAATAATTCATCTTCATCAAACACATTCCAACTGCCACTAGAACTACAAGGTGGGGTATCAAACATTAACTCAAGAAGACCTTCATTTGCAGCTGAACAATCATATACATCCTCAAGTCAACAACAACAACCAAACTTGAACTTACTGGCTCATCAAAACAATTTCAACAATTTTTATAATAACACATCTGGTCAAAATAATCAGTTATTACAAAATTTTAGATCCAGAAGACCTTCAATTCAAATAAACAGTAATGGAAACAGCTCAAGCAGAGTTGATTCTAGATCGCCAAGTATCTCAGGTGCAAATGGTCAAGGAAATGGAAATGGGTTGGAGCTGGATAACGGATTGATTTTGAATAATAATTTGATCGTTACATCATCTGCTTTGAAACAAGAATATTCAAATGCAAGAAATTATTTCAGTGTTGAGACATCACAACAATTATATGACGAGTTGATCTCTGAGATTGAAACTAATGAATATTTGAAGAAAGTCATCATCAACTTGAAAAAACTGAACAATTTGTTCAACTTGATCAAACCATTAGTACTTGTTTTGACAAAAGCAGGGAAGTTTGAGATTTTGTCAACACCAATTAATTCGAATATTTCATTAGACAAAAACGATGTTGTCATTGTGGATGGTGATCGTGGTAAAGATTTGGTTTTCATTTTGGATCCTTCAATCACCTTGGATGTCGCCATCTTGATCAACTATTTGAAGAAAAGGCAACACTCAAAATCTATGAGTTATGGTGGGACTGCAAATAATGGACAGAATAACATGACCAAAAATGTCAATTCTGTTATTTCTAATACCGTTGATGATTTAATTAAAGGTCATGGTATTTTGGATGAAGAAACTCAGTTCCAAATTCCATCAAAACAAGTATTGAGATTCGCCACCGCTCAAGAGATCAGAAATTTGCAATTTAAACTTGTTGAAGAATTGAAATCATACAAGACATCATTGCTGAAGATTTCAAATTTGGCCAATTTGAACAACAATTTGACAATCCTAAATTCTGAATATCAATTTGATCAAAAGAAATTGACATTCTTTTATTTTGCAAATCAAAGATTAGACTTTAGAAACTTGATTAAAGAACTATTCAAAATTTATAAGACAAGAATCTGGTTATGTGCTGTTCCAAAACCACCAATTTATCCTAACGCTAATGTTCATTCAGGTTTAAATCATGATTTGAATGATGTTGAATTCGAAAAATTCCAAATTGATGATTTCCATGTTCAAAACTTTAGAGTCACACTTCATGAGCTAGTCAAGTGAGCTGTGGATATATTCACAAATGGTCTTGATGATATCAAGAACCATATAAACGATCCAATGTCCAATTTATTCTTATCTATGATCCCACTAACTTATTTTGTTTTAATTTTTATATCTGATTTGTTTGATCATGTTCGTTTTGTTATAAAGAAAAGACCATAAAGCCCTATAGAATCCTTGAGAAGGTCATAAATATATAAAGTATGAAAAAAAAGTAGAAAAAGCCCAAAAAAAAAGAGAATTGTTTAGTTAGATTTTAATCACGATGAAATGTTATGTTATCCGCTTTATGTAAGCAGAGACGACGTAAGAAATTTCGCGACTCTCCTCTGTAATATAGATCACTTTTTGTACAACTTCACCAGATACCAGGGAGCTATTTTAAGAGCCAAAAATGGTCGCTGTTGAAGCTGTGAGAAGATACATCCCTGAATGGTCACTTGTCGTCGTCTTGGGTCTCTATTATGCCCTTATAGGCAGTAAGCAAACTCCTTTTCTTCGAGAATTTTTGATAAATGATCCAACTATTCAACATCCATATACAGAATTTGAAACCATTGATGACAAAAAATGTATACTGATCTCATCATTGATACCATTGTTCATAATTGGTATCATCACTTTACAAAGGTATAACTTTCAACTGAACAAGCTGTTTCAAAACGGCAAGAATTTCAACTTTTTGCAATTATCAATACTAGGCTTAGCTTTATCACTTTCCATAACTGGATTCATAACAATATTCCTCAAAAATTTAATAGCTAGGCCAAGACCAGATTTCATCGAGCGATGCCAACCTGATTTGCTGAAGATCAAACCAAACAAGTTACTATACACCATTGATATCTGTACAAACAAAAATAAAGAATTAATATTGGAAGGTTTACGCTCAACACCATCTGGTCATTCATCAATATCATTCGCAGGACTAAATTACGTTACATTGTTCCTGATGGCACAATTATCAGTATGGTCAAATAGACAAAGAATTCACTACTTGATTTTAAGTATCATTCCTGAATTTCTAGCTTTATTTATTGCATTATCAAGAACACAAGATTACAGACATCATTTTGGTGATATATTTATGGGTAGTTTCATAGGTTTAGGTGTAAGTTATTTCACATACAGAAAGATTTTTCCAGCTTTTAGTGATGAAAACTATAAAGACCCATACTATTTGAAAGAACACAACGAGATCTTACCATTATATCAAGATAGAGAAAGAACTGTATAGCGCTACACAAATTTTATCTATAAAACATCATACATATTAAAACCGCATGTAAAACTCCTATCAGATACTTACTATACAAGAATTGAAAAAAACCCAACCAGCAAAACTCACAATTTTTGACGTTCCAAATTATATTTTTGGAATGATCTATTCAATTGTTTTTGAACACTTAATTTCTGTGCACCCACAAAACTATCAATACTAACTTTAATAGCACGATCAACATCGGTTTGTGATACGAATTCTGATAATCTCATCTTGGCAAATGCCTCAGCAGTTCTAATAACAGATTCCAAATGACGTACGGTAATTGGGAATGAACCTGTGGTGATACTTTCACGACGCAAATCACTGTATAATCTCGCAATCTTGTCATTATCTATTTGATGTAATTTTGGTTGGATTTTGGTTCTTGAATAATGAATATATTTCATCAAGAAATCTTGTGGAATTGGAGAAATTTCATTCTCTTTTTGCTTGTTCAATTGGGAAATTTTAGTTCTTCTCTTGTTTTTCCTACTTGAATGTACTGGTGTTTCTTGTGTCTCATCATTCATCTCTTCGTCTCCATCTTCCTCGTCTTCCTCTTCTTCGTCGTCATCGATCGTTTTATTGGATCTGACATGTGAATCAATAACGAATCTCGCTAATCTTTCATCAGACTGTGCGTTAACAACATCTTTAACAACACACAAGATATCGAAACGTGACAAGATCGGTTCTGTTAGATCGACATTTTGTGATAATGGTAAAGTTGAGTTATATTTACCACCGTTAGGATTTGCAGCTGCAATGATTGCGCATCTAGCCTGTAGAGAAGTGACAATACCAGCCTTGGAAATGGAGATACTTTGTTGTTCCATAGCTTCGTGGATCGAAGTTCTATCTTGATCATTCATCTTATCGAATTCATCAATCAAACAAGTACCTTTATCGGCTAGCACTAAAGCACCACCTTCTAATGTCCATTCTCTAGTAATTGGATCTTTTCTGACCGATGCGGTTAAACCCACAGCGGAAGCACCTTGACCTGTGGCGAAAACGGCTCTTTGTGCAGTTTTTTCAACATATTTTAAGATTTGTGATTTAGCAGTACCAGGATCACCTAGTAATAACACATTGATATCACCTCTAATGGAATGTTTACCATTAACGTTTTTAGAAACACCACCAAATAATGAACAAGCAATTGCGGTCTTAATATCTTTGTGACCGTATATAGATGGTGCCACGGATGAAATGATTTTCTCAATGACACCACGTTCTCTTGATAATTTTCTAAATTCACGTTCTTCTTCTTCTGTCCAGCTAAAGATATCTAAACCTTGATCAATTTCACCATTCATAGCTTTTTGTGCACCTTCTCTTCTTCTAACGGCATTTGCCTCAATAATTGTAGCGAAGACTGGGAACCCATTCTTGACATTCAAGTTACCATCAAATGAGTTTTTATAAACACCCGTAACCTCAATTTCTTCACCTGGTTTGGCAACATCAACAAGATCCCATAGTAGAATAACTTCTCTATGACGTGGTAATCTACCAGCTGGAACAGTACCTGGAGCTTCTTGTAGTGTGACTCTTTGATAATTTCTGTATAATGTTTTCTCTGAATTTAATCTGAATGGACCTTTACTCTTACAGTTTGAGCAGAATGAAATCTTGACTTCTGTGTTTGCATCTTGGAAAAATGGACCTAGCACAGAATTACATTTCATACAGTCAAATTTGACATATTTCAATTGTGGGAAGACACCTGTTCTTCTTGTAACAACACCTGAAACTCTGACCAATGTATTTAAATTACCTTCTCTCAATTCTCTCAATGTTGAAACAGTTGGGAAGTCTGAAATTCTGACATGAATTTCTGAATGAATTTGAGAATAATCTGGATAATGTAATTCAGTGGCGTCCATTGCGACGACATCGAAAATCTTCAATAGTTCTTCAGGACAGAATGCTAAGAACATTGCCAAAATAGCTTTTGATTCTGCTAAATGGTTATAGCTGACTTCTAGACTTTCACTATTTACCTCACCTAATGTTCTAATTCTAGCACCATAAACGGACTTACCATTCTCATCTGTATATTCCAACAAGAATGATTTCAATTCTCTTGCAATTGTTCTGGAAACATTTGGTTGAGTAACCCATTCGTTCAAACTTTGAGCTTTCACGTCAGCCAATGACTCTAGTGAAAGCTCTTCGTGTAAAGGATCCACATCCAAGTCATCGTCTGAATCTCCTTGGTCTTCATCGTAGGCATTACGTCTTCTTCTTGTCCAAGATAATCCAGCATCATCAGGTGCATCCAACATTTGAGTAGCACCCAACATTTGATCTCTTTGGTCTAATCTTCTCGTCACGGCATTATAATCACCAATGTCATTGTTATCTTCAACATCGTCGTCAATATTGTCACCCATATCATAGTGATCCTCTGCTTCGTTTCTTCTATAATCATTTTCATAATTATCCATAAGATCAAGACCATCCTCTTCATCCTCAATGTGTTCGTCCAGATCATCGATATCTAACTCGTTTTCATCTTCGGCATCACCAAATGGTAAAGCACCTGGGGAAGAAGGTAACAGTCCACTTTGACCCAAGTTTGGAGAACTTCCTGGATTTGAAGAAGCACCAGATCGCAAGTCATCCTCGTTATCGCTCTCTGCTTGTCTCTTTCTTGATTGTGACATGATGGGCTTGTTGTCGGATTGATAGGTAAGTGGTAGTGAGGTTGGAGGATGGAGTTAAATCTAAATGTCAACACTTTTAGTATAAACAATCGTACTTATTTTGGCTTTAAATTGAACGCGTCCAAATTTTTCCAAGTTGAATAAATTTCGTACATAATCTGCCCGAAAAGGAAAGTGCTTATGTCAGCCATCGGTTTCGCGTTTCACCAAGGTTGACTTCCGAAAATGGTTATAACTGAGCAAGTACTACGATATACGATATGGATAATGACTATTGATGAGTATTAGTTATATTAAAAGATTATTAAATGAGTTGAAAGGAGTAATCAGGTGTTTTTTCTTTTGACCTCATGATATATAAAGGGAAAGTGTCAGGGTCGTGATTCGTGAATGTCAAATAGCATATAGCATCGACGTGGTATAAGGCTTTATGAACGCAAAATTCATATGTAGAGTTTCGTTCCTTGATTGAAAATGAATTCTGGGGCTTCAGAATCTTGGATTTGCTTGCCCGAAAGGTTTTTGAGTTTGAGTTTGGCACCATCAATGATCTTTTGGCCACAAGCTTCTGCACTTTGAGAGAACCTAGTATGAATTGTATATGCAGTGGTTTCTTGACCTTCTAACGGACACAAACTGAAAATGTCCTGGTTTTTGAATTTTAAATATTCATCTTTGACAGAGAACACTTGACTTTGAACTTTTTCGTCATGCACCAGCTCAGATTCTGTGTCTTTGTGTTTGTGCTCACCACTGAGTTCCAATTGACCTTTGCTTGATACAGTTATGAGATCTGTTCCAGTTTTCAATGTCCCCTTAGACTGTTGAAGTTCAGCACTTAGCCAACTATTAAGGCCATATTGTGATGAATGGGAGACAATAAGGGCATTTTCTTGGATAATAACCGGATCACCATTTAAAGAATTGTACTCTAATTCCACCACAAATGCCACTTTGTCGTCTGGTATTGGAGCAGCTAAAAGTATGTGAATGGATAGTAGAATGAAAATTAATTGGGAAATCATTTTGCAGTAGTAGCTGATCTGATAATTATAAAGCAGGACTTCTAATGGTTTTATTGACTAGCCTTGAGTTTTAAGACATATAGATCCGGATCTCAAACACAATATATACACTGAGAACAGCATCCTTTTATCAGTGAATAAGCGGTGAGCAGCAGCAGGACCCTCACTCGCGTAAGCAGAGAGGAGCGTACTAGAAACGACAAAGCTATAAATACCATACATGAAATTTATCCGTCAAATGTGGTTTATCATGCTTAATTTTCGTAAGATTACAAAAATAGAATTACTTTTTCGTCATCATGCAAAACATTATGCACAAATTGCGTGCGGCGACATAAACTCAAATCTCAAAGTCATATATACTCTCACGGGGACTGAAAGTTTGACTTCGAATCAAACTCCATGGTCATGATCCATGACCCTGTTCACAGAGATACGGTTAAAGCGTTCGAATGGCCTGACTATGGGCCCATTCTAACCATCATCAAACGACTGAGACGAAAGCAAAGACAGAGTAGTTCCAAGTTTATCGGTAGCCCACCCCTACATGGAAAAGAGTACAGATCCTTTCGTAACCAGCCATTCAAAGAAGCTGGTATGTGTTGGGATTTGGGATAGCTGCAGGTACTAGGGTGGCTCAAGTCACAACATGCATATCAATTGGATCGAGTTAATTGGTCTGTTTATTGGATCGATTGAGAGTTTACACATATGAAAAGCAAAAGTTATTGAATTCTTCATTAATCTTTAGAGCTAGTAAATCAACTGGTCGATCTGTAAGTAATTGCCTCTAAAGCTATTTTATAGTACAGTCTCAGACTGAATCAAATAGTTTCTTAAAACCTTACAACATTTATGATTCGATAGCTCGATATTAATGAGTCGTAATCATATTCTGGAATTTCACCCAAATGAAAAGAAGATAATAATTACTTCATCAAGAGCTCCAAAACAAAGTCTACAAATTGTATATCTAATAATATTATTATTGATTCATACATTCATATATAAAAATTAAATTCATGGGCTTGAATCGTTTAAAGCACCATGTGCATTATGAAAAGATAGACGTAAAAAGAAGAAGTAAAAAGTTATGGATTCTCAGTTGATCTAGATCAAGAAGGCAGCAATGGCGGCAACACCAGCACCTAAACCAATTTGGACTGAAGCAGCACCGTTGTCAGTTTGTGTGTAGACTGGTGGAGTGACTGATGAAGATGAAGTATTTGATGAGGTTGAGTTTGAAGAGTGATCAGCTGTTTTACCAGATGGTGTGAAATCTGAAGCTTCTGAACCAGATTTTAAAGTAGCTCTTAGGGCAACGTAAACATCACCAGCACCAACTTCAACGTGGTTAGATGATTTTTCAATACCGAAAGATTCATCACCTTTGTATTGTAAGTGACCACCAGAGATTGAGAAGCCTGATGATTTTTCTGAACCAACAACTAAAGCTTTGTTTGAGACTGAAACGTATTTACCATCAGCTAATTTCAAGTTACCAGAGTCATCGATTGAAGCTTCAATGTAGTCTTCACCGGAAGCTGATAAGTTGTCACCATCTTGAGTGATACCAGCGTAATGATAGTCACCAGCAGAGTTGATTGATAATAAACCAAAAGTTTCAGAGTCAGCAACGACGTATTTGGCTAATGAGAATAAAGCAGCGACAGCGACAGTGGTTTGGAATTGCATTGTTATGATTGTTATTTGAAGCGAGTGTATAAAGTTTTGTTGAACTTAATAATGAGGAGAATTGAATGTAAAACATGAACAATTACAGGGGATCTTTAGCTCTTTATATACTTTTCCCACATGTCCAATTGAACCTAAAATCTATTTCGGGTGATGAGCAAGTTTAATTTTAGTGCTGTGGATATACAACTATGGCACTATTGTGCATTGGTCATTTTCCACAGGCGTCAAAAGTAAACAAAATTCGTTAACAAAAACCCTGGGGTCTATATTTTTGTAGGGCATTTTTTAATTTTGGAAGCCCTTCAAATTTCTTTTCGCAGAATTCGGCAGAAAGAAAAGACCTTACATGCATACACTTGCATAAATTCCCTTTTTGTTCGAGAATCTGCCCAATGGAGAAGAGCCAGTGATCAATGATTTACATAATAAAAAGCTAAAATCTCGAGATCTCTCATAGGAATGACGAATATCATAAACAATTTTTACACAGATATTGGTGATCAGTGGGTCCTCGTGCGGCGATTAGCTGGTCCCTTGTCAATTTGAGAATGGACATACAGGTAACAGATGGTGTAAAATCAGATAGATATTATGTTCGTTAAAAGAGCTCAACTGAAGTATAACTATGGCGTCTTGGACCCCACTTGCCTCTTGCCCCAGAAGTTAAACCTGGGCTCAATAATAGTGTACTTGTGTACCTTTGTAAAAGTTATAAATATCAAATGCGTCATGACTTATATTCGGCCAGCAAAACTATCCAATATCCAATATGGGGTTTTCATACCGTCTCCGTGCCCTTGAACCAGTGTCTAATTTTAGGTTGCCGTGTGACATGTAAATTTGACATACGCGGTAAACTAAATTTTTTGGCCTCACTGACTAAAGCTGGTTATAATTTTTTCGCTCCCAGAATTATGAAACAAGCCGTCTGTCTGGTATGATCTGATTTACTAGTCTATATTCTTTTTTTAGAACCGCGACATCAAGTGGATAAAGCTTTGATTACTGTTTAAATGTTGAAGTTTGACACCTACTTGCGCTGGCCTCGGTAAGAAATCTGAAAATAAGCACGATGACGATTTTCGGTAACGGTGCTTTGCGATGAGCTTATGTAGTACGCACGTACCTCACATTTCGCAACAGCCTAGAGGTATCCGTATGACTGATTTGATCTGAAGTCACAAGGCGAACCCTCGAAGCTCGTTCTGTTCATAGTTGAAGCTTGGCTTTGAAAATTAGTCCTAATGAGGCTGGATCTTGGATCAAGCTGACAATTGAAACTAGCCAGCATTTTCGCATGAAGCATGCTGAATCGATTAAACCATAACCTTAAATACAGACTGAGAAAGCAATTGTAAAATACACAGCAAAGTATGCGTATTGCGTATGTTTAACAAATTTTTATAATAGCCATCTACAACGGTCAACCCGTATGATTGTTACATTGTTACCCATAGATGTTTGTCTATACATGGTGAATTGGTGTTGAAGACTATTGTGTTTCAGATCAATCCATTTGATCCAAATCGAAATCATTTTTCCCACCAGCCTTCTTGACAACTTTAACATTCTCTATAGTCATATGTTTATCAACAGCTTTACACACATCATAAACATTTAAAAGTGCCACATTTACTCCTACCAATGCTTCCATTTCTACACCGGTTTTACCTTCACATTTAACCAAACTTTCAACTTTAATGGTATGAAAATCCAATATTGAAACAGATACCTCAGCTTTGGTCAATGTTAATGGATGACAAAGAATCACTAGATCAGATGTCTTCTTAATGGCCATTATACCTGATATTCTGGCAATACTTAAGACATCACCTTTCTTGTTTGAATTATCCTTAATCTGTTGGATCGGTAACTCATTGGAGAACTTAATGATCCCACTGGCTTTAGCTTGTCTTGAAGTGATTATTTTGGAAGATATATCAACCATTTTGGCCTCACCTTTAGCGTTGACATGTGTTAGTTTAGGTTTGGTGGAATAGCATCTAGTGGATATTCCGTGTGGAGATATAGAATTCAAAATCAGTGGTGATGGTCGTGTTTTACCTGTAATTATATGTTAGCTTTGATATTAAATGCTTACTCAGTGTTTAAAAAACTCACCCACCAATTAAAATCATAGGTCTATTGGCCATCTTTGGAAGTTCATCCAATCCAGCATGTTTTTCCTTCTTGCTCTTGACTGCTGTTCCGATAACCTCAAGGATCTCATCATTTGTAGCACCAGATCTCAAAAGATCTCTTAATGACACTTCATCGTTCCCGAAAAGACAAACTTTTAAATTTCCATCGGATGTTATTCTCAACCTTGTACAATCTTTGCAAAAATCATCAGTCATGGATGTGATGAATCCTAATTTACCTTTAAACCCAGGGATTTGATAAGTTTTAGACGTGTCACCATGTTTATGAGGTACTCTTTCTATATCCCCATGCTTTTGAGCAATCATCTTGATGATATCTTGATAACTCATCACTTTCTCCACTTCCCACTTGTTCCCATTAAATGGCATATATTCAATAAAGCGAATCTCTAAAGGGTAATATTGTGCTAATTTGACAAAATTCATAATTTCATCATCGTTTAACCCCTTCACCACAACAACGTTTAGTTTAACTTTTGGTATACCAATCTCCATGGCTTTTTCTATACTTTTCAAAACATTGTTTAACCCGTTACGTCTTGTAATCAATGTAAATTTACCCTCGACCAATGTATCCAATGAAAGATTCAACGATGTTAACCCATGCTCAGCCAACTGGGGTAATTTCCTATGCAATGCAATCCCATTAGACGTGATACAAATTTCCTTCAGTCCTTCAATCGTGTTTAATCTTCTCATAATCTCCACAATGTCCTTCCTCACTGTAGGTTCACCACCTGTTAATCGTACCTTCTTGACACCTTGGGATACAAACATTTGGGCAATGGCGATAATCTCGTCGGTGGTCATAATATGTGAGTCTGGTTGTAGAGGAACACCTTCTTCTGGCATGCAATAGAGACATCTGAGGTTACATCTCTCAGTTATCGAGATCCTCAGGTAGTCGTGCTTTCTGTTGTAATTATCCGTGAGGAAATGCGTTATAGGTTTGGCATTTTTGATGGCATCCCAGCGACGGTTGGGCTCCAGAGCAGTTCTCAATGACGTTGAGTAGAGTCTTCTCAAAACCAGCGACATTTTCCAGATCAATCTCCCTGAGATCTAGCCCTTTGTTGATTTGAAAAAGTGTCTTTTGTAAGTTTTGAAGCTTTTCTAGATAAGAGCTGATTGATTTTGGTCAGCGCCACGACACTCTATAAGCGGGAGTAATTTCCGTTTACATCTACAAATAAGAAACAATATAGAGTAAGCCTTTATATTTTGTTTGTATATTTAGCATAGTTATTAGTTATTAAGAAGGATTGATAAAGACGGACATGGACGCGTGGCTTCATAAAGATATTAAAGAGTAGGACATCAACTTTCAGACATCGGGCTGTAGTGTGGTTTTTGATCAAGCCTGGTGAGTGTTTAGAGCACCAGCGTCTTGATCTTCAGATGGATTGACTTCAGTTTCACCAGAAGCTCTCAATTCAGGTGCTTCAGCTTGTTTCTCAACATCGTTGGTGTTTGGCAAGTTGTTGGTATCGACATAATGACCGTTGATACGTGAGTCCACGGTTAGAGCCCATGAGGTTAAAAAGAACAAGACGAAATCCAAAACACCATAGAAGGCAGCTTCAGAGTCTGGTTGGATAACATTACCACCTTCACTCAACCCCCAGCTGACTGGGTATAGCAAATAGACAACGATAAAGAATGGAACAGAGATTTTGGTGATCCAGCTTGTTGTTAGACTCTTGAATTGACGAACAGTAAAGATCACAATGGCAAATAGTTGAGCAGATACGGCAAAGACCCAGTACCCCCATTTATAAGTTGATTTGATCAATGAACCAATCAATAGACCCAAGACAAACACCTCGGTAGATGCAACTTGTAAGAACAAGTTATGGAAAATATGGAAGAATTCTGCATTGGTCAAGATGTTTTGAGCTAAAGAGTTGAGTTCGAATGAATAGAATAACAATGGGAATGATAAGAACCAACCGATATATCTTGCATAAAATATTTGTCTTGTATTATCACCAATTTCAATATGGTTAAACTCGGTCTCAACACCGGTCCAACCCAAGTTTGAAGCCAAAGTGTAATAAGTATAGGCCAAGATGGCACTAATAGCCAAAGGTGCAACATGAATAACAGAACTTAATTTTCCTCCAGTGGTTGATGATCTTTTGCTATAAAAGAGATAAAGTCCAGCATGAACCAATGCGTTTAATGAGAAAACAGCGAAAAGAGTCCAATACCAATCTGAACCGTGTTCAGTGATACCGATACCAACATTTGCAGGATTGATTTCGACAGCTTGATTTCCAGCCATATTGTTTTTGAGTTTATATGAATTATTTAAGTGACTTTCAAGATTTGCTTGAATTGATGGGGATATAATTAAAGCAGGCCATGAGAAACAGGAATATCATGGTTCTTTATATACACATCAAGTGAAAGGTTCATGGAATTCTATAGAAATGAAGTCACATCATTATTGAATTGTTAATTACTCATATTGCACACGGGATCATCGGTCTATTCCTTTATCCACTAGGGATCTCAGGGTGTATAATTAGTAAAAAAGTATAAGCATATAGTGATTTGTAATAATTAGCTCAAAACTACACATCATAATGACGCCTTTCCCATTGATTCTCTCATCATTTGCTGATCACGTAGTTCTTGTTCTCTTGTTGTAACATGATTAAACCTCCAAGATTCCCTCCAATGACAAATAGTTATTAGTATGGCACTATTGATCACCGGTCAGGAAGGGAAAGCTTATAGTTAGACACATTTTTGATCCCGTAGTTAACGGCACGGCTAGAACCACATAGTCATGTATAAATCATGCAATTTATGTGACTTCTTTTGCCCTGTAGTTACAGGGTCTATTAAACTACATCGGTAAGTACGGTTTGTTAAATTGTGACATGATTATTATATGTCAAAATCAAAATTACGCTTTCGGAATCCACCCCCCGTCAAACTACCAAAAGTTCTAGAAAATGCAAAAGTATTAGTTTATGTACAAGTGGGTGTGGGAAACCCCCAGTAATCGGCTCCTAATTTGTAATTCTCATATGTACATTGTTGGATTATCAGCAGCAATCTTAAGCTCTTTTAATTGGGAAGGGAAGTTCTTGACCACCTTTCTCTTCCATCTCTTTCATAAACTTGGCTCTCTTGATGTCCACCACTCTTTTTTCTTTGAAATACTTCACCCAACTCTTTGCACAGTTGTTTTCATAGTTTAATTCTTCTTTGGAACAGTTCTTCTTAATTGTATCACTATTCTGATCATCCAGTGCGTTAATAACGTTATTCTTGTCCAAGCACTCAAAAAAGATGTCTCGACTATCCCAGCACTGTTCTCTCTTGTTTCTGTTTGGAGCTATGCTTTCCTTTGGACCACCAAATAATCCCATCTTGATCTCTGTGTGTTTCTACTTTTACTTAAAGATGTGTTATCAATCATCTTGCACGCAATTGAAATTATCTTTTCACGTATCTGAGAATTCGCGGGAATCTTGAGCTAAAATGGAGAGGCTAAAAAGGGCTATAAAAGACTGCAATTTTCTCTCTGAAAGCTCAGTAATAAGATTCCACCTACAACATTAATCTCTCAATAAATCCAATTCCAATATACTATTATAGCAAATTGACACAGCTATAATCACATAAATTTCCCCCAGTCGTGGCCCTTCCGTTTGCCTCTATTTTTTCATCGCGAATATGGCCAAAAGTTTTAACAAAGAGCTCAAGTAGTGAACTAGAGCTTATACCAGATTTATCCTGAACTCCAAGAGAAATCTAAGTCATGTCAAACGTTGGACTCAAGATCCGCCAGGCAGCCCCTTCAATTGACCCTATCGTGGCCGATTATGCCGTTGGGTACATCAACCATATCCAGCACTCCACCACAGATTCTGTCTTGTCTCAACAATTAAACATTGAAAATGAAATCTCATTTATTAGTGACTTGTTAAGAGATGCAGGTGGTGATGGTGCCAAAATATCTAAGCTTACTGGTGAGCTAAGCACCAAGTTAAGTGATGATTTGAAACAAAACCAGGCCAAATTAGACTTAACTGGTGATACATCCAAGAGATTATTGGATATCAACTTGTTGAAAAACCATGCAAATAAGAGAAATATCAATTCAAGTTTGGCATTATTAGGTGTCACCAAGGATATTGAACATAGTGGTAAACATATCGAATCAAAAGTTGATAAGAAGAAATTGGAAAAAGCTGAAAAGAAAATTGCAGCAAAAGTGGCCAAGAGAAACAATCAATTTGTTAAATATGAAGCTTCTAAATTGATTGGTGAAAAGGGTGAAGAAGAGAACTATGATGAATTCTTCTTGAAAATAAATCCAATTGAATTCGGTTCAGGTGCAGGGAAATCTAAAGATATTCATATTGACACATTTGATTTATACGTTGGTGATGGTCAAAGAATCTTAGCTGATGCTCAATTAACTTTAGCATATGGTCGTAGATACGGTTTAGTTGGTCAAAATGGTATTGGTAAATCTACATTGTTGAAAGCCTTGTCTAGAAGAGAACTTAACGTTCCAAAACATATTACAATTCTTCATGTGGAGCAAGAACTTAGAGGTAGTGAAATCAGTGCTATTCAATCTGTTTTAGATGCTGATGTTTGGAGAAAACAATTATTGACTGAAGAAAAACAACATAATGAACGCATCTCTGAAATTGAAGAATTAAGAAAAGAATTTGATGAAGATAGTTTAGAAGTTAAAAAACTAGATAATGAAATGGGTGATTTAGAAGGTCATTTACAAGAAATTGCTGAGAAATTATATGAAATGGAATCCGATAAGGCAGAATCAAGAGCCGCTTCTATCCTTTACGGGCTAGGTTTCACTAAAGAATCACAACAAAATGCTACAAATACATTCTCTGGTGGTTGGAGAATGAGATTAAGTTTGGCAAGAGCATTGTTCTGTAAGCCTGATTTATTATTATTGGATGAACCTTCAAATAACTTGGATGTTCCTTCAATCACCTATTTGGCCAATTATTTACAAACATATGAATCCACTGTGCTTGTTGTTTCGCATGATCGTGCATTCTTAAATGAAGTCGCAACAGATATCATTCATCAACATTCAGAAAGATTGGATTATTATAGAGGTGCTGATTTTGATTCTTTCTATTCAACAAGAGAAGAAAGACGTAAAAATGAATTTCGTGAATATGAAAATCAAATGGCTTATAGACAACATTTACAAACTTTTATTGATAAGTTTAGATATAATGCTGCTAAATCATCTGAAGCTCAATCACGTATTAAGAAATTGGAAAAATTACCAGTATTGGAACCACCTGAACAAGAAAAACAAGTCACATTCAAATTCCCAGATCCTGATGGAATCTCAGCTCCTATTGTTACAATGAAGGATGTTTCCTTTGGTTATAATCCACAAGAATTATTATTGAAAAATGTCGATTTGGATATCCAACTAAGTTCTCGTATCGCCTTAGTTGGTGCTAACGGTTGTGGTAAAACAACTTTGTTGAAACTTATCATGGATACATTAAATCCAATAGATGGTCACGTTTCTAAAAACCCAAGATTAAGAATTGGTTATTTCGCACAACATCATGTTGATGCTATGGACTTAACCACCTCAGCTGTGGATTGGTTATCAAAGACTTTCCCAGGTAAAACAGATGAAGAATATAGACGTCATTTAGGTTCTTTTGGTATCACTGGTACTTTGGGTTTACAAAAAATGCAATTGTTATCAGGTGGTCAAAAATCAAGAGTGGCATTTGCCTCGTTATGTTTGAACAATCCTCATGTCTTAATTTTAGATGAACCTTCAAATCATTTGGATACATCAGGTTTAGATGCCCTAAGTGATGCATTAAGAAATTTCAAAGGTGGTGTATTAATGGTTAGTCATGATGTTAGTGTTATTAATTCTGTTTGTAATGAAATTTGGGTCAGTGAAAAGGGTAGTGTTAAGAAATTTGACGGTACTATTTATGACTATAAAAAATATATCTTGGCTGCTGCTGATGCTTCAGGTGTTGTTAAGAAACATTGATTGTATAGACATTTATTATGATCAATTAGAGATGTTACGTAGTACGTCGAACACTAGAACAAAAAAACCAAATTTTGGCTTGTTTAGTCTTGTCTTTTAATAAGACAGGCTTCTATAAGGCTTAATCCATCAATATTAGCTGATTTTTTGTTCTCTACATGTGTTTCTAGATTAATCATGTACTATCATCTAAATTTAAAGATTCTGCGCCCATGCATGACAGACAAATCTGTGTCTGAGACGATTCTGATTCACAACAACTCTTTTACACTTTGTAATCATTTTAGTCATTATTAAGTACTTTTCACGGAATATATATGTATATGGTTGACTTAACAGACCGATAGCCTCAGCCTGGTTTTGCAGTACTGTGAAAATCAACTCAGGCTAAAAGATACCTTTCGTCAGCGATCTTCAACCTAAAAAATCTAGTCCCAGTTTGCTTCTGAAAATTTAATCCTCAATTTTCACTGGGAACTTAAGGGTAAAGGTATACTACTTAATTAATCATTTTCATCTTTTGAAGCGCGCGTTGGTATAAAATTATATAGCCAAAATTGAATTGTAAAAATAGTGAATCCACATGATATAAAAACCTATTGATTCACGAGAAATAGAATGAAGCTGTATTGTATAAAAAAATTTCCCAGAAATTATATTGTAAAATAAGACCACCATGTGTATAGTTCATAGGTTTATAGCATGATCAATGAAAGAAAAACGTTTCCTCCATAACATCTTGGTGGAAATGGGTATAACAAAAGAATCAATCAAACAGGAAATCTAGTTTGATGAAGAGCCATTGAATGGAGGGTGTGGGATAGCAACCCCTGATGGAAGTTCTGATGGGATTCCTGATGGGATTCCTGATGGGATTCCTGATGGGATTCCTGATGGTAATGAGATTGATGGTAATGAGATTGATGGGAAACTTGATGGTAAACCAGTTGGGATTGAAATACTGTGTTCAGATAAGAATTCTTCAACGGCTTTTGGGTCAATATTTCTCTTTTGTGGAGGAGCAGTTGGAGCTGGAGCTGAGATGTTCAAAGAAACACTGAAACTTGGGAATGGAGCGGAAATGTTCAATGATGGGAATGGAGAAGAATGATTGAATGGTGGTGGGAATGGGCCATCGTGATGAGAAAAATGTCTTTTTTCATGAGTTGGAGCTGGACCTTCTGGGATTGGGAAAGAGTGTTGTGAACCTGATGGAGCGTGATGGGAACCATTGAATGGAGATGAACCATTGAAATGATGTTTACCGAAATGATGTTCCTTATCACCGTGATTATGTGGGTTGGTACCGTTTGATGGGAAAGGACCAGATGGAGCTGGAGCTGGAGCACTTGATGATGGTGATGAACGGAATGGAATGAAACCAGCGTTAGCAACGACGGCTAATAAAATAATTTTAGCAGAGACCATTTTGATTATGTATGTGAATAAGTTTTATTATATTGATTTGATAGATAATTAACAAGGCGTTCTGATCTGTATAAATCATTGGGATTTAACTTCTCTTTTATAGCAATTTTTCTACATTTGCATCTCTTACCGTTGATTCATTTGGACCTTCTAGATTCTGTACTTTATGGATTATCAATGCAAAGGAATTAAGTTGCTTCTAAGAACATTATGCATGAATTAAAGATCTCCAGAAGGTACGCCTAAACTTGGTGCGCACCGCTATGTTTTCCAAGCATATGACGGAATTTGTGTCATAGATAGACACTTTGAGCAAATTTGAATTGTTATAGTACACCCAACCTGTGGTACAATTGGATACCACTTAATAATTCTAAAAAAGCAATTGTACACCAAAATATAACTGTCGAGGCGACAACTTGTGATAACCTATAATATGCCCCTTTACGATCCTAAGGTTAATCTCTTATTGCTCCGATATACACTTGTCGATCCCTTTATTACAAAAATCCTCATCTTGAAATCTTGAGATTCGTTCGTCAAATTTCAGATTATTCAAAAGTTACCAACAATTAGATCGGGGCGTTGCGGAACACAAAATGAGATCCAAAAACTCGATTTCTCGACCTTTGTTCGTTTTAAGGAACCACGCGTTAACAAGCACAAGGTCAGCCCTGAACATATTGAAACCAGAATGTTTCAAATTAGAGCTCTATGCATTTTGACAAGTTGACACTAAATCAAGTTTAACTTGGAACTTGGAAGTCCTTAATTCTGTCACTTTTGCTTCGATTTATCAAATGAAGTTGAGCAATTCTACAAAAGTTTGGGAAGTGGGTTTTTCCGTTTTTTATGCACATCCTGTGAAGTTGCGCCTGGGACCGCAAATCGGAAAAAACGTCAATCGGGTTTCAAATTTTCAACCTAGATGTGTAGATCTGGTGAACAGCTTCCGCAAATTTTGCCAACGGCCGTTGTTATTCGTTGAAAGAATTTACAAAGGCTTTGAGTGTGTGATAGATCTGGTATTCTTTGCAAAAAAACAGGCTCCTCATAGCTTATTCCGCTATGACTCGAAGCTGTGCCTTCTACATGCATGAAATTTGCCCTGTGCCTGGCATTTGATCTTAACGTACCTCAAAGTTATACAGTATACTCCGCCAAATCAGATTCAGGACCAGGACGCTCGAGGGTCGAAACCATCTCTCCAGCATCTCGCCCCTTCTCAGTTGATTTCTTGGCTTCTATAGATGCAGGTTCTATTCAACCTCATGGTCTGTTTGCAATTTATGTTACATCGACATGTCTAATAAACGTGCAATCTTTAAGCTTAACCATTATTTCCACAAAGCGACTAACTGAGAAGCCTTTTCAAGTGTCTCAAATCTCAAGTCACCAGTTGCGTTAAAATTTATAATTTGTTGATCATCAACTACGACAAAAGATTCCACCTCAAAATCTCTATACGACCTTAACGGCCTTTGATTATTTCATCCAGTTACCAAACTTACCACTGATCTTTTTAACCCTTTGAGTGGCGCCGCTAATTTATCCTACTTTAATAAAACTGCCTTGCATTCTTGATCACTACGTCGACCCTAGGATTCTCAATTACAAAGTGTGTACCTTTGCATAAGGTAATCATTTTCAAATTTCAAACCCTACTTTTGAAGTTTTGCCCCAAATTTCAGCTTTGGCTACATGTTAGGTTGCAGCGACGCAGATAATATGTAACTGAAAAAACTTACCCATAGGCATGTTAAAGCACTGTCAAATTGAGCCATAGTTCAAGTTGATTAGTGCGCTTGAACCAGATTGCCGGATAATAATTCAAAATCTTGACACCTCTTTTTAAACGTTTTGTTGAGTAATATTAGCGCAAATTCCATTGCTAAGTATCATATATCATACCATAATTTTGACTGTCTTGGTACGCTACATCTCGATTTCAACTTCTTATGATCGAAAAGTTTTAAAGTAAGGCTTTATAGGTCTATCTATTGAATAAGTAGAGAATCATGAACTTTCAATTCCCAACATTAATCACGATCTTGAATAACTACTTATAGAATACCGGGAATAGCAGGGCTTCCCACATATATTCATTGAACTAAAATTTGTAAGCTCCATGTTCCACAGTTCCTTGTTCATGGTCTGATATTTTCAAATTGAATGCACTTGACACTTAACCGTTATAAACCTCAACCTTGAGCATTTGTTCATATTAAGTAGAACAATAACCACCATATGTGTGAGCTCATAAAGCCAGCAAATAGATCATTCAAGAAACTAATCAAACTTTGAAAACTGTGTTTGAACGTGTTGAAGCTTGAAGTGACCTTGAAAGTTTCCATGAAGCGAATGCATTGAGAAGTAAATTCAAGTAGATTTTAAGGTTTGGATAACCTTTCAAATTCAGATGCTAGTTGAAGCTTGAAGAAGCGTCTATGTCTTAGTCTCACTTCTATATATGTATTTGTTCCAATATCTGAGGATCCAAGTTCCAACCCCCAACACAAGACAAAAAGTGGGCCTTGGTTTAAAACTTGTGATTGGGTTTGAACAGTAGATGCTGAACTAAAGCATGTAAAACTTTTAAGAGTACGGTGTCTCTCCTTTCTACTTAACGAGCATGTTATTGTCGTATCCATATAAAATTTTCGTCATATTCATTACTTGACTCCCACAAATCAGCCTCATACCGACTGGGTTACTTCGGCCTTCACACTTTACACTTTACACTCACAATCCAGGTAACGAGTTCGTATCTCACAGCTTATAGTGGTCATCATGGTAGTACCAAAAGAATAATGTGAACCCAGATCTGATCAATCATCAAGCCTAACTTCTTTTCAACCAACTTGGAAGTTGGCTGTGAATTTCAAGAAAACGGAGATGGCTACAAAATAAGGTTTAATCGGCATTTGCCTACGGAAACCTGCTTGCACAATGCGCATGACAGATTGCGGAGGACACAACTATTTACTACATATCTAGTATCTACTATCAACTATCAGGTGCTTGAAGTCTGGAGAGTACATCAACATTATGCTAGCTACCAGCTTGGCTATCTATATCTGTCTTGGAGCTTGGACCTCGTACATCTGGTATGATTTTGTTTTTATTAAATTTAATATAGAAATTAGTGTTGATTTCTCTATATATTAGCGTCGTTGGAAACTTAACTTACAAGATTGGTTTACCTATAACCTGAACTTTTATTTTAAACCTATACAATCGTGAAAGAAATATGGTGAATCTTGCAATCCACAAGAATTAAAGATGGATCTTTGCACTCATTTACAAAAGACTGTTGAATCTTATCAAAAGATGAAGTTGGTTCAATTGGATGAGGCTTCACCTGCACCTAAAGCAACTATTGAAAATCCTGATGGTTTAGCTGGTGCTGATGGAATTGTACCAGATGAGTTGAAAGCTGGTGCTGGTGGAATTGTACCAGATGAGTTAAAAGCTGGGGCTGATGGGGCTGCCAATGGGGCTGCTGAGGCTGACGGAGCTGAAGGAGCTGGATCTGATGAGCTTGGACCTGATGGACCTGATGGAGCAGAATCGGCTAAAGCTTCATCTCTCTTTGGTAATGGAGTATCTTGTTGGCCTGATAAGGCAGATCCTGATGAGTTATAAGCTGGTGCTGGTGCTGATGGAACTGGTGCTGGGTGCACTGGTTCCGAAGCAGCGGCAGCACTTTCTTCTCTTTTTCCTGATGAAACATCTGATGAGTCTCCTGGTGGACCTGGTGGTGATGGACCGGTTGCGTTCAGAGCTTGCGATGGTGCTGAAGGGATTGAAGCAGCAGCTGAAGGAGCTGATGCTATTTCGGAGGTTGCTGAAGCTTCGTTTCTCTTTGATAAAGGTGCATCTGAAAATAATGGTACTGGAGCTGATGGAATTGGAGCTGATGGAACTGGACCTGTCGAATTAAAATCTGAGGCTGATGGAGCTGATGGAGCTGATGGAGCTGCTGAGGCGGAAACTTCATCTCTCTTTAATAACGAAACACCTGATGAAAGTTGTGGTAGACCAGATGAAGCAGTACCAGTGGAATTAGAACCTAGGCCTGATGGTGAAAGAGCAGCTGGTGCTGGGAGTGATGAGCCTGTAACTTCATCTCTCTTCGATGATAGATCATCTGATGGAATTGGATCTGATGGAATTGCACTTGATGGAGCTTTCAGCAATGAAAATGAAGGTCCAGTTGGAGCAGAAACTGATGGTGAGACAGATCCACTAGCTAAATCTGATGGGTTTGGGATGAATGCAGCTTGTGCAACGACAGCTAGTAAAATAGTTTGTAAAACTTGAGTAGAAACCATTGTGTGTAATTGAAGTGTAATTTTTCCGAATTTGGACAAGTGTGCAAAAGATATTAATCCTGTTAATATTTAACTCAATACAATATGTCAGATGTGTAGAGAATATGTCTTGAATTTATAGTTTTTCATCTGATCTATAAATAATTTTTTTGAAGCTGGTGATTTGGATCATTTGCTATATTATCAAAATTCTTTTCACAAAAGCCGTGAGTATTGTATCAAAGGTTTCAATTGATTTTCAACTTCCAGCGCTATTTCGATTGATGGCTATATCACTTATTGAGGTATGAGCACAGATATTACCTCCTGCGTTTCCTTATATGGACAAAGTTAAACAAAAGGGATGACACATTTCAGATTCATTGTGGTCCTTACACCATCTTTCATCTGGAAAAGCTTCTCGATCTCGATCTAAGGAGTACCGTTCTTTTGAATTCAGGTACAAATGGTGGCATTGCAATCAATCTTACTGACAATTGCATATTGCTTCAAAGTCAAAAGGTCAAATTTCTGAGGCTCAACTATTCAACATATCCATAAAGAGAGCCCAGCTAGACCAGACACTACCCAGCCTTAACCACCGTATTTAACACAATTACTCATTTTCTGGGTTTCGAGCGAAATTTGAGCTTGATTTAGCCGGGCCTTATTGATTATCTCGAGAAAGCAGCTTAATCATAGCAATTCAACTATTTTATCCGCGCCTCTTATACGTGCACCGGAAAATTTCGAATCGTGAAGATTTATATGTGTGCGAAACATTATTGTGTCATAATTTATAAATCAATTATATTACGTGCTGGAAGATTTAAATTGCCTTGAGTCTTGAGCAGATATATCAATGATCATGTTCCTATACTGGGGATGCCTTACAAAAAGTTTAAATTGGAGGGGTCTCTAGTCTGAAGTTTATAGTTTCCATAGCCCCTCTAATTCCAAATTTATAATAGCCAATACAATTATACAATTATAACAAGTTAATCGATCATTCACTGCCTGGATACCTCTCTCCATGTCAAAAACTGAGATCTATTAAATAATCTATTCGGCCTATTCTGATCTCAGCTTCGTTCCTGTCAGCAATTATTACGGATCCAACCTTATACTAATATATGCTATATGCCTCTATATTACGTAAGCCTTAAACTTTTTTCGGCCGAAAAGATAATTGGGCTTGACGATAATCTCCAATAATCAGGGCCATATAGCAGCTCTAATGAAAGAGTAAATAGCTCAGTTATCTACCCGAATGTAGGGCAATCTCTTGAATAACTCAAAATAGCTAAAATTTAAAAAAAAAAATTATATATATATATATATAATTAAATTTTGACAGATCCAAGAACTACCAGAAAAAAATGTAAGATGGATAGACTTTTGAAATTTATAATTTCGATCTCTATATATATATATATATATTAATTTATATTAAAAAATTATTTAAAATATATATATTATAGTTATATGAAATTAATTTAAATATGATTTCTATATATCGCACGTTGAAATATTAATTTGATCGGAATCCTAATTATATAAGATATTTAAGGTCGAAAATTTAATATTAGGTAATCCCACTTTTAAAGCTTCAAAAAATCAGAGACCGTTATTACTAAGCTTTTGGCTCAGCATTACATAATCTTCATCCGCGAAAAATTGTACCGTGATGTAGCTCATCTGAGATTTAAGATTTAAGAACTACCAATAATTGTAATTGAAAGAGTTCAATTTGTACATTAGAAACATTCATTGTTTATGATCTATATATACAAAAAAAAGAATTCTGTTTCGAAAGAATCAAATTCATGAATGTACAAGAAATCTCAAAATCCGTAAACTTAGAAAACAATTAATCGAAATCTTGTTGGTGGTATGAAGTATGAAGAGAAACCGATTTGATTGATAATGCAATGGAAAATGAATGATAAAATATGTAAAGAGCATATGTCTTCTTTTGAAAAAAAAATAATGAAAGGCAAAACAATAATTGGACAGGTCATAAAGTCAATAGTTAATAATATTGTGATAATGTTCAACACATGTGGAGGACTGTTATCTCAAGTTTTTAGAAATGAAAAAAGTTGTTGAGTGATCTTCTTGAGATGTCATGTATAAATAGTAGGACATGGAAATGATAACTTAGAATAAGATATTCATGATTCTCTTTACTGGATTTTTCTTCATTTGATCTTCTAGTTCTCTATCTTCTTGAGCCAAAACATCTGCATCGAAGATAGTTCTATCTTTAACCAAATCCATTTCTGAAGCTTTTATAAATAAAATCCAATTCTTGGTATAGATTTTGTGACCAAAGTAGAAAACAATCAAAACAATTGCACCTAAATAATTTTCGAAAAAATTGATTGCACTTGGTTTAGCATCATTTTCTAATGGGAATAAGGCAACCCAGAATTGAGCAGCAAGAATCAAACAATTTACGGTTAATGCGAAATATGAAGTCCAAGCACCACCCAAACAGACATAACCTAATTCACTTAAGCTATAACCTTGAGATTTCAAACCAGCTCTGAAACGGATATGACTCATAGAGATTGTCATCCATGTAAAGATACCTGATAACCCAGAGATGGACAATAACCAAGTGAAAATTGTTGATTGGTTCTTATATGAAGCGACAAAACTGAATAATCCAACAATTGCAGAAACCATTAAAGCTCTAGTTGGTCTTTCATTTCTGTCAATGTAATCAAACCATTTTGGTGCAAAACCTTGTTGAGCTAAAGAGTAAAAAGTACGAGCAGATGAATATAAGGCAGAATTACCCACTGATAAAACGGCAATCAAGATAACAGCGTTAATGATATGTGGAACGATTCTAACACCAGATCTTTCAATAGCAATGACGAATGGTGAGACTGGATGACTGTTTGCATCACCACCCATCAATTGATCTGATGAATATGGAACTAACAAACCCATAACGATAATGGCAAAGAAATAAAACACCAAGATTCTGTAAAAAATAACCTTCATAGCTGTAGAGATAGATTTTCTTGGGTTCTTCATCAATGAAGCTGATAAGACTGCAAATTCTGTACCCCCGAATGAGAATGCTGAAGTGATGAATGTGAAACAAACACCTTTAAACCCATTAGCAAAAGCACCTGTTTGCCAGTATTTACCACCGATATAACCCAAATTACCAGCTTTACCTGTATCGATGATTAACCCCAAGATACTAAACCCCAAGATCATAGAGACTTTAGCTATATTGAAGAAAAATTCCAATTCAGCATAACCTTCAGCACCGATAAAATTTACAACAACAATTAATGTATAAAAAATAGCAACAAAAGCATCTGAATTCACAGAATCATTCCAATATTTTATTGTCATTGAAGCAGTGACTAATTCTAAAGGTAAAACAGAAAACCAATTGATTGCATAATTCCAAGCAACTGCAAAACCTAATGAAGGATCAACTAATTTAGCACAATAAGCGTTATAACCACCAGTGACACTTGAATAGGCAACAGCCAATTCACCAGCTGCCAACATTGTAGCGAAAAGCATGGAACCGACAATGGCATAAGTAATAATTAAAGCAGCTGGACCACCATATTTTAAGGCTTTACCATTACCAACTAATAAACCTGTACCACAACCACCAGCGATAGCGATCATAACAACATGACGAGTTTTCAATTTCTTTTTAACGTTTGCTTCTTTATTTATACTTTGAGATTCAGAATCATTTACTAAATGAGCTATTGAAGAATCTTCTTCTTTTCTTTTAAAAGAATCTTTAAAACCTTTCCATTTTGATTGTTGTGTTGGTTCAGGTTTTTGATAAGATTCAAAATTTGCTAAATCTGATGAATCAGTCTTTGGATCCAAATCATCCATTGGATATGATAATGGTGGAGTCTTTTTCATATCAGACATCTTAAAATGTGATGAAAATATTGAACTTTTTGATGGAATATTGATTAAAGATGATTATAATAATAAAGTTTAGACTGGGAATATGAATGAACGTATTACAAATGGTGATGATGAATGATGAATGATGAATGATGATGATGATGAGTGGATGTATAGTATATGGATTTGTGTAACTTTGTAAAGGGGTATATCAACTTGTAAATGAAGAACCGTTTTTGAAAATATGGATATGGATCAGTTATAAGTGTAGAGTGGTAAATTTTTATTCTCGGAAGCAGAATTGTACGTAATATTTTTTTACATTTAACCCGCTAGTTCAAGTGTATGAGATACTATTCGCAAGCCGGAAGACGGTGCTACATTGGTAGAATGTTAATTTGATTGGATATGCCCCATACGATCAATTTCTTATCTTTGATCTTGAAAGAATGACCAAATGTAAAGTGTAGGGCATCTTCGTTAAGGTTTCCCAATGAATTTCACACCGTTTCTTTTGTGCCTCTTGTGTAGATTTTTACAACGGTTGTGCAAAAAACGGGAAAAACTTTTGTGGCAAAAAAGCTACACTGGAAAAACACGCGAGCTGGGCGAAACTAAAACTCAAAGTGGTGGAAAAGAGAGAGGGTATTGCGTAAAGTTACGTTTGTAGATTGTAGCAAGTCTTTGTAATACAATTCTTGTGGGTTAACAGTTGTACCTCTCGAGTCGCTTGGTCTGGAGAAGTTGGTGATCTACTGGAAAGCTGTCAAAGCTAGTATATCCGATGTGGAGGACTGGGAATTTTTTAACGATTCTTCCAACGGTTGCACACAGAGTCGTTTGGTGAGGTAACAAACCGTTATGACAGTGTACAGCTGTGTTCTATGTCTGTGCAGTGTATAGTGTATAGCAGTATAGCTTGATATGTTTTGACTGAGTCGTTGTGAGACTCAGATACTGAGATGAATCACATCGTCTAGTGTTACTCGCTCCTTGTGGCGTGAGTGCTGAAGTTGCACCCGCTCCCTACAAAGCCGTAGCTAAGGAGCACAACTAGCACAGCTAGCACAGCCAAAGAGCAAGCGTGTGTTCTGGCTTATAACTTATAACGATTGGTGTTTAAGGTGATTTCAACTTATCAACTAGATACGCTGATTGATAACATATCTCGATAAGAATACCATATGCACCATCTTGTTCGTTTGGATTTCTCGAAGGTGTGGAATTGGTGGATTCCATATATAACCGCAGCGCCGCAACATACACTATCTAGTTTCAAAAGTTCAGCTGATAGTGAATATTACATTACAACTATCTAAGGGCAGATAGTCTTCATCACGGTAATATGAGCCATTATACACATTGTGGTCTGAGCTTATGTTACAAGGGTGTCCATGTGTCCATGGTCACGAATTTTCAAGCGTTATAGGTGTCAAATTTTCTAGCTATAAATGGCGAAAACTGAGGGCACCATGTGTTGAAGAAAGGTGTCAAGTTAAGTAGCCCTGGATTTCTTGTCAAGTTCATCATTTGAAGTCTTTGTTAGCTACAGGGCATCAAAGGTCATGTAATGGGTGTATAATAGATCAAAAGTGGGAAGACGAGTGCGTGATCCTTTATTTGTGTTTTGTGTCAAGAGCTACCATAACACCGACAGCTCCAGTAGAGTTATAAGTTATACTATGCTAAATTTGAGTTTATAGATGACAGAAATCAGCCATAAAGACTAATCCCGTGATAGTGTGACTGATTAATTCGCATGTAAGCTCATATATATTTCTTAAAGAGCTTCCAATTGAAGCATTGACCTTTTCTGAATGAACTTCATGGTGACTTGAACTAGTAGGATGTCTAGCTGGCCGATGGCGGAATATTTTAGTTACATTCCAACACTCAGCAGTCAGGCTATAGCTATGACGACTCCAACTAGACGACTTCCAGATCTTGGACTCTAAGCAAGACCCTGACTTTCTGTCTTTCTGAGTTCAAAGTGTTGATATAAGTTTGAGCGCCAAATTTCATTGACTCCTGATATTTTCGCGAGCTCAGCGGTTAATCTAAACTCAAAGCTCACCTCTACCTTAATGTTTGATATGACTATTATGGTGATGTATTTTATTCTTGATATTTGTTGCTATTGAAATGTATGATATTTCTGCTACAACTAGAATTGTTTGGCACGATAATCCACAGTCATCGGGTCGGATTGGTATAACACAGTTTCAGTATCCACAGAACCACGTTGGAACAGACCTTTTCGCTCGACAAAGCAAATACAGTCACACAAGGTGATTTACCGTGATAAGATTGTGCTGCTGATTGCTGATACACAGTTGATATACAGGTGAAAAGAGCGACCGAATGTCCTAGTTGTGGATCTTATATTGTCATTTACGCACTGCGCACTTAAAGACTCAAATAATGGGATAGCATGCCATACAGGATTTGGTAAACTCTACAAAAGGAAACTTTTCCATATCTTGGAAACACCAAGAAATAAAGCGCTCAGCCCAACTAACATCTCAATCCATACTGGACTCTTGTTGCAACCATGATTCTAGATAAAACCGCAGTAAGCCACCATTCACAATCGACAGCCACATAAAGTTATATTCAAACCAATACGAACAAAACCGTTTTTTCACCACAACGGTAACTAACTGTGTTTTCATATCGAGATCTCTTGATGAGCAGTTGAAACTATAAAATAGCTTTCCATTTCCATGTCTTCATATACACCATTAAACATTGAACAAAATCAAGGTAATATGGTTTCAAAATTCACAAGGATATACAGAGCGACCTACACACAGGCTCATATTATTGGGTTCTTATCATTTACTCAACCAGGTATTTGGTCTGCTATAGCTAATTTGGGTGCTGGTGGTCTACAATCAGTAGAAACTGCAAATATTGCAAATGCTTTATTATTCGGTATAATGTTTATCACTGCACCTCTTTACGCAGTTTTGGTTAATAAGATTGGTATTAAACCAATCATTTCATTTGGTACATTGGGTTATGTTATTTGGAGTGCAGGTTTATATCAAAATTCTAAAGACGGTACAGAATGGTTAATTATGCTTGGTGCTGCCACTTGTGGGATAAGTGCGTCTGCATTTTGGACAGGTGAGGCAACAGTGGCTATCTTATACCCAGATGAAAATGCTAGAGGTAAATTCGTGGGTACATGGCAATTATGGAATAAAGTTGGTGGTTTAATAAGTGGTGCTATTACCGTAGCATTAAATTTCCGTAATGGTTCATCTGGTGGAGTTTCTTTAAATACTTATGTTGTCCTATTGGCTATCCAATGTTTAGGGTTCCCTGCTTCATTTTTATTATCACCACCTGAAAAGATCATTAGATCAGATGGTAAAAAATTAAAATCAAATATCACACAAGAACCATTTAAATCAAGATTGAAAAACCTTGTTAGAGTTGCTTTGAAAAAGGAAATTTTGTGCTTGACACCATTATTCATTTCAAATGTTTGGTTTGGTACATGGCAATCAAATTATATGACCCATCATTTTAGTGTTCGTACAAGAGCACTAAATTCATTATTAACGGCCTTAATAACAGGTGGTACAGATATTGTTGCTGGGTTTTTGTTAGATATCAAGATTAGAAAATCCATAAAGGTGAAGGCTTCATGGTTTATAATTGTCGCCATTTTGATTGGGTTCTTCATTTATAGTTTAATAATTCAACATGAAATTGATGTTGATCCTGAATCAGGTATAGATTGGCAAGGTAATCCAAGATATGCTAGAACTTTCATTCCATTTCAAATTTTCAAAATTGGTGGTGAATTAGTTTTCAATTGGGTTTATTGGGTCATTGGAGCTTATCATTTCCCACCTTCTGATATTCCATATATTTCTGGTACAATTAGATCATTTGAAAGTTTAGGTCAATGTTTAGGATTTGTAATTGGTGCTGTTAATACAAATGATATGACAAATTTAGCAGTTGCAGCTGGTGTGTTTTTCATTTCAATTCCACCAACTACATATATCGTTTTCCAAGCTGATGATGAATTAGAATCATCGAAATTACAAAGTGAATCAGAAGATGAATACAAAGATGAACAATTAGAAGATGATGTTGATGTTGGTACTAGTAAAAATGGAGTTATTGAAAGGGTTGCAACTATTTCTGATTAGATTGATTTAAAGATAATTTATAGTGCTTTTAGAACAATTTGACGTATTTTTATAAATTGACGTGTCAGATCAACAGTGTTTCCTATACTATAAATATGTAAAATGTATTAAACTCCAAGGTTATATCCCAAGGATGATGAATCAAGGGATATCTCGGTACCTCAATTTTAAAACTTCATCAACCCCTTGTAAATCGTTTTGTCTCTGTAAATCATTTGCTATTTTTTATATTTGATTTGATACCATCATACAGTAAGATGGTAAATAGGGTCTTCATGTATAACGAGTGCTTTGAAGATCATGTAGCTAAGCCTAGTTAATAAACCACCATATTCTGATGAAGCAAACCTTCAAGTGTATCATGGATAAGACTTAGCCTTATTGGTACCTTGTCATCTTACAACGTTCTGACAGCTGTCAAATGGTCTATAAAATGTCTGGTAGATAGGGGATCCTCATTTCAATTCTCAGTTTCGGTATCAGATGTGTACTGTGTACATATATTTCACCTGTCATGATGTACAATGTACAACCGATAGAGCAAAAGTGTCGATCATTTCTAGATAGGTTGATTAAACATTTTAACGTGGCTTTGAGTGGACACTTTTTAAACGCTGAGCTGTCAAAGTTTACACCTTGTTTTTGGTTATCAATTAATTCTAGAATATATGTAGTTGATTGAAAGGTTACACATGAAGGATTTAAATTTCGAATATAAGGACAAGGATAAAGACATATAAAGACCCAATTGCTTGAGACATACATGACCTACATCGAATTGATCAATTGCTAGTTGCCATGCATTGTGTGGTCAATTTAAGGATTTATCAGATATAAGATCCATCAAACTACCGATACCGATGGAAGCTTAAAGATCTTAATCTAGGGTGTACAATTGTCAATGCATCAATAGTACAGATCCTATCTTTTTAATTCCCTGTAAGGGAAGATCTAAGCGCAAATATGTATTTCCTGGCATCTCAGTGGTTGAAATGGGTCATCAACACTAGTTTTGTCCAATTTTGTAGCTCAGATCATCAAAGAGCTTCTTTTCAAATCCATGTCAAACTCTTAATTCTTAGTTGTACACTCTGATTGGCTCATGATGCTTATCTGAACGTGAAATTATATGCTGTTAATCATTTTGATCATGGAAAGTAAAAAATTTGAAGGTGACGTTAAGCACCGTGCTTGAGACAAATTCGTGGACATCAGCATATAGATATAGGAGCTATAAAGGGACAAAGAGTTGATGAAGTTGATGAAGTTGAAGCTAGACATAAAGATGGCGCTCAGGGTGCTTGAAGAGAAGAAAGTTTGCAAACTGCCAGGCTTAAGAAGAGGTCGGACAGGCTGTGACTCTATAGCTGAACAATCTCGATGTTTAATTCGAGGTCACGTAGATGTATCACTCGGATTTAACATTCGTTGATGAAAATGAGTTGGGTAGACCGTAGTACAATTAGCTCTTTAGTTCACCATTTATAATCTATTGTTGAAGAATATTTTTAAGTATTTAACCTTATTGAGCTAAAGATATAGCTAAAAAGTCATGGGGGTATCTTTCATACAAATGAAGGAATAAATGCCCGGGAGGTTCATCAAATTGGTGGAACACTTCCTTTGACCCAGCTCTGCTACCTGCTACTTACTATACCCCCAATCATCTAGGGCTCCACAGGCAGTTATAGGCGTTCAACCCACGATATAAGGAAAATATTCGGTTCAATTAATCACTCGATATACGGGTGAAGCAGGTAATTGAAGTTCTAAGGGCTTGTACACGATCTAGGCAATATTAGGCTAGAAAGGGATCAGCCTGGCCTCTATTCAATGAATACCCCTGCTTAATTACAATCACCTTTCATCAAGTACAGGTCCAACAAGTAACTTTTCACTTATTAAGCACATCAAGATTCAATACACAAAACAAACACTCTCAGCTCAGTGCTCACCAACTTACCATCTCTGACTTCACCAAGAGCACCATATTTGTCCCAAAAATGACCTACCCCGGATTTTGTCCTCCCACGCCTGGCCCGCTGCTGGGATCTTCAGTCTCGGCAGAGGCAGCCTAATGCTAGGCGGACCTTCTGATAACCACACGCACTGGACCCCCAGCTGCGTCCCACCAGAAAACCACCTCCCAGCCTGCTTAAAAAATTTGACAAAATTAGTCATTCGCTTCCCAAATTTTTTCGATGCAAGGTCTCTGACCGGCAACTGTCCATCAAAATTTGTACCTAATTTATTTAAACCATCTCTTTTCCCATTCTCACGTAGTCAAATTCAACTCCAAGACTGAGTAAAAGCTATCCGCTACATTCAATTCTTAACAAATCTACTCAATTGCTACACCAGTTCAATTAGCTCAACCAATCAAGTTTACCGCTATAAATAACGATTGCAAGCTCATCAGATTGATTTTAGCAATTTTTGGATATTTCAAAGGGAAAAATAATAATAACTGATAACTGATAAACAGCTGGCTTTTATTCAGATATCAAGGTTTATTGTATAAAATCAATTGAATTTATCAAGATCATATAGAAGGATACAAATATGTCTTACGAACCTGTGCGTGTCCCAGATAATGGGGATATCAACAAGATAAGAAGAAACTCTCTATTGTTGGGATCATCAACAAACAAAGTTCTTGTTGCTAACAGAGGTGAAATTCCAATCAGAATTTTCAGAACAGCTCATGAATTGTCAATGCAAACAGTTGCTATCTACTCTCATGAAGATAGATTATCCGCTCATAGATTAAAAGCTGATGAAGCTTATGCCATCGGTTACAAGGGTCAATTTTCTCCAGTTCAAGCTTATTTACAAATTGATGAAATCATCAAAATTGCCAAAGAACATGATGTCGATATGATCCATCCAGGTTATGGGTTCCTTTCAGAAAACTCTGAAATGGCCAGAAAAGTTGAAGAAGCTGGTATCACTTGGATTGGGCCATCTCATAAAATAATTGACTCTGTTGGTGATAAAGTTTCTGCTAGAAACTTGGCCGCTGCCGCTGATGTTCCAGTGGTTCCAGGTACTGATGGTCCAATCGACTCTGTCGAAGAAGCTAAAGATTTCGTCGCTAAATATGGGTTCCCAGTTATCATTAAAGCCGCTTTTGGTGGTGGTGGTCGTGGTATGAGAGTTGTTAGAGAAGGTGATGATATTGGTGATGCCTTCCAAAGAGCTAGATCAGAAGCTTTAACATCTTTCGGTAACGGTACTTGTTTCATTGAAAGATTTTTGGACAGACCAAAACATATCGAAGTTCAACTATTGGCTGATAACTATGGTAATGTTATTCATTTGTTTGAAAGAGATTGTTCTGTGCAAAGAAGACATCAAAAAGTTGTTGAAGTCGCTCCAGCAAAGACTTTACCACAAGATGTTCGTGATGCTATCTTAACTGATGCTGTTAAATTAGCTAAAACTGCCAACTATAGAAACGCCGGTACTGCTGAATTCTTGGTTGATGCTCAAAACAGACATTATTTCATTGAAATCAACCCCAGAATTCAAGTTGAACATACCATCACTGAAGAAATCACCGGTGTTGATATCGTTGCTGCTCAAATTCAAATCGCTGCAGGTGCTTCATTAGAACAATTAGGGTTGTTACAAGATAGAATCACCACTAGAGGTTTTGCTATTCAATGTCGTATCACTACTGAGGATCCTTCCAAGAATTTCCAACCAGATACTGGTAAAATCGAGGTTTATAGATCAGCAGGTGGTAATGGGGTTAGATTAGATGGTGGTAACGGGTTTGCCGGTGCTATCATTTCACCACATTACGATTCCATGTTGGTTAAATGTTCTTGTTCAGGTTCAACTTATGAAATCGCAAGAAGAAAAATGATCAGATCTTTAATTGAATTTAGAATTAGAGGTGTTAAAACTAATATTCCATTTTTGTTAACCTTGTTGACTCATGATGTTTTCGTTGAAGGTTTATACTGGACCACTTTCATTGATGATACTCCAAAGTTATTCGAAATGGTTTCTTCTCAAAACAGAGCTCAAAAATTATTGGCTTATTTAGCAGATTTGGCTGTCAATGGCTCATCAATTAAAGGTCAGGTTGGTTTACCAAAATTAGATAAAGAACCAACTGTTCCAGAATTGCACAATTCAAATGGTGACGTTATCAATGTCAACAATGCCCCACCAAAAGGCTGGAGAGACGTTTTACTCACTGAAGGTCCAGAAAACTTCGCAAAGAAGGTTCGTAACTTTGATGGTACTTTGATCATGGATACCACATGGAGAGATGCTCATCAATCTTTATTAGCCACCAGAGTTCGTACTCATGATTTGGTTGCAATTGCTCCAACCACTGCTCATGCTTATGCTGGTGCCTTCGCTCTTGAATGTTGGGGTGGTGCCACTTTTGATGTTGCTATGAGATTCTTACATGAAGATCCATGGGTTAGATTAAGAAAATTAAGAAAATTAGTTCCAAACATCCCATTCCAAATGCTATTAAGAGGTGCTAACGGTGTTGCATATTCTTCATTACCAGATAATGCTATTGATCATTTCGTTAAACAAGCTAAAGACAACGGTGTTGATATCTTTAGAGTTTTCGATGCTTTGAACGATTTAGAACAATTAAAAGTCGGTGTTGAAGCTGTTAAGAAAGCTGGTGGTGTTGTTGAAGCTACCGTTTGTTATTCAGGTGATATGTTACAACCAGGTAAGAAATACAACTTGGATTACTACTTGAAAATCACTGATGAAATTGTCGCCGCTGGTACTCATATCTTGGGTATTAAAGATATGGCTGGTACTTTAAAACCAATTGCCGCCAAATTATTGATTGGTGCTATCAGAGAAAAACATCCAAACTTACCAATTCATGTTCATACACATGACTCAGCTGGTACCGGTGTTGCCTCAATGGTTGCTTGTGCTAAAGCAGGTGCTGATGTTGTTGATGCTGCTACCAACTCATTGTCCGGTTTGACTTCTCAACCATCTGTTTCTGCTATCTTGGCCTCACTAGACGGTGAAGTTGAAACTAACATCAGTGCTGCTCATGCTAGAGATATTGATACCTACTGGGCTGAAATGAGATTGTTATATTCTGTCTTTGAAGCTGATTTGAAAGGTCCAGATCCAGAAGTTTATCAACACGAAATTCCAGGTGGTCAATTGACTAACTTGTTATTCCAAGCTCAACAAGTTGGGTTAGGTGAAAAATGGATTGAAACTAAAAAGGCTTATAGAGAAGCTAACTATCTATTGGGTGATTTAGTAAAAGTTACACCAACTTCTAAAGTTGTTGGTGATTTGGCTCAATTCATGGTCTCAAACAAATTAACTCCAGAAGATGTCAAGAGATTAGCTTCATCATTAGATTTCCCAGATTCCATCTTAGATTTCTTTGAAGGTTTAATTGGTCAACCATATGGTGGATTCCCAGAACCATTAAGAACCGATGTCTTGAGAGGTAAGAGAAGAAAATTAAACGTTAGACCAGGTTTAGAATTAGCTCCATTTGATTTTGATAAGATTAGAGAAGATTTATCTTCAAGATTCAACAAAATTACCGAATGTGATGTTGCTTCTTATAACATGTATCCAAAAGTTTATGAAGATTTTAGAAAGATCCAAGACTTATACGGTGATTTATCAGTCTTACCAACAAAGAACTTTTTGGCTCCACCAAAGGTTGGTGAAGAAATTACTGTTACTATTGAACAAGGTAAAACTTTGATTATCAAATGTAACGCCATCGGTGACTTGAACAAAGAAACTGGTATCAGAGAAGTTTACTTCGAATTAAATGGTGAATTACGTAAAGTTTCAGTTACTGATAAAAAATCAAACGTTGAAACAGTTTCAAGACCAAAAGCTGATGCTCACAATCCAAACCAAGTTGGTGCTCCAATGGCTGGTGTTCTTGTTGAAGTCAGAGTTCATAAAGGCTCTGAAGTTAAAAAGGGTGATGCAGTTGCTGTTTTAAGTGCCATGAAGATGGAAATGGTTATTTCTGCTCCAGCTGATGGTTTAATTGGTGACGTTCTGGTTAAAGAAGGTGATAATGTCGATGCAAGTGATTTATTGGTTGTTATCGAAGGTGAAGAGAAAAAATAGAGTGTAGATGTCTCAAGTTGTAATCTTGTGGTGAGGATATGTTTTTAGCGGTACGTCTTCTATCATAGATTTTTCAGAGAGATGTTCAAATAAGGTTTATTTGAATTTTGATTTTATAGGTATATCCATTATTTTGTTTTGAATTTACAAGTATTGTACAAAATGGTAATGAAGCATGTAGTTTATTTCCGAAACGGGAAGTCTAGGACTTTCCCCATAAAATCCAACTGAAAACAAGCACAATTAAGACAAAGGCAAGTTCCATTATATCTAGCTTCATAGATCCAGATAAATCAAACAGACAAGATGGCAGGACACCATGGACGTAAGTTATATGCTCATTCTATACATAATCGAGCAATACTAACAATCTCCAGCGCTAAGAGCTGACCCAGCAGTTGAGCTTTACAACAGTGAGTATATCCCCTAAAAATTCACTGAACTAAACTAACGCCATCAGAATGGCTCATGACTGCATACACAAGATTTAAATTTGATCAAAGATCTACATCAATTGCATTGTTATTTGTGGTTCTCATTCCTGGAGGAATTTTGTATACAGGGTATCAAAGTCAAGGATTAGTGGAGAGATGGCCTCTTAAAAGAACTAAGGCTGTTCATGATCGTGAATTCAAGCTTGATTGAACCAGAGAGGTAGCGCTGTATGTGCATGACTATCGTACATTATAAATTAAACTACTTATTTTATTATTTATTACCACTATTTATTTGACCTATACAATTTGACAATTGATCATCTATAAAACACGAGGACGTAGCGGGTAGAAATGTGAAGACGGCCGTGTTGTTTTCGTATCTATTGGATAAGCATCAAATGTACAGAGTCGAAAAGTCGTTTCATCCAAACTCAGTGGAGAAGGCTGCTAGTTTGGTTGATGCACAAGTCATGCCATAAAAGACAAAAGCTCAAGTACTTTTTCTACAATGTACATATATGAATCAATATGTATGATAACATATCCACGAGATTAAACTGAAACAGATAAAATTAAAGAAAGTATAAACAACCATGTAGTCAAAATACTTGAAGTAGGTATAAACCCTATGCTGTTACCGTACCAAAGATGAACATTGTGATGTATGAATATAAAAATAGAACAACCGTTAGACAAAAGAACCTGGGGATTCATCTCAAATCCCCTTATAATGAAAGATAGCAAAGAAATGTAGAATGTATGATAATAGAAAAAAGTTAATTGTGCAATGATGACATCTGAATGGTGTCATTTAACAACAACTGGTAAAAATAAAAAATATGCATAATAAAGAAAAAGATGCTAAAAGAATGAATCACTTGTTTGTACGAAATTTGAATTCATTCGTCTCTTGTTTCATCGGAATTTGTTGTTCTCTTTCTGGTGAGTGTTGAGAGACTGATGGTTTTTTAATCTTTCTTGATACAGAGCCAAACAGAAATTGATCAGCTGTAATTGGACTTGAAGTTGGTTCATTTGAATCAAACCTATTGATTGTAGATGGTATAGGTGAATTATTAACAAACGGAAATTGATGTGACGAGCCTGTCAAAGGTGAATTTCCCGATACATCTGATTCTGTTGGCGAGGAATTTGCATTAGATGGTGAATATATTGAGAAGGTAGTTGATTCAATTGGTGGTGGTTTCGAGAATTTAGGAAACTTGATTGAAGTCGCCGATGTTGGAGTGCCCACATTGGAAGGTCTTCTCGGTGTGGACTTGACACTGCTCGAAGCTGAAGCTGAGGTTCTCGATTTCTCATGACCAGGTTCCATGACAAACTCATAATTTTTCACAGTATTAAGCTTGGTTGAGCTATTAACAGATCTAATCATTTTAGATTCTTTGGAATTTATAATGCTGGCCGTTGTATTTTGTGGTTTCTTTGAGAAATCAAGAGTAGCAAACATTGGTGCAGAGTCTTTCATTGCAGGATTGTTCAAAAAGCTTCTCGATTTTTTCAGCTTTAAAGTGCCAGAGCTTGGACCAGATGTTGAGGATTTCTTAACCTTGTTCAATTTGGTAGTTGAGCTTGACTTATTCAAGGATGGCATAGTTTTTTGAGCAGGAGGAGTTGGCGGCAAATCCATATTATTTGATCTGGAAGATTTAGACGCTGTAGCTTTCTTCCTCTGTTGCCTTCCAGGCGCTGGTTTGACCTCTTTGAAATGCGTCGGCACTTGCATCTCAGATTGGGTATGTTGTGGTATACCTGGACGAGTAGGGAAAAAGTGTTGTTGTGATTGGAAAGAAGGACCAGGAACAACATGGGGTATTGACTGCTGTTGCTGTTTCGGATTCGAGTGGAAAGTATTGATCTTGAAGCTTTGTGGGACCGGCATCCCATCGGCTGTAGTATTTGGTAGTTGACTAATGGGGACAACTTCATCGCTTGATTGAGACAACGAGCTATTGCTATGGTTTGAAAAAGTCATAAAATGAGCTTGTGGTGGCTGGAAGGATCGTTGTTGTTGTTGACTATTGGTTTGAAGTGAGAAAGTCTGAAACTGTGATTGAGATGCATTTGGTGATTGAGTAGGTAGTCCAATACTCGGTGTAGAGTTTGCTGGTGTTGGGAAGCCATTCAGCGCTGTACTTTGTATTAGTGGTGGCGAATCAGCATGCTGATTGTTGAAAATTGATCTTTGGGGTACAAGACTATTCGTGCTCAAATCTAATCTCTCAATTTCACCTTCATGTGTATCCTCAGGTTCTTTCACTGGCGATGAGCTTTGTAATATTGTATCATTCGACTCTTGTCTATCCAGAGTTGTTGTGAAGGATAACAGAGGGTCATCTTCCAATATGCTTTCGATGGTGATTTCTTCATCTTGTCTAATATTCATCGTGCTCAAATCGGGAACCGAGCCATTGAGTTGAGAAATCTGCTGGAGCTCTGGTTGAGAGTAACTATGCTGTTGATAAAACTGTGGATGCTGGGGAAGTTGTGGAGTTGAAAATGTAGTTGACGATAGGTTGTGTGGTTGAGTAGGTGGAATAACATCATCTGGAAACGACATCATCTGGTACTGTTGAACCATGCCTGGATCATAATGCGATCCAAAAGAATAGTTCACCGAATAGGCGTTATCTATTTGTGTAGCTGATTCTTGTTGCTGTGGGTGCTGGTATAAACTGACTTGTGAGTTATTTTGATGATGCGGTTGATATAAAGTTCCATTGGTATTTGTTGGAACAAAGTCAAATTCAGTTGCAGTGCCTGCACCTGAGTTTTGAGTAGCCTTCATGATGATCCTGCTCAAACGAATGTAATATGAAGGCGTTAAAGACGCGTGTGGACAGTGACCAGACCTTTACACAGCAAGGTCCTTTGTTGCTTCTTGATGTTACTAAACTGCTTTAGTGTTGAAACACCTGGTAACTTTGTTAGAAAATTTCGAGCGTGTTTTGGTTTATAAACCCGACGAGCCTTCAAAATCAACCAGCAATAGCAGCAAATATCCCACAAGAAGAGACAACTAAAGTGGGTTATCGAAACTGGACGTAGATAAGCTTTGATCTAGCAGAGATTTGAGACTAGCTCTTAAAGTATGGTGTTGTGATGCCCTTATTTGTTTTGCTCCCCTTCCTATAACAAAATGATTCTGTGGAAAAAAGAGGGCGGTTCGTAATGTATGGGGCGATTGAAGCTGCAATAAAAATCACACTGATCCTGGTGACAAAAGCGTATCAAACTTGTTGAAAATTAGCTCTAGTTATCTTGAACAGTGAAGGTTATTTGGTAAGTCCACCGATGAAGTTATATCCAAAGCGCTGTTGTGGTTGTTGAGATTTTGGTTCCTCTTTGAAGGCTTTGATTCTATAATAAGAAATCAAAGATCGACTGAGAATAATCGCTAAGCGCGCTTGAGTCTGGATGGGGCCAGGAGAGTCGAAGGACGTGATAATAGCGAGTGTATGGTCCCTTGTATACAGCTTTTCTCTGTGCAAAGTATTAGTTGTTTTGATGCGGCTTCTGGCGAGTTTGCTGTAGTTATTGCTCCAAAGTGACTTGTTCCTGTTTATCAAAGAATTGCAGCTTTGACGTTTTTTGAAATTTCGAGTTCTTGAAAGTCGCGAAGAACGCTGGCTCTGTTTCGGATACCGGATTTGGAAGGAGCACCAAAACGGAATGGTTTGTGCGATGGGCCGGACGTATTTATTTACGCACATACGACGTTACGTGCTTCGTTTATGTTAATGGCTGGCTGTTTGTTGTACAACAGAAAGCATACAACTTGTAAAGTTTATCTGATGCATTGTTTCTCCACCTCAGAGGTCAATTATGGGGTATGTCTTTACATTTTCCAACATCCAGTGCACAAATACTGGAATTATAGTACTTGGTACTTTGATCCAAAACCTATGCCACAAAAACCACAATCGCTTAAAAAATTCTTAACAGAGACAATGCTGTACTTCCCTCTAATGGATAGGTTCACGCCTACTATCTTCATCTTGAGATTCTAGAGCATTAGAAATCCCATTCGCTTAAACTCAGCTTTACAAGCAATTCACTCGTTGAAAACTACAACTCACAAAATCACTGGTTTGAAACTACACTGTTATATATTTCCCAAAATTTCAAATGGTCAATCCTTTGGTAACAAACAATACTTCTAATACAAGTGGACAGGCTAGACCATCCCACAGGGCCTTACAAAAAGAGCTATCCCATCTTTTATTCAATCCAACACCAGGAATATCAGCATTTCCAGCAGATGAAGGTAACATTTTCCATTGGAAAGGTACAATTGAAGGTCCGAAAGATACTCCATACCAGGGCTTAAAATACAAAATATCAATCACTTTCCCAGATGAGTTCCCTTTCAAGGCTCCTACATTAAAATTTATCAGTCATATGTGGCATCCAAATGTTTCAACTGGTGGTTCCATCTGTCTTGATATCTTGAAAGATCAATGGTCTGCTGCATATGGTATAAGAACGGTTTTGTTATCATTGCAATCTTTGTTAGGTGATCCAAATCTTGATTCTCCGTTGAACAACACTGCTTCCTGTTCATGGGATGATAATATGGAACTGTTCACTAAACAAGTTCTGGAGATTTATAGTGGGAAAAATCATACTGAGGTATCTCGAGCCTATTGGACAGACTCAAGCAGAACTCAAAAGAATTGAAAGTAGATGAAATCAATACTACATTCGGTGTTTCCTTAACATATGTATTATTATATTAAAACTCCCAAATATATATCGCAAAACCAAACTGAACTTAAACATTCCCATATAACGTATTTATAAAAAACCCTTATGTATATAACCCAAACCAAAATATAACTTATATCACCAAAACCTTGTGATGATCACTTAATGCACCGATGAAATTTGTAATTATTAACATGTTAACCTATACCTGGATCCATGGTAATTCCTTTCTCCAATGTAATCCTATTTCCACTTTTCCCTCTTTATGCAATATACTACCTATTATTTACATGACAAATGCTGATGCGTAAATGAAGACTATCTTCACAATTATGATTCTTATCTTATCCTTTATGCAATTCACATGAATTTATCAAAATGATGATCTTGTAACCAGCCAATTTTTTCAAAAGCTGCAAATAATCTTGAAGCCTTATTAACATCAATTCTACAAGATTTTTGAGCATCTGTTCTTCTAAATGGTAAACCTTTCTTTAATCTTGTAACTTTTTCAGCAAATAATCTTCTCTTGGAGTCTAGATATAAATTACATGGTAATCTCAAGACTGAAGCTAATGTAGCCTCTGCTGGATGTAATTTATCCACTAATGGATCATCTGCTAAACTCATTGGTTGACCTTTCCATTCAATTTTCAAACATCTAGAATTGTTTGGTAATAAATTAACATCTGGCGAATAATCAGGAATTGATTCCCAATCAATAACCATTGGTGGGGCAGATGGTGATGAGACTGGTTTTCTTCTCTTGACTGGAGGTGGTGTAGAGACTCTTGATATATCTGATGGTTGATCCAATGCATTTGAAGATTCTCTCACTATACGACGTGTTCTGACTTTTTCATATTGACTGTTATAATCAGAATCACTGTTGTAACCAACAGATGAGCTTGGTTGATCGTAAACAGGTCTTGTTGCTCTTCTTGGTGCGTATCTTCTTGTTGCACTTTTGTAAACGTGACCATTGTTCTTTATAGCAGTACGATTGGTGTATTCTCTGATGAAGTTGATTTGTGCTCTCTTGAAATTCTTGGTGCCCACGTTAGACCAAGCATTAACATTTAATTTATAGTTTTCATACTTGTCCACTGGGAATTCAGCTAACTCAGTCTTGTTGTTAGATAAGACAACGAAAGTATCAATCTTATCATCAACGCTACTTAACAGCTTGTTCTGTTGTCTTTGTTGAATTTCACGCAACACATTTGTGCTGTTATTATTGTTGTTTTGTGTTGTTGTGATGTTACTGTTGACCGAAGCACCTGAACCGTTGGAAGATTCTGCATAGTGATAAGGAGATAGTGGAGGTGAAGGAATTGACAAATCTTCGTGAAACTTTGGTCCTATGAAATGTGACTTGGATGACTTTCTTTCAACAATTGGAACATCACTGACCTTAATTTCTGGAGTCATAGCTCCGATAGAAAATTCTGTAGACATATTGACTATGGTGTTATCTCTAGATTGAGTTCTAAGATTAGAATTGACGCTTCTTGGTTGCACAATGTATAGATTCGCGACTTGAATTGGTGAATTGTAGTGTGATTGTATCTTTGTAAAGTTGATTGATATGATGAGTTGATGTGTCGTGTTGTAGATAAGCACTAGAATAATAGCTAATATTAGTGTAAAAGATATAAAACAAGTTTACAAATATTGAGATACACTTATTTACATATATAAAATTTTTTTTGTGACTACTTTTTTTCCTTTTTTTACGCCTTTATCCTAATCTACGCAAAAAGAAATGCACCATATGCAGTCTAATGCGTACGTTCCGCAAAGATTTCGCAATGGAATTGCGCAAAAGTCTTTCTAATCTCAGAGTCCGAATTTGAAGGAAAGAACAAAGCTCATCAAATGTTGCTCAACTTGGTTCAATGCTTAAATGGATATCCCAGTTCAAGGAATTGCCATGATGCTCTTTTAATTGAGACTCTCTTCGGCATTTGTGGTTAATTTGACTTAGTTTCGGGAAGAAAGGTCAAAGGTGCGATAAGAATTTTTTTTTGTTTCAGGTTGTCACAACAACAAAAAAAAAATTTATGAAGTTTTTGCGCAACTTGTTTTCGTGCAAGCGGCTAAACTGAGAAAAAAATGCAATTTTGAGTTTTCGCAAAAAAGTGCGAATGACATACAATAAATTAGAGTCATCCTTAGCTTTTGATGACGTTTAATGTTTGCTGAGCCCTTCATTGAGTTTAGCTTTGGGGTAAGATTGTGGTGCAAAGAACTTCAAATTCATCTACGACTTGTTGTTTTTCTGCCAATTGCGACTCGCGTTGTGTCACCACATTCTTCTTTGTGATCTTACGCGGAGCGCGATCAGCTGTTATGATCGTGATGATGTGATAAGGAGCTTATTTCAAAACACACACTAAAAATAGAGAGTGTTTATGCCATTAGAAAACATCGACTTTATCCTTTTTCTAGCTAAGAATTCTAGCGTACACCTTTCAGTCAGCGTAGCACAATTACAGTGGTAACCCACTGTGTGCATCCGCAACTTATATATCACGACTAACGACTGTCTACGAATTTCAACCAGATCGAGGGGGCCATATATATTTGCCAGCAATAATTTGTCCGATCAAAAGCTACACTGTCAATTATCCCCATGAAAATGATTTTTGCCACTCGGATGAATAGCTCATGATGACACATTAATCATCACACACTGCACAGCATGATCTCTAGTATATCATGCTTTTTGTGCCACTTTTGTGGGATTTCGCAACTCGCGAATATGTAGTATGTACTCTTTTCCAAAGTTAGCGATTTCAGAGATTTTGCGCAATTTCGAAACGAACCTTTTTAATACAGTACAGTGTAGTCTGTACCCTGTACCAGTACCAAGGAAAAAAAAGGAACATATTCAACTTTGTTTACAAGGTTAAGGGCACAGTATGACAAACAAACATACTGAGCTTTAGCAGAACTGTCTCTGTAAATTTCTGGGATTGCGGTTCAAGTCAAATGAGTATGTTTGAAATTTGAAAAGTACGAAGACCAGATCCACACAGCAAGTCTGAGCTAGGACTGTCCATGAAAGTTACCTACGGTCTACGGTAGTACGGCAGTACAAGTTAGCATAAAATGAAATTCTACCCACTGTAAATACCAGCCTGTGATCAATGAACTTTTGTACCAGTGGCTAGAATCTTTTGTTGTAATGCTATAAAGACATTTGGCTGATTGGCTCCAAATTTTTTTTTTTCGTGCATGTTACAAGTTGCAACTTTTTGCGCCAAACTTAAATCACACTCCAAAATACTTCTTTGGGTAATCCGATCTTCGCAGAAATGCTGCAAAACCTAAGCACCTCCAGGATTCTACACCACTCTAGCATATTTGCGTTTGCAACAGTCACACCTATACACACAAGTAACTAAATATAATTTAGTACATGTCAGATAGCAATATTGCTCTATCTCAATTTTAGTTTTACGACACTTGCCATATGCTTTGCATGTTTTTGCTAAATTTGTTCCCCCAGATTTTGCGCTGCACCAGAATTTTTATTCAAGCAGCATGAAAAAACGGTTGCGCGATAAGTGGTGCAGATCCGGATCAATTGATGATGACAAGATCTTATCAGATATGAGAATGTAGAATTGTTTTGGCTGATCGATAACATCAAAGCACTATGCAACTAGATAAAACTTTACTAATACTTAGAGTGAACCCACTAATACCGATTGCGTTTGTGAACTACAACCATCTTTCTTAAAGCTAAATTGATCCAATCAACTTTTCACCACTGTTCTTTATTCTCATTGCTTCTAGCTATAACTAGACCAGCCAGAATAACTGTAATTTGATACCTCTTATGTGATGGAAGTGCTCTAAAAGCGTCCTACAAAGTGCCATTTTCTAAACCTTTTGAATTCCTATACACTATACTCAAAAAAAATCAACATCATCCTCAATTGATCTTTCATCTCTTGGACCCCAGATATTGATCTTCCCATCAACTGTACCAGAATAATAAGTCACACTATTATTACCAGCATACGCTAGACAGCAACTCCTAGTATTTTCTTGTATGTTTTTCCTCAGCCGAGCCACCATCTTACCATCTGTAATTTTAAATACCAAGATCTCACCGTTATCTGATGGATACCAAAGATATTGTAATTCAGTTTCAGAAAGTGGACTTAAAAGCATTGACTTATAACTTGGAAATCTATTTCTTACAAAAGGACCAAAATTCAATAAAGTATTAACACTTCCCCTTGCTTCCAAATCCCATACTCTTATCTTTTCATCATTACCTGTTGTGATTAAATTTTTACCATTTTCAAACCAACAAAGACCATTGACAGCTCTAGCATGTGCCTTCACACTAAATTTCAATACACCTAATTTTTTACTTTCGTTTTGACTTATCGGTGCAGATTCATCTGTTCTGTATAAATCCAACTGTGTTAAACATGAATCTGTACGTCGTATATCCCATATTCTAACCTCACCTTCTGAGCTCCCAGTTGCCAATTCATTGGGATTATTAGGTGACCATTTAACACTTGTAATACCTCCATTATGACCTGCTAGACTGTGTACTGATGATGTTGTTTTAAGGTCCAATATCCGTACATGAGAACTATCAGCACCAGTGGCAATTAATGAACGTTCACCAGTTTTCGAGACATCAAAACAATGAACTTTTGAATCAAGATTAAAATTGAAAGCCTCCTCCATTACACTTGTATCCCATACTTTTAAAGTGGTATCATATGAGGACGAAAGAAACATCCCCATATCGAAGGGCCACCATTTGACATCAGTAACACCATATTCATGACCGCCATTGTTCTTGTTTAAATCACTCAAAAGCTCCGCTTTAGATTGTCCCACTTTCCATACTTTGACACACGAATCTGCACCCGCTGATAATAGAAGACGATGATTCACTTTGTCAAAGTCAAGAGCATTGATGGACCCAATTGTCTTTTTCTTTGAGGGAAACTTGGGATAGTCTTGGGCCTCTAGGTTGTAATACAACGACTCTGTTGAAGTTCTCTCATAGTCCCTGCATGTTATCTTGCCAAGCTGTCTATCCAAGAGAAGAGATTGCATCGATCATCGATCTATCTTTCATAGAATTTTCGATCAGCCTTTGTTGTAATTATATTTTCTTATAGAATATTGTATCTTCTTTACATTGAACTTTCATCGCACTTTCGCAACGCGCGAAAAGATTTGTCCGATGTTCCAGTCATTACAGGCTGCTTGTCAGATACAGATACAAAGGAATTGCCAATGGAAGTAGAATGTCTACAAAGTTATGAAAACGTACTCGTTCCTGAAAAGGTTATAAAAATCAAAGACTGAACACTGTGTCGTCTGAAGTTGGATTGGATGATTCACCTCCAGAGTAATAATTCAGAAGCTGCTTTTCCCTGATACTTTCCAAATATGCTCCTGTTTCTTCCCTATGTCTCTCATGGGTTTCAAAAAAATCAATAAAGTCTTCAATGGCAACCTGGTCGCAATATTTTGCTCTGATAGACTCGGCATCTGCATTAACATTGTGCTTGGATTTCAAGATTGGTCTGACTGAATTATCAGAATTGTCAAAGGTCTCAACTATTTCATCAATGTTTGTGTAGTTGGTTGGGTATTGACATGTCATATTTCTCGCTTCATGAGCAGTGGAAAACCTGGATAGCCCAGAAAGCTTTAGATCTTTGATTTTGCTGATGGAATACTGTGATAAAACTGGACTCAAACAAAGAGATCCTCTGTTTTTATACTTCTCTGATCTTTTTTCAATCACAGAGAAATTAGTGCTGCCCCATTGACTTTCTCTAGTTTTCATATAACGTGATCTTCTAGAACCATCATAGAGAAGCAACTGTGCAAATTTATCAAATTTAATAGATGCTATCCTGTTCATACTTTCCGTTGATTTTGGGGACAGCAGTGATTCATTTGAGGCTGCAAAAAATCTTGGATCTTTAAAATTAACCGGTCCATTACTATCCCGCTCAGATTGTGATGAGAAATCATCTGGCTCATAGACCTGATCAATATTATAACCTTCTGATAAATTTTCTGCTAGTCCTGAAATGATATTGTGATCTTGTTTCAAAGCTGGTACAACAACTGATATTGGTGAATAAGTCGAATGACTGCTTAAGGAATTGGCGTCACCTGGAAATTGTTAGTTTTCTGGTGTCTTTTGTCTTTGGGCTTGAACAATGTCTACTCACTATGGTTAAACTTTTCATTTTTAAAAACAGATATGACACGTTGTAAAACAGATCTAGATCTAGGAAGTGGTTGTGACGAACCGGATATTGTGGCTGCCTTCATGTTAGTATTTGTTGTCCGGTAGTAAGTCTTTGATTGAACACATACTCTCCAAAGGAGTTAATAATGCCTCATCAAAGGATAATGTATCTAGTTGCTTGAACTGTGTTGAGTCTAAATCATAATTCTCTCCACTTTGAATTGTGTCTTCAAATAGCTTTTGAATAATGTCTGGTGTTGGAGCAGGCTCTTCTGGGCTCAGTAAACGTTTGGTTTCTTCAAGCGTACCTTGTGGGTCTTCTTGAGCTTGGAAGTTTCGTTCACTTTGAGAGAGCTTATCATGTGCACTGTCTGGCGATACAATAACTGGTGGTTTACTTTTATCGCAGTCTTGTGACTTTTGATCTAATGGACAGAGAAAACTGCTTTCAGGGCTGGCAAGGTGCACATATTTGCTTGGAACTGGATACTCTGTTTCGTCAGTGCTAGAAATCACCAACTCAGGAACTTCATTTGCGATAAAAGTTTTATCATCTGAAGAATCAATTACTTCCATGGTGTTATTTTGGTCACCATTCGTCTTAGCCAGAGAGCTGCTAGAGCTATTGCTTGACTCACTTGATAATGGAGGTAATGCGAAAAGCTGATGTCTCAATGTTTGAAGGCTTTCATAGTTCAAATCATTCAATGGTGAGTAAATAGGGACTTCTTCGTCAGTGCCCTTTTCCATTGATGAAGGAGGTCTGAGCATCAAAGTATCAAAGAAGTTTGCAAAATTTTTAGTCTTGTATTGTTGGTAACATGAGAATGCCTCTTCTGGAATATCTTCAGGTGGTGGAGTACTCAAAATTTTTGCACCGATAAATTGTGATGTACTTCTGTCAAGTCTGAATTTGCTCAAGCGTGTTTGGTGTCTATATTTATGGATTTTGTTGATTAACCCATGAACAGAACCTAAATGCTTAGTCTTGGAAACTGGTGTATCATTCTGACCATAGCTGAATTGATCTGAAATGTCTAAAGTCGATTCTGCATCAGCTTGTTCGTCTGATACCTCAGCGTACTCAGTATATTCACAAGTGGGATATAGGGCATCAGCACTCAAGGGTTCAAGAGGGGCTTGTTGATGATTCTTGGGAAGTCTAGAACTTTTACCATTGAAAATAGACTGCAAGGAATGCCTTTTGGAGCGTCTACCGCTTTCATCACCCACTCTGAATCTTTTTCTCATTGTGATTTTCTCAAATTGTGGACTAGATGTGTTTGAGCTTGACACTGGCCTTTTAAGACTTGGAAATTCTGTAATGATCATGACTATGTGGAACTTGAGACTTTGCTAGTAACTGTTTAAGCCAGATCTAGATATTATAAAGAGCACGATTGATGTCTAACCAAAGCTACTGAAAGTATAATGATAGAGCAAAGACAAGAAGAAATATTGGAGAGCCTTTATCAGAATTATGAAATTCATATTATGGACACAAGCGCTTAAGTATTTTGGGATCTGTGTACACAAAACCGGATCTCATATAATCTTACACTTTAAAACACCCAGACACTACAGACAATAGGAGTACCTTATATAATTTCAAATACTAGAGGCCTAGTGGGTGGAATTGTAACGGTGATTTGTCGTAAAGACCCCTGTTGTACGAATTCTAACAAGGCGCTTAATATAATCAATACAATGAAGGTACATCTATAAAGCTTAAATTTATACACGAGCCCACTTATTTCTTCTTTTGGGAAGTTGAGTTCTTTGGTAACTCTTTCAAGAATGGAATGAATTCTGGTTCACCTGGGATGTATTTTCTTAAAACTTCTGGGATAACCAAACCGTCCTCAGTTTGGTAGTTTTCCAAGATACAACATAAAGCACGTTCAGTGGCACATAAAGTGGAGTTCAAACAATGAACGTATTTCTTTTCACGTTCGTTCAATTTCTTTATACCTGATCTGATTTCCAAGTTTCTTGATTGGTAATCAGTACAGTTTGAACAAGAAACAAGTTCTTTGTATTCTTGTTGGAATGGGAACCAAGCTTCCAAATCATATTTCTTAGCGGCAGCATTGTTCAATTCACCGGAAACAATACCAACAACTCTGTATGGTAAACCTAATGATTGATAAAATTCTTCTGATAAGTTGATCATACGGTCAAATTCATCCCATGATTTTTCTGGCTCAGTTATACAAAATTGTTCAATTTTTTCGAAAGCATGGACACGGAAAATACCCCAAGCATCTTTACCATGGGAACCAGCTTCTCTTCTGAAACATGAAGAATAACCAGCATAACGAACTGGTAATTGTTCAGCTGGACTTTCAAACCATTCACCAGCGTGATAAGCTGAGATTGGTTGTTCTGAAGTGGCAATCAAATATTTTTCATCTTCACCATCAATAACTTTGTATAATTCTTCATCAAATTGTGATAATTGAGCAGTCTTGGCCATAACATCCTTGTTCATCATGACTGGTGCTTGTAATGGAGTGTAATCAGCTTTAGACAAGAATGATAAACCATAGTTGATTAAAGCTTGGTTTAAGAAAACACCATAACTTCTTAAGAAATAACCACGGTGTCCAACAATACGAACACCACGTTCTGGATCGTAACCGTCTAAACGTAATAAAACTTCGTGATGTGATAATTTGGCTTCTTTACCAGTACCAGTAGCGATTTTACCAACTTCAGTGACACCTTCTGGGGCCCAAGTTTTTTTCAATTCGTTGTTATCTTCGTTGTTGGAGATGACAACAGATTCATGAACCAAGTTACCAACAGTGTTGACTTTTTGTTTCAAAGCATTGTCCGCATCTTGTTCTTTTTGAATCAAAGCTTTCTTTTGTTCAGCAATTTCGTCTTTCTTCTTCAATAGTTCAGAAGCATCTTCCTTAGCTTTAAATTTTAAACCAATTTCCTTTTGAATTTTGTTTTGTTCCTTGTTTGAAGCGTCTAAATCAAATCTAATTTTGGTCCACTCTTTGTAGTCAGCGATAATTTCGTCGACGATTTCAACTGGAGCATAACGAGCTTTTTGTGATTTACGAATGGCTTCTGGATCACCACCTTTTTCTTCAATAAATTGTGTAATGTCTAACATTTTGTAGGTAAACTATTTGAACCACTTAAATTGTACCACTAATTGTCATTTCAAACTTTTTTTTTTCCATGTATCAATCGTGAAGATACTGACTGACACGAGCGAAAAAAGCTGACAGAGCACAATTTGGAAGACAGTCGCGACGCCTTATGCACAGGAATATACCATAATTTGTATACATTGTAAGCCGTTTTACAACATTTGAAAGGTTTCAGAATTTATTTGGGTACTTTATGTAATTTCAGATTAGTTCTTCTGTGCTTGAGCTCCATGTAAGAGTGTGTTTGAAGGCTTTAACTCGAAATGGACATTGTATTGATGCGAAAAATCACCATTAAACCAGACCTAATTAAGAAAAAACTGAATAAATATTTAAAAGTGAGGGCTTGAAAGCGGACTAAACTATTGAAGGAGACATACTGGCTAATAAATAGTATATTTAAGTGATAAATCGGTAAAAGTGTGGCCCTACCATTAAAAGGGTACATAGCTGAGAGCTGGTACAAAATGCTCTACATTTACGATAATTATGGACTGATGGTCCAGAGGTTAGGACGTCGCCTTTACACGGCGAAGGTCCCGGGTTCAATCCCCGGTCGGTTCATTTTTTGCTGCCAAATGAACTGTATTTTTTTTTGGACCTTGTCAAGTCAATACTTCCTCAAAGAGCTTTTTAATAGTGAATTGAAAAATTTAAACTTTATTCACTTTGACCCTCAAAGGTCTAAAGAATGTTCTGTTTACTGTTATGTTGACTCAAAAAAGTTTTGGCACTTTGTACATTTATTTTTCTTATCGCCCCGAGAGATGATGGCAGATTACCCGTAAAGTGGGATCCAAATTTTTTTATAAGCTCATCTCATCTTAACTATATGCTTAAAGCTTTAACAATAAAAATAATTGGAAGTATCATAATAACCAAAAGACACCAAAATGGTTTTGAAATCAACATACTCTGGTGACGTTTCAGTTTACCAAGTGTCCGGTGCTAACGTTTCTAGATCTTTACCAGATTGGATCGCTAAGAAACGTAAGAAGTCGTTAAAGAATGATTTAGAATATCAAAATAGAATTGAATTAATTCAAGATTTTGAGTTCAGTGAAGCATCAAACAAAGTGAAAGTCAGTCCAGATGGTCAATTTGCTATGGCTACTGGTACTTATAAACCACAGATCCACGTTTACGATTTTGCAAATTTATCATTAAAATTTGAAAGACATACAGATACTGAAAATGTTGATTTTGAGATTTTATCAAATGATTGGACCAAATCAGTACATTTGCAAAACGATAGAAGTATAGAATTCCAAAACAAAGGTGGAATGCATTATAGAACCAGAATTCCAAAATTTGGTAGAAATTTAGCTTATAACTCTGTAAATTGTGATTTATATATATCTGCTAGTGGGAATGAATTATACAGATTAAATTTGGATCAGGGAAGATATTTGAGTCCATTTGTTTTGGATGTCGATGAATCAAAAGGTGCAGGTGCAAATCATGTTAGTTTTAGTGAGACCAATGGTCTAATAGCAGCTGGTCTTGAAGATGGTACAGTTGAATTTTGGGATTCAAGAGCCAAATCTAAAATTGCCAAATTATCAGTACCTTCGAGTGGGTTTAACAATAATGGATTTCAAATTACAACAACAAGTTTTAAAAACGATGGATTAAACTTTGCATGTGGTACTTCTAGTGGGTACTCATACCTTTATGATTTAAGAAGTTCTACACCAACTCTTGTAAAAGATCATGGGTATGGGTTTGATATTAAAAAGTTCATCTGGTTACCTGAAAATAAATTTCTTGCGACGGATAAAAGAATTTCCAAGATATATAACCAAAATGATGGTAAACTATTTGCATCTATGGAACCAAGTGTTGATATTAATGATATTGAATACCTTCCAGACACTGGTATGTTTTTCACTGCAAATGAAGGTATTCAAATGCATACTTATTACATACCGAATTTGGGTCCAGCTCCAAGATGGTGTTCATTCTTGGATAATATCACTGAAGAATTGGAAGAAAAACCAGCTGATTCTGTTTACTCCAATTATAGATTCATTACTAGAGATGATGTTTCTAAATTGAACTTGTCACATTTGGTTGGTACAAAGGTGTTGAGAAGTTATATGCATGGTTTCTTCATCAATACAGAGTTATATGATAAGGTTAATTTGATTGCCAACCCTAATTCTTATAGAGATGATAGAGAAAGAGAAATTAAGAAGAGAATTGAAAAAGAAAGAGAATCAAGAATTAGAACCACAGGTGCTGTCACTGCTACCAAAGTTAAAGTTAACAAAGATTTGGCTGATAAACTTGCTAAAAAATCAGGTAGTCAAGCCACTGAAAAGATTATTAATGATGATCGTTTCAAAGAATTATTCGAAAATCCAGAATTTCAAGTTGATAAAGAATCCTTTGAATATAAACAACTTAATCCTGTTGAATCCACTACTGATGTTTCTAAACGTTCCAGAGCTCTTACTGCAGCTGAAGAATCTGATGAGGAAAGAATCAAGAGAGCAGATGGTAAATATGGAGATTCTGAAGAAGATTCTGATAGTGAATCTGAGAGTGAATCTAGTGAATCTGAGGAAGATGATGATAAAGAACAATTAGATAGATTACAACAATTAAAGATTAAAAAACAATTAGATGCCGTGAAGAGAAAGAAAGATGCCAAGGATAAATCGGATAAATTTTTGAACGAGATGAAGACATATTCTAGTGATAAGAGTGGTAATATTCATAAGAACCAAGTTTCATTTGACAAGCAATTACAAAAACTAAAGAATAAGGAAGAAAAGGAAACAGCATCAAAGAAGAATGAAGTGTTACATAGACATGCTAGAGGTGAAGCCGAATTAACATTCATTCCACAAAAAGCTGAGAAGAAACCTAAAAAAACCGTTGCATTTGAAAGTGATGAAGAGGAAGAAGGAGATGCAGAGAGCAAACACGGTAGAACCAAACAAAGATTTGATGGTCGTAGAAGAGCCAGTAAGAATGCATTCCGTGGTATGTGAATTCTTATCATGTAAATATACAATTTTAATATATAGAGTTAAAATGCTTATGTACATGTATATTGAATTTTATAATCTTTAAAATCCTTCTTTTTCACCAAGGACACTGGTAATGGCAACCTCTGTGGTTGATAATAAACTTGTGACACCTGAAGCGTTTGTAAGTGCACTTCTAATGGTTGCGAAAGGGTCAATTATACCATCTTCATACATATCGACCAATTCACCAGTTTGGGCATTAACACCAAAACTGAATGATCCATTATCAATCTTCCCTTTCAAATGACCAGCTTCTATTCCTGAATTTTCCAAAATTTTGGTGAATGGTGATGATAGAGCTTTTTGTACAACCTGAACACCTAATTTTTTATCAAATGAAAGTTCACCAAGATCGGTTTTATTTAAATGAATACCGGCTTTTAATAAAGCAACACCACCACCTGGTAAAAATCCACTTTGTAATGCAGAGTATGTTGAATTGAGCGCATCATCTAATCTATCTTTTTTTTCCTTAACTTCGAATTGTGTTGATCCACCAGGTTTGATGACAGCGGCACCACCTGTTAACTTAGCTAATCTTTTCTTCAATTGATCATAATCCGAGATTGAAGTCTTTGGATCATCTAAAGCATCTCTTATGGTTTGGATACGTTCATCAATCTTAACTTGTTCACCTTTAGCACCTACTATGGTGGTTTCATTTGGTGAAACGTTTACAGAATCAGCTGAACCGTAATGGTGTCTAGTTGCTGAGCTTGCAACATCACCTGCATCTGGATCCACAATAGTGGCACCTGTTGCAGCTTCCAAATCTAAAAAGTATTGATCTCTATGTTGACCAAAACCTGGTGCCTTAACAGCCATAACGTTCACTTGTCCTCTTAATTTGTTCAAGATACAAATGGCCAAAGCATCACCGATTAAATCCTCTGTGATGATGAGCAATGGACGTTTGTTTCTTTGTGCATGACTTAAAGTTGGCAATATTTGTTGTGAGGTTCTTAATTCACCTTTATATAGTAAAATCAAAGGATTTGAGAGTTCCACTTTGGAGCTTGGTTTAGATAAATCACCAAATTGTGGGTTTAAGAATCCTCTTTCGAATCTTAAACCTTTTGAGACTACTAATTCATCTTCTAGCTTATTACCATTATTAATGGTGACAATACCATCCTTACCAACTTCTTCAACTGCTTGAGCAATCAATTCACCTAATTTTTCATCACCATTTGAAGAGACAACGGCAATTTGTCTCATTTGTTCATTACTTGTAACTTCTTCCTTTTGAGTTTCTAGGTATTCGATAGCTTTGTTGATTGCAAATTGCACACCGGCTCTCACCTCGGTGGCATTAGCACCTGTACTAACATGTCTTAATGAGTTGTTCAAGATGTTATAGGCTAGCACCGTGGATGTAGTTGTACCGTCTCCAGACTCGAGATTTGATCTATTTGTAACGTCTTTTAAGAGCTGACACCCCATGTTTTCGAACTTATCGTCAAAAGCCAGCTCCTGTGCCACTGAGTACCCATCCTTGGTGATTTTGGGAGCGTTATATTTTTGTTCCATTAGCACATTACGACCCTTTGGCCCCAGTGTAGCCGAGACTGCTCTGTATACTTTAGCAGCACCTTGCAAAACAGCGATTCTGGCACTGTTGGAGAACCTGAGCTCCTTGTGCGCCGTCTTGATACCTCTTCTGCCCCAAACTGCGGCGTTTCTTTGGGCACGTAGCATCTTTTTTGTGGAATTTAGCTGGTTGTTTGTGTTTCAACTATTAGATCGATATCGAAGCATCTGGATAAATACTTTTCGAGTTTGCTGGCAGAACCGAAAAGTTTTGAGAAAAGACAAATTGGATTTCATTAAACAATTATATCTTGACATATTATCAACAAAGTGCCGTGCTGGTATTCAAATCTTTTATGAGATTGTTTCAAACTGGGCTCTAGGGCCGATACCTACAGTCTGGACAGGAAGCACGACTGAGCTGGGCCTGGGCTAGCCTGGGCCTTCTTCGGTGCACAGAATCAGCACTCTCGCACGCCTGGTCTTAAGGGCTGGCCAGACAAGAATGTGTCTGTGCTAGTAGTATAACGGGGCGTACATACTCTATATAGATGTATATATCAGATTAGTTCAGTTTGCTGTTGATTGTTCATTAATTGTGCTCTTGTTGTATTCGCGTAGTTGATTTAATTCGCGAGTATTACTTATACCATTCTTCTTTATTTACACTTTTATCAACAACCAACAAAGGTCAAAATTCACTGAGAAATGGTATCCAAGTTATCTTTCAAAGGAGACAAGCCCAAGAAGAAGAAAATTGTGAGAAAAGTGGCCAAAGTTGCCGATGCTAAATTGGAAATAGATCCTTCATTAATAGAAACAAGTTGGACTACCGCTACCAATCTATCAGATCTCAACGGTCCAACCATCATCACCACTTACGCCAGGGTTGCTGAATATGAACACCTAAATGCCAAACCATTGGCGATAGCAACTGACATACTGGGTGAAGTCCACATTTCCAAAGAGATTCGAGTCGTTGATCAGTCAGAAACCGTGAATTTCCAAAGTGATGATATAGATCCATTAGTGTATCACGCTGATATCCATAAAACAGAACCTGGTGATGTTCAACAAGTGTTTATATCATCATCTGTGTCATATGCCAATGTGGGTTCAGTGAATCCTAATAGGACTAAAATTGCACTGAAGACCCCCTCGGATAAATATCTCTCATTAAATGATGATGGTGTTTTGGATTGTAAAAATGAGGCAATTGGCCCATATCAGATCTTGGAGTTTGAAAAAGAGGTTATCAAAGATGAAGGTGTATGGTTCAAAATATGGAATGGTGATAAAAAATTAGTCCTGTTGGAAATTGATGGTAAAAATATGGTTAAATTTCAAAACAATGACAATGGTGTCATATCTGATAAATTTGTTGTCAGAGTACAAGCTAAAAATTCATCAACTGGTAAAAGATTATTACGTGAATATGAAGAATCCAAGAATGGTAACCCAGACACCATTGGATCATCAATTAGAAACGCAATTAGTTCATTACAAAAATCAGGAATCCAAGTAAATTCAGCTACAGGGCAACGATTGAAAAATGCAGCGTTAAAAGGTAAACTAAATGAACAATCAATATTGGAAAGATCTCAAAATAAATCAGATACAAGATGTTAAGACAAGTCATAAAATCTTTGAGTGTCTTCATTCAATGCAGTTTGAGATTCAGCATTTGAATCTAATCCGTATCTTGGATATAATTGATTACCATTCTTAACAGGGGAAACCTTGTTAAATAAGGGTTGAATACCATCACAAATCAACGAAATACCATCTGTTTCCTCATCACTTGGTAATATCACATCAGCATACTCTTTTGTTGGGAAGATAAACTCATTGAACTCTGGTCTCGCACTATTAATATAATACTCTAAAAGATCACCTAATGGGTTCTTATCCTGGACAATGTCTTGCGAGACTGTTTTTAATGGTTAGCATATATATGTTGTCAATATATTCATTTACTCACTCCATCTTGATAACCTTGTATCAGCATCACAATCTATAAACAACTTCATCGATGCCAAACTTTTTAAATCTTTATCATATAACGAATATAAACCGGGGATCAATATAAGTTTTTTCTTTGCTGATTTGAGTTCAATCGTTTCAACATCTTTCAAAACTTTGGCGAAATTGAATCTACTTGGACCAAACGCTTTTTGCTCACCTTCTTCAGTATACGTATCCAGGTCTAAGATCTCTATATCTATCGATGTAGAACTTGTCTCTATGAATGTTTCCTTTATTCTTTCGCAAACGGTTTTCTAACATGTTAAAAACACTCTCCCTTATTAGCTCAAAATCAGATTAAACTCACCTTCCCAGCAGCATGGCCACCACCAACTAGCACTATAACAGATCCCAAGACCATCTTTTATAGCAAAGCAAAGCAGCTCTTTATCAAATTGATAATTTCTCGAGATGAGATGCTTTAGCTTCAATTTATGTCTCTTAAAAAATTTAATGTGGTGCGATGCGAAAAGTTAAAAAAAAATATTAAGCGTCAAAATTTCTGTGATAATCAAAGCTTTAAACATCAACAGAAAATTAAACGGAATTTCAACCAAGGCAAGATGGATTTTGACAAAGAAAGAGATGCTGAGCTAGAGTTCAAGTCCTCGAAATCCGTGCAAGTGGTGTCCTCTTTCGAAGAGATGAACTTGAAAGATGACTTATTGAAAGGTATCTATGGATATGGTTTTGAAGCACCATCAGCTATTCAATCAAGAGCTATAATGCAAATCATTAGTGGGAGAGATACCATTGCTCAAGCACAATCAGGTACAGGTAAGACCGCAACGTTTTCCATTGGGATGCTTGAAGCTGTTGATTCAAGAAATCGTGAATCTCAGGCTATTGTGTTAAGTCCTACAAGAGAATTAGCTATACAGATTCAAAACGTTATCAAGGCTTTAGGTGATTATATGAATATTCAATGTCATGCTTGTATTGGTGGTACGAATGTTGGTAGTGATATCAAGGCACTAGCTAAAGGACAACATATAGTTAGTGGTACACCGGGGAGAGTTTTAGATATGGTTAAAAGAAGAAATTTAAACACTAGAAATATTAAAATGTTGATTCTTGACGAAGCTGATGAATTGTTAAGTAAAGGGTTTAAAGAACAAATTTATGATATTTATAGACAATTACCCGCAGGGACTCAAGTCGTGGTGGTTAGTGCTACATTACCAAAAGATGTTTTAGATATGACTTCAAAATTTACTACAGATCCTATAAAAATTTTGGTTAAAAGAGATGAATTGACATTAGAAGGTATAAAACAATATTTTATAGCTGTGGAGAAGGAAGATTGGAAATTTGATACATTATGTGATTTATATGATTCTTTAACAATCACCCAGGCTGTTATTTTTTGTAATACCAAAAAAAAGGTTGATTGGTTAAGTGACAAGATGAGAGAATCAAATTTCACCGTTGTGGCAATGCATGGTGATATGAAACAAGATGAAAGAGATCAAATCATGAATGATTTCAGATTGGGTAATTCTAGAGTATTGATTTCCACTGATGTTTGGGCAAGAGGAATTGATGTTCAACAAGTTTCATTAGTGATAAATTATGATTTACCAATTGATCGTGAGAATTATATTCATAGAATTGGTAGATCTGGTAGATTTGGTAGAAAAGGTGTTGCTATTAATTTTGTCACCACTGAAGATATTCAACCATTACATGATATTGAACAATATTATAGCACACAGATCGATGAAATGCCCGTGAATATCAATGATATGATGTAAATGAATGATACCGTTTTTAGAATTCATTGTAAAGTTTATAGTGTAGATTCTAATTGTTGGCTTCGTAGTTTGTATAAATTTGCCAATTGTTTGATATAATTTAAGTCTTTCTCCGGTTTCAATGCTTCTAAATTTGTCAGCTCAGCCCTTGTAGTGCTAACTGATATTCTTTTGGTTAAATTTTTATCATCAATAGATACACCCAAAATTTGTAAATCTGGGGTTAATGATTTATAATTTTTAACATTTTCACCTTTAAAGTCCATCTCCAATACAATAGCTTCTTCATTCTCTTCAACTGTGGTCTCCAAATCATCGTACCCAGGGTCATCCTGGAAAACATATCGTATCTCTGGATAATCATTCTTTGCACTATTTAAAACCTTCCCAGTAGATCCACTAGAGTTCATGTTGAAAGGATCCGCGTTTGTATGTGATAGTAAGCTTTTTTTGGCATTGGTGAATGTTTGTTGGTTGATCTCAGATTGATCCTGCTGGATTACAAAGTATGGTAGTGATGATTTATTCCAGTGATCAGACATAATCTCTTGTGGTGATTATGAGTAATTGAATGAAGTTAAAGGTATAACTCTTCGATATAGAAGTCATATGTAAATTCGCGGGATTTAGGGATGACTCCGATTGACATTTATCAGTTGACTCTGTTCGCTTCTGGGGATATAATAAACTCACAAAGAAGCAAAAAAAAAAGATTTCTCCTTGATGAACTTTTGATACACAAATCAATTAACTATCTATAGCAATATGTTTAAAAGAGCCTACTCTACTGCTGCTAATGGATTGAAAAAGACCCCCTTATACGATTTACACGTTAAACATGGGGCAGATATGGTGGAATTTGCAGGTTATTCAATGCCAGTATTGTATAAGGGACAAAGTCATATAGAATCTCATAAATGGGTTAGATCTCATGCTGGTATTTTTGATGTTAGTCATATGTTACAACAGAATTTGAAAGGTGATGACGTTATACCATTCTTGGATAAAGTTACACCTTCAGATTTCAAGAGTTTAAAACCTTGGTCTAATCAACTATCATTATTTTTGAATGAACAAGGTGGAATTGTGGATGATACCATCATTACAAAACATGATGATGACCAACATTTTTATATTGTCACTAATGCTGGCACAAGAGATGCTATCAACTCTTTTTTCAAAAATGAACTACAACCATTCGATGTTGAATTAGAAACAGTGGATAATGCATTGATTGCGTTACAAGGTCCAACTGCTCATAAAGTGTTGAGTCATTTTACAAATGAAGACTTGAGCAAGATCTATTTTGGTAATGCAAGATTTATCAACATCCCAGGCTTCAACAATGCGAAAATTCATGCTGCTAGAGGTGGATACACAGGTGAAGATGGGTTCGAGCTATCACTTCCAAAAGACATTGCAGTGGATTTCACTGAAGCATTACTTGAGAATGAAGAAGTCAAACCAATTGGTCTTGCCGCTAGAGACTCTCTTAGATTGGAGGCTGGAATGTGCTTATACGGTCATGATTTGAATGATACTATAACACCAGTAGAAGGTTCATTGTCATGGGTTATTGCTAAAAACAGAAGAGATTCAGCTATTTCCAAGTTCAATGGATCTTCCAAGATCTTGGGACAATTGGCTGATCGTTCCTTAGTCAAACAACAAAGAGTTGGTTTCACATCTAAAGGTCCATCACCAAGAGAAGGATTCGAGATCTATAGTAAGGAAGACCCAGAAAAGCAAATTGGTACTGTAACTTCTGGTAGTTTGAGTCCTTCTTTACCAGATCGCCTAAACATTGGTCAAGCCTATGTCGAAAGAGGGTTTCACAAATCTGGCACTCCGGTCCTGATCAAGATCAGAAACAAACTCAGAGAAGCCACTATCACCAAGCAACCATTTGTCAAGCCAAACTACTACAGAGAGTAGATGATACTTGAAATACAAGAGCATAATAAATTGAATTTGTAGCACTCAGCGAAATGTTTATATGGTAGTGCCCGGTGTAATTGCGTTTGATACGCCCACGCGTTTTCCCTAATTGGCCCACCAGATTCAAAATTTCCAACTTTTCGAAAAACCCCCTTGTGAGAAAAAAAAGAGCGAAGTTGGCAAGTTGTTTATTAGCAGAGACAAAAGTTCAACACCAACAGTAACACTGGATTATCAAGATGTTCACCAGACTAGGTACCAATGCTGTTCGCTCAGCTTCCCGTCAAACAAGGTATGTTGAATCAACAGGAAGTTGTGTGGAATGATGGAATGGTGGGATCAGGGAAAAGAGTTCAACGATTAAATTTGAAGAATGGGTGTAACATTTGCGATATGGTGATTTATCAACAAACTCATGAAGATATCATCAAGAATTGATGCTTCTTGTATCAATTGATCTAATAGCGTTCTCTCCAGTGTCTAATTGACCCTCATTCCATATCAATTGACACCCAAAATTCACAGATCTCAAATACTAACCAAATATCTATAGAAACTATGCCACTTTACGTGATATTGAAACTCGTTTGAAATCAATTAAGAACATTGAAAAAATTACCAACACCATGAAAATTGTTGCTTCAACTAGATTATCAAAAGCTGAACGTGCTAAAAACACTGCTAGAGTGTATGATGCAGCTGATAGAGAAGTTTACAAACATGCTGAAACTGCAGCTATTGAATCTGAACAACCAAAAAATCTATTGATTGTTGTTTCATCTGATAAAGGTTTATGTGGTTCTATCCATTCTTCAATTGCTAAAGCTGCTAGAAAGAGAATTACTGAATTAAATGACAATGTTGATGTTGTCACCGTTGGTGATAAAGTTAGAGTTCAATTAAACAGAACTAACCCACAAAACTTGGTTTTAGGTTTCAACGGTGTTGGTAAAGAACCACCAACTTTCACCGATGCTGCCTTAATCTCTGATGAAATCTTTAAATTACAAGAAAAATACTCAAATGTTGAAATTTTCTACAACAAATTCGTTACTGGTGTTTCATTCGAACCAACTATCAAACCATTATTCGATGCCGAATCAATTGAACAATCACCAGCTTTATCTCAATATGAAACCGATCAAGATGCTAAAGTTCCAGAAACTTTATCAGAATTTTCATTAGCTAACGCTTTATTCACTTCATTAGCTGATGGTTACGCTTCTGAAGTTTCTGCTAGAAGAAACGCTATGGATAACGCTTCTAAGAACGCTGGTGATATGATTACCAGATACTCTATCTTATATAACAGAACCAGACAAGCCGTTATCACCAATGAATTGGTTGATATTATTACTGGTGCTTCTTCATTAGATTAGAGAGTTTAGATTTATAAAATATTCCATTACAACAAACAAAAAAGTGATATATCCTAGTCTCAGAGAGATGAAAGTTATATTATTTCCAAAACATTCAATTACACAAAAAATTATATAAATTTGTTTAAAACGAAACATCTATAATAAAAAAATGAATCTCATGATATTTTAAAAAAGTTGTCCTGTAGTGTTAATTTTCTCGAATCCTCCGGGGTTAGAAAATAATCTTGATATAGTTTAAACAACAACATCAACAATAAGTACCGAAGAGACTATCTTTAAAAGGGAATAAAATGTCCTCAAAAGACAGTATAAGAGTGCCCAAGTCGGCATACCCGAAGGCATATCCAGAGTTCGACAGTTCGTTTATGGACGACTCGATAGAAGGCGACATCTCACTGTCTGGGGCTACTAATGCCTCGTCCTCGACACTGGCGGGAAACTTCACAACAAGTGACTTGAACTCTTTAAACTCGAATGATTCATTTGACAATGTGCTAGAATCTCCACTGTCATCGAGGAAAAACTCAATTTTCAAAGAACCACAGTCTACTAAACCAAGAGGTTATGAATTTAGATTGAAAGACTCAAAGAGACTTGTTTATTTAACATATCCTGTCCCAAATATCGATATCGATAACTATGGGAAAGTGGATTACGAACTACAAACCAAAGAGAACGCTATGGTGGTAATCTTACCAAATTCTAAGGGGCTCAGTGATAATAACAAGAAATTGGCCGATGCTTATGCTATAAGGACAGGTTGTATGTGTTGTATATTAGATATCTATGACGAAGATGTTCTAGATCTAAGCTTGCCGCCCACAGAGGAATCACAATCATTTATTGGGAGGTTTAAGAGTTTAACAGTGGAAGTCGCTACAAATATTAAAGTCCAATATTGGGTTCAGTCTCATTCGATATTTGGCACTTTTAACGAAGGACAATTTCAATCCACTTCTAATTGGATCGTGGTTAAAAGCGCCCTTGAAGAACTATTGACAAAACATGAAGTGAAAAATGCAGTGTTGATTGGGTTTTCATTTGGTTGTAATGCAGCGTTAAGAAGTGCTGTTGAAGGTGATGATGACAGGATCAAGAGTATAATTGCTGTTCATCCATTACTTATCCCTACAAATGTCTTTGAATTTGTTACAAAATCAACATTTTTGATAACTGGACCTGAAGATAAATTTTATACTGCTGAGGATTTGAAAAAATATAAACAAGATCTAAAGGGTAAAAACGATCCAGATTTTAAATTTTTACAATTCACATCGAAAAGGGAATTACCTCATGGGTTTGCTATAGCTGGTGATTATCCACCGATGAAAGTTTCAAATTTCCCCACCCAAACTGCTCAACATATAACCTCTTGGGTATTACAACATATCTAAGATATTGAAAATTGTATTATTAGAATTATATCATTGTCCTTGTTGTTGTTGTGTGAGCATTTATTAGACTTTTGGGTCAACCTCTTCAATTTGTCTATTCAAATCTCTCAAGTGCAAAGAAATAACACCAATAGTTACCACTAAGAAAAAAGCAAAAGGGGTCCATGTCATTGCTTCTGCCTTTTTACCAATATGAGCTTCAACAATTTCCATACTAGCACTTTGAACCAATTCTTTACCAGCATGTTGTGCAACATGTGCCCACATGGCACCAAGCCCCCAAAGTAAAGTAATCACAGGTGTCAAGACTAAATTAAACTTATCAACATATTTCTTTAATGGTGAACCAGGAATGGTCTTGTATAACAACGTTAAAAACAGGATTATTGTCAATATCACAGTGGCAATTAAGACATATGGATGATTGATCTCATTTGAAAATTTTGAACCTAAACTGACTAAATCAATTTCTGCATCACTCGAATTTGAAGAACTTGTATACAATGGGATTGCACTGTCTTTAAATTGTGATAAATTTGATTTAGAAGTACATGTGATATCATCATTTAAATGAACACAAATTCCCATATAACCAGCAGTTACTTTTAATTTTTCATAATCAGTTAAATTCTTTTTGTTATAAGCAGATTCTATTGATGAATATAACGATGAAGATTTATTAAATTGATAACGGATAAGATATATTGATGAATAAGTTGAGCTTGTGGTAGAGCAACCTAGAAGTAAAAAGGCCAGGATGAAAATGGAGATGAATAATAACACCAACATCATTATTCTAGGCATTCTTTTAAATGCAAACCAAGCAGCAGAGAGGAACATCATTTTGTATGTGTGTGATTAGAGATTATTGAATAGTCCTTTTTATCAAAACCATCGTGAAGCCATAGAGGAAATTCATCGTATATATAGTAATAATTGTATCTATTTCACAATAATGACAAGACTTTCCAAATCACTTGATACTTGTAAAGGATTTGTATCAGTTTTATCACTGTTTCAAAAATCTCATAGTAACGTTATGCTTGAAACATTGGTATGGACACGATTTCTGTAACCTGTCATAAAGACATGTGACAATAAGATGTATGCTTATAAGCTTTAAAAGGCTAGAACGTTAAAAATTCAAGCATCTTGTTTTAGATTGAATAGGAGAATGCTAGGCAATATCTTATGTATTAGTATTCTAGTTTCATCTCCCTTCAACCAGGATTTATCTGATTATTTTGGGTGCAATTCTTACTATTCACCGTGACAATACGTTTGGGTTGCAAGTTGCAAGTTGTTGCGACTGACATGATCAAAAAGTCGACGACGAACAATATACTACAACATCTGCTTAAATATGATATGAATATAAATAGTTTTATATAATGTGATAAATATGATTAATATATAGTATGTTATGTCTTCGATGACATATTAATTGAGCAATGTAACGGCCCAGGACAATCACTCCAAAGAATCATAAAGTTTTTGTAAATCATAATTCTCTCTCCAATAAGTACCTTTTTTTTTAATAATCACCAACACAACAGCCCAAAGCACAATGAGACCAGCAAGCATGCTATACATTGGTCCTGTATCCATACCTTCGATCATAGGTTCAGTGATAAACACAGCAGCTGTTGCAAATATTTGTCTAACGAAATTATTCAAAGCAACACCTGTAGCACCACGACCTGGTAATGAATCCACTAAATATGTAACCACTGGTCCAATTGTCATCATACTTGAATATCCAAAAATCGCTGTACCGACTAATGGTGATACCCAATGTGTATGGAAATGGAAACACCAGCCAATGATTAATAATGCAATGGGGAAAGTAACCACAGCGGAAAATATGTTCCATGATAATCTTGATTCTGGTGAATAAAATCCATTTTTTTCTTTATCTTTTTTCAATAAATGATCTGTCCATTTCCCACCATATATGGAGGCAAATATATAACTAACAGAATTAGGGATATATGCAAACCCAACGTATAATGATTTCCAATTATATGGAGCCCTTGCATATTCATATTCAATGGTCATGTTTACGAAATATAAGATCCCGAATGAAATTGCAGAGAAAGAAATTGCCAAAGCGACAGGTGGATAACGTAGGAAATTTATAGATTTTAATGGTTTGAAAGTGTATTCATAAAATTCCTTACGGAAATTTTGAAATTTGGTTGGATGTATGTTAATTTCTTGTTCAATTTCTGTCTTCATTCTCTCTAAATCGTTATGCTTGATCTCTGCTAATCTTGGATCGTTTGTTGATGTTCGTACTCTGAAAACCTCTGGGGCCATTGTCTCTGTTGGTTCATCTTTAGCATTGATATCATATACCGATTCATTTCTCATTGATACCCTTGATGCAATTCTTTCAATTTGGGCAGTTTGATCTAATGATCCATTTGGATGTGATTCTTCGTCTTTTTTCACTCTATTGGTCTTACGCTCTTGTAATAACTTTGCCACAATGGCTTTACTGTCCTGAGTTCTTAACGTTTCAGGTAGAAGAAACACAACCATAAGATCTAAAACCACGGATAAAATAACCAAAAACCATTGGGTTGATCTCCAATTCCATCTTGTCAATAATAATGACCCAATAATTGGACTTAATAAAGGTGCCATTAATGGACCTAAATAATATAACCCCAATCCACGACCTCTTTGCTCTGGAGCGTAAACATCTGAAATGGTACCAGCACCAACACTTTGTACACTTGCTGAACAACCACCAGCTAGTACTCTAAATCCAATTAGTGTATTGATATTAGGTGATAGGGCACATCCTATTCCAAATGCAGTATAAAGTGTAAATGATGAGATATATACGGTTCTTCTACCGAATTTTTCACTGAAAGCTGACCACCAAAGGGGGAAAACACCAAGGGATAATAAATAAATACCCACAGAGACATTTACCATTATTGTTGTTGTGTGTAATTCCTTTTTGATATCTTCAATAGCTGGTAAGATGATTGAAGTACCCATTGGTCCAATCATTGCTGAAAATGCAACCATGAAGACAATTGAATTTTTCATTCGATCTGGATATTGTCTTGCATCTTTGAACTCTGGGATCACTGAAAGCTTTGCAAATAATCCACGACGTTCCTTCATGGGACGTCTTAATGATTTATCTGATAATGAAGATGCATTTGTTTTGGTCTTTTCTTGAATTGTGGATGTTAAGGCAACTGGATCACGATTGTTTGCTTCATCATTTGATTCTGAAGTGTTTATTGAAATTGCAGAAAGTGAGTCATGAAATGAAGGTTGTCGACTATGATGTCCCTGTGGAATGCTGTTTTTTCTGTCTTGATTATCTTGTTTCGTGTATGCCCTTGGAGCACTTGATTCTTGCTGATAATGAGTATTATCGATATTTGAATCTGTTGAGTTCAAACTCGTTACCGATTTACCATCAGTATGGTTAGCATCTAATACCATTATTCTATATGCTTTGAATCATCAATAACTTAACCACCATGGAAATATAAAGAAATGAATTAAAATTACTTGTGGAAAGAATTTGATGCTAAACTTATCAGGATGATGATAAAGTCGCCGGTGGTGGAAGCATACTTCCGAAGTGTTGCCCACCGGAAAAGTGCTCTCGCAGAAATCCGGGAGCTCAGTGACTGGTTGAAGGGAAATTCATTGGAAAGGGGGCTGTTTAAGGGTACCCTTTTACTTGGATAAGTGAAAGAGCAGAAGCTGTTTCAGGTCTTCTAGGCTGAAGATCGTGGGTCAAGAATTATTTCAAGAAGTTGATAGAGCTTAATTAGCAGCTTTGGTCGCGAAAAAGGAAAAAGAGTCAAGTCTATCAGTTTTGCCTTGGAAGTTGGAAGATGATAATACTACTAAAGGAGCACTTTGCTTGATTGATCCCGGAGAATCAAAACCAATGCAAGGTCTTGCCACAATTGATTTCAAAAGCCCAGTTCCATGAATCAGCTCATCAACAAACTTCAAAACCTTTAAGAAGCGTCAAAAGAGTCAAAAATTAGGCGTCAAAAGTCAAAAGAAAAAAAAAATTAAAAGCGCGAAGCATTTTGCGTCTGACTCGTTCAAATTTATTTCAACAACATTAAACGGATAAATTAATTTTAAAGTTATTCCATAAGCTCTAGTTAATCAGAATTATAGAGTAACACAAGTCATGACTAACCACGAAGTCTCCATCACTACAAACAAATCCAACGAGATTGATATCGATACTCATGAAGGGTTCCCAGTTGTCAAGATTTTTGGTACAGGTGGTACCATTGCATCAAAGGGTAAAACATCAACACAAACTGCTGGTTATCAAGTTGATTTAAGTATTGAAGATCTTGTTGAATCGATTCCAGATTTAGCCAATATTGCCCATTTAAAATATCAACAAGTTGCCAATTTAGACTCAAAAGAGATAAATTCTACACATCTTTTATTATTACATCGTGAAATTAAAAAATCATATGAAGAAGAAGGTATTAAAAGTTTTGTCATTACTCATGGTACAGATTCTTTAGAAGAGACTTCATTTTTTTTGGAATTAACTATAAATTACCCAGATATTGTTATTGTCATTACAGGTTCAATGCGCCCACATTCAAGTATCTCTTCAGATGGTTCTTTTAATTTGTATCAAGCCGTGTCAGTTGCTGCAAATGATAAATCTAAAGGTAGAGGTGTTCTTGTTGTGCTTAATGATTCTATTGGTAGTGGGTTTTATATCACCAAATCCAATGCTAATTCATTAGATACTTTCAAATCCATAGGACAAGGTTATCTAGGTAGTTTTGTTGATAACGAAGTGCATTATTATTATCCACCTTCCAAACCATTTCCAAAATCATTAACTTTTGATATTGATTCTGAACATTTAACAGACACTTTACAATTCAGTTCCAATCCAACATCTGCTAAAAGAAGACACGAATTTGCAGAGATTGCCATCTTGTATAATCACCAAGGCTTCAACCCACAACTAATAGAAATGGTTGTACAGCAAATGGATGTTAAAGCGCTAGTGTTTGCCTGTTCCGGTGCTGGTTCTCTAAGTGATGAGACAAATGAGATTTTGAAATGGATTTGGCACAAGTATAACATCCCAGTGGTTTACTCCAAAAGATCCATGGATGGTACTGTTCCAAGAGCTGCTTTACCTAGAAACGATAACGATAAAGTCTATGAAGGTGCCATTGCCGGTGGGTATTTAAACCCACAAAAATGTCGTATCTTGTTGCAGCTAGCCCTGGCTAAAGGCTACACCATCCACCAGATCAAGAGCATCTTTGAAAGTGGTGGTATCTACGGTGGTTGAGCCTTTTTTCTCCAATATAGAAATTAACCAATATTTTGTATTTGTAGTGTAAAGCCAAATCTCATCTTTTTAGCGCGCACTAAGAAATTAGCAAATAATCGTTCCGTGGCGACCATTTCTCAACAAACCGGAAAGTATATAAACAGAGCTGTATCTTGGTATATTCTGACTTTCTAAGCTTGAGATCAACAATGGCTGGAACCGCGCTGGGTATATTCAAGACCATCATCAACGTTATAATCTTTGTATCGGGATGTCTCTCCATCGTGATCTCTCAATTTGTTGGTCTATGTGTCACTTGGGGCAATAGAGAACTATTACAAGCATGGCTTTCCCATACAAAAGAGCATTTCATCGTGTTGTTGACCTCGATTGTGCAGTTTGCATCGAAAGGCCCCATAAACATTAGAATCGTCACTGATTCACAAAGTATCCCACCTTCAAGATTTAGAATAAACCCACAGACTGGGAAACTGGAGACTTCACAACCATCCAAAACAGTGATGATTGCCAATCATCAGATCTACACGGATTGGGTCTTTCTCTGGTGGTTGGCATATACCGCTAGATTGGGAGGGTTTGTTTACATTGTATTGAAGGCATCTTTAAGAAAATTACCAGTCTTGGGTTGGGGGATGAAAAATTATGATTTTATCTTTTTATCAAGAAAATGGGAAACTGATAAGAAGGTCATGGGGAATCAATTAGCTCGTATTGATGCTAATGCTAGAGGTAAAGGTCATTTTGCAGGCAGAACTCCACAAGAAATTGATGAAAAGCAAATATGGCCTGAAGGTGAAGATAAATTACGTACTTGGCCTTATTCATTAATTATTTTCCCAGAGGGAACAAATTTAAGTGCCAATACAAGAGAGAAAACATTGGCTTATGCTGCCAAAATGGGTAAAGCACCATTTAAACATATGCTTATACCAAGAACAACAGGTCTTAGATATTCCTTGTTGAAATTACGCAATACAGTGGATGAAGTTTATGATATTACACTAGCGTATTCTGGAATTAAATCATCAGATTACGGACAAGATATTTATAAAATTGAAAAAGTATTTTTAGAAGGTGAAAATCCAGAAAGAGTGGATATTCATATACGAAGTTTTAAAATTGATGAAATACCTATTGGTAAAGAAGATGAAACTGATGAAGAATACGCTATATCACAAAAAACATTCGAAGATTGGTTATTTCAAATATGGAGGGAAAAGGATCAATTGATGGATAATTATTATCATACTGGATCTTTTTTAACACAGACTGATGACTTGGATCGTTATAGCGTGGTGGATACGGTTTTAAAAGTTTCTAAATTAGATATACTAAAGATCTTTTCAGTGCCATTATCATTATTATTACTACTTAGAATTGCATTCCAACTCTATAATTTATTTAAATAAATATCATTTACATCATATTTTAGCCCTTCCAGCAACTATTGTGTCCCAATCCTCCGTGGTAAGTTCTGTATATTTACCATTCTTCAACCAATAAATTGTTTTATCTCCATTAGCACCTTTGGGTAATATTTGATCTCTATACTGTTTCTTAGGAATCTTATGATTATCTGATTCTCTAATCTTATCAACAAATTCAATGAAAATAGGAATAGCATATCTTGGTAATTCTTGTTGTAAAGCCTGATAGATATCATCAAGAATCTCTTTTTTACTCTTCTTTATCCCCTTTTTCAATTCAATCACAGCTGAACCTGCTCTACCTTCATGATTAGGAACACGAACACCAACAACAACAACTTGACTAATTTCTGATATTTTATCGAAAAATTGATTCTCAACTTCTGTAGCGCTAACATTTTCAGATTTCCATCTATATGTATCACCAAGTCTATCAACGAAAAAATATAAACCTTGAGAATCACTTTTCAATAAATCTCCTGAACGGAACCATGCATCACCTTTTTTGAAAACATTTCTTAAAATCTTGGATTCTGTTTCCCTTTGATTCCCCAAATAACCTTGAAATACCTTTTTAGGATCCTTTGCCCAAAATAATTTCATTATTAATTCACCAGGTTCATCAACATTTGTACGTTCACAAAACCCCTTGGAATTTCTATATTCAATTGTATTATCCTCTGGATCCATCCTGATAATCGTTTGTTGATATGAAAGAATATAATTTATCAATTTCCCATAATTTCTACATGCACCGATCCCATAATCACCTTTTTGAAATGATGTTAATGCAATAGGTGATTCCGTTGCCGCATAAAATTCTCCAATTGCATCAATGTTAAACCTATCTTTAAACTCTTTCCAAATATCTCTTCTCAATCCATTCCCATATGCAACTTTTAAATTATGATTTTTTTCATCAGGATGCACTGGTGCGTTTAATAAATATCTACAAACTTCACCAACGTATTGTAAATGTGTAGCTTTGGTTAATTTAACCTGTGTCCATAATTTACTTGTTGAGAATTTTGTTGATAATGCAACAGCTGCAGCTTGATTAAAAGTGGTACATACCCCTAATACAGACGCTGTAGAATGATATAATGGCATAGATGTGAATACTATTGATTCCGGTTTAATTCTAACAATATGACCATATAACGAAGACCCCAATCCAGCTTTCCGCCATGACATTATAGCAGGTTTTGGTAATCCTGTTGTTCCAGATGTATATATCAATGCAGCTGTATCCCAATCGTTATCATTTGCTCTTCTTGTAGCAGGTCTAAATTTGATACTATTTGGATTTAAAATCTCTTGTAGCAATGCGTCTTCATCTAGGAATTGTAATGAAACATTTGGTAGTTCACTCTCTATATCTGATTGTGTTTGCTTGATGGGACCAGAGGCATCTGGATCTATAAATACCTGTGATATGTTTGCCACTTTGATACAATGGACTAATGGGTTACCAATAGTGTTGAAATTGATGAAAGCTGGGGTGGCACCAAGATTCCAAAGAGCGAACCAAAGAAATATAAATAACGGTTTATTTGTGGAGTCAATAGCTATTGTGTCATACTCCTTCACACCGTACCTATGAGCTATAATTTCTGAGAGTCTAAGAATTATATCATAAAGCTCTTGAAACGTATACTTCTCCAAAACATAGGCGTCATCACCTGTTTGGCCACTTTGAGCCCTGGGAAACACTAGAGCTAGCTTGTTTGGGTACTGATGAACTTTGCTTTCAAAGATATACCAATAAGAGGCCCTTCCTCTGGTCAAATTGGCCACATGAGTGACTGCTTGTTTGACAACGTATGGTATGATGTACATATCGTCAGCAATGTGTGTCTGTTCATCGATCTTGAGCAAACCCTGTTGTCCAGTTTTGACAGCCTGGTAGCCCAGTTCTTTAGCCCATTCAAGCATCTTATATGATCTATTATTTGCCCTGAATTATATGAATCTACCACGTATCTGTTTATAGCCCAAATGTGAAAGCTTAAACGAACTTTACTTGTTCTGCTTAATCGGAAACAGATGGAGATTGGCTTAGGTAAGCGCGGGTGTTCTGATTATGTAACCGTAATAAACTACATAGTACACATTATACTTTATGCTTTATGCAATTAATGACAGATTACTCCAATACAACTCTTCTCTTCTAGAATCATCAGCGAATCATACCCTGATACCTTGATGATCCCGAGACAAACCTCTTCACGATATCACTATTAGCTAGGACTGGGTTCAACAACACACAACTCAAAAAGTACTCCAATCCTCTTCTTCTCTTCACTAAAAAATCATTATTCAAGTTCCCAAAAACCTTCTTTGGTGGTAGCCTGGGTATCTCAGCACCATGGTTCGGGAATGCCTGTTTTAAAAACTGTCTCAACTCATCAAATTCACTGTATCTCTTAAGCAGGTGCACTTGACCCTTTTGAGCAGTCTCGATGGTTATAGACCACACTGCGAATTTCTGACCTGCTCCTTGACCCGTCACTATCGTACAATCACCCACTCTGACATCTGTGGCCCATGTTCGTACCGGGTTTTTGTTGGAAATGTGGTTTGAATGGTTATGTTGGTCTTGTTGTGTTGTAGTCATTTGATCTTGATTGTTCTCCTCTTGTTCATCCTCGCTCTCGTTGTCCACCATCTGGATGGGCACCGGTGGTAAGTACTTCAACTTCTGCTTTTTCTGGTTGTTTTCCATGGTGCTAGACTATTGTTGTCTTGAATATTAATCTATATGCTCTTCTATGTCAAAACTATTAAAACATTAAAACCCTTCTCATCTTGAATCTCGGATCATTTAATGAAAATCTTGACTCTGTGTCTCGTAACATTTTGGTGATATGTAGTAACAAACCTGGAGAAGTACGAGATGAACTAATAACATCACAAAACCGTCAATTTCAGCTACAAGAATGGATCCTTTGAAGGGCAAAGTAACACCGTTACAGCAAATTTGGAACCAATGGAAATCCCTTAGAACAGTTCCTTTCCGAAAAAAATGGTTTGTGGGTTATGACTTGGATGGGAACACGTACTGGGAATTCTCCAATATGGCAACACCAGGGGCCAACAGATTAAGAAGAATTGTCGAATATCGGGTGAAAAAGTCGAATTTTACAGACTATAAACTACCTCCAAGATGGCTTCAATGGTTGAGACATACAAGACCAGAAAGCCCGACTTTACAGATGCTAATTGCTGATGAACAAAGACAAGAGGCCATGAAGATATTAGCTCAAAGAGCTGATGAAAGATGGGCAAAAGAGTCTGTTTTGGAGAATGATAAGAGAATCATGAATGAAAGAATCAAAAGCGTGAATAAGGTTATTAGTGGGAACGATAATTCTGGTAAACCTCAGCTTCGAGTGGAAGAAGAATCACCTATACACTCGGCTAATATTCAACCAAGAAGATAAAATTTGTTTATCTATTATTTATATTATTTATTAAAATGACTGGGATGGTCCTGGTTGAGCCTATATATTCATTTCTTCATTATATGACATTTCTGAATCAAGGTTTCGCATTCTCTTTTTCAAATAGTTCATTCATTTTCAGTATAACCCTTTCGTTATATTTCGCAAGCAATTTCTCCTCCACTTCGAAAAGTTCATTGACTTCCCTTTTAACAGTCTCAATTTCTTCAAGTGTATATTCCTCAATATTATCTTTGAAATTTTTCAAACAACTAATCACTTCTTCAACTTTAACTTTCTTATGTTGCATCTCTGATAATCTTGATTTAGAATTCACAAGAATTGAAGATCTAGTATTTTGTCTCACCGCAGTAGGAGTTGATGGTGATTGATTTTGTCTTGGTGAAGTTGGTCTTGGTGAGCTCTTTGGTGTCGATGGTGAAAGATTAGTCTTTGTAGAGCTAGACAATTTTGAAGGGGTCATTCTAGCCGTGGATTGAAGTCTTGTAGCTGGTGTTCTTGAAACAGACGGTGACAATGGTTGTCTTTTAGACAATGGTGTAACACTCGTCGGTTTTTTTATCTTTCTGGTTACTTTTGGAGGTGTTGCAAGTTCATTGTATTTTTGTATTGTACCTTTTGACGAGTCTAGAGAAATTGTTTGACGGGAGTGTAGTGACCAAGCAAATAAGCATCCACTATTACTTAATGAAATCAAATGATTCTTTGGTATTAGCACAAGTTCTTTAATAGCTTCAGAATGACCCCAATTGACAGATAATTGTTTGTTGTTCAAATAGTTAAATGCTCTTATACTTTTATCTGAACATGAGCACACCAAAAGGTTATCTTGAGTTATTTGTAAATTATCAATCAGTAGTGTTTCATTCTCATTATCATAAAGTTTGAAAGATCTTGTGGATTCCAAAGTTTCTCCATTATAAATGGTGATATTTTTATCGTTTGTGGATACGATAAGATCACTTTTATTAGTGGTCAAAGCAAGTGGTGAGCTCCTTAGTGATATTGTTTTCTGCTTTTCAATAATCAATTCATTTTCTTCATTTACAATGAATCTATGTACTGAAATAGATCTATCAGCAGAACTAACAATAATCCTTCCATCTTCATAATGTAACTTCAAAAGATTCCCTCTATGATCATCTAAAGTTTGGAATATACTCCATTCATGTGTTATCTCTGAGCTTACATCAACAGTCGAGTCGTTTCCAGCTTGTCTTTTTGCAAATACTTGAATCATCCTATCCCTTCCTATACTGACAATTATCTCAAAGGATTCAATAGTGAAATATTTCAAATCATTAATCGTAAACTCATGAGATGGTAATGTGAACAATAATTGATTGTCTTTGGTGAAAATAGACAATGCCCCATATGCATCACCAACGATTATTTCATCATCTTTAGTCAAATCCAATGCAGTGACGTGGTTAGAAATGACTTTGTTTTGTAAATCCTCAATATTGATGTTGGCGAAATTTGAAATGTCCATGGTTTGTTGATCGATAATTTTTAATGTTCCCTCCTTGGTCCAGCTCACTAGTTTGCCATTGGATGCTATTTTTACACCTGTGACACTTTTAGATAATGTATCAATGAGATTTTTGGACTCGTTTGTGTTGATATCGTAAAGTTGTATCTCTTCTTTTGAAGTTAAGAAAATTAAAAACTGATCACCAATATGGCTAACAGTGGTTATAAACGATTCAAATTTGGCTTTTGTTGGAGATTCTAAGCTTTTGTTTATATTCTCTCTTTTAATATCAGCTTGAAGTTCTTCAAGCTCTATCGAGCTAATATTGTCAGACCCTACCCATAACTTGGAATCAAATGGATCTCTCAATATAACACCAACATTTTCTTCACTTTCATCAAAGACGTAATTCACAAGAAGTGTGTTAGCTGATCTATCATATTGACATACTTCACCATTTGCCGTCAAAAGTAAAAGATCATCAATATCCTCACCTGTGGCATAAACAAAATTCCCATTCAATAAATCACCCAAAATTACATTCTTCCCATCAATCATGGACTTATTTTCAAATTCTTCAAATTTCCAAATTTTCATATGTCTTATTCCATACGTTATGAAATGATTGTTAGCCCACAAAACACCGTTTATTAAAGAAGTGCAACGATTAGCACCCATGATCGTAGTATTAGCCCCATTTAAGCGCCATAGATAAAGAAAGCTATCATGATTGACACCAACACTTAGCAAATACTTGCTATTTGGAGAAAATTTCAAGGCAAGTATACCGAAATTATGTTCCAGTAAACTGAGAATGGGGAAGTCATTTGAGTCAGGTGCCAATGAGAAGATCAATATTCTAGGCTGAGATCCAGTTTCACCAATGGCTAACAATTTTTCATCTGGAGAAATAGCAACACATGAAATAGCTTTAATTTTTTGAGCTTGCTTAGGCGTTGACACTGAGTTCATGGATAAATCGCCCAGCTGGTTGGCGAGATCTGAGTTGTTGTTTATCGTTATTGTATTTTGATATTTAGGACTACCATACTGATCCTTATCATCCTGATTCTGTTGAGCCTGAATCAAATTGAGATATGCATTGGCGCTTGTAGTATTATTTGAAGAGTTATTGGTGACATTGTGAGCGCAGAAAAACCGCTGTTCTGATGATAATGTGCCTGTTTGTTTGTCTATATTGGCGACAACAACACCACCGCTCGCAATATATGCCACTAGATTCGTAGATGTGGCAAAATTGAGCTGGTTATTGGATGACGTACCATAAATCCTATCTATCGCAAGCCTTGAATCTGAGCTCATTTTATGATCTGGGCGATGAATATAACTTCGCTGCTGGAAAATAGGTATGCTTATGTTTTTTGTTTACATTTCGGTACTCTAGATTTTTTTCAGTCGCGCACTCAAATTAGTTCTACAATATCATCATTAGTTATCGTTTATCATTAAGAGTGGAATATATACAGCTTCACCGTGCTAAAGCAGTTAATTATCAAGCAACCCGGTATTTAGCTCTATGTCATCAGCAGTTCTAATTTTTTTCTTATCCTTGTTAATCATTCTTTTAACAGATTCTTTCAAGTTCCATTTAGTAGCTCTTTGATCAGTACCAAGCTCTAGATCAAAATCATAAGCTTCATCACGAGCACCATATTTGGAGATGTCTGGAGCTCTCCATGTTTTCAATAAAAGTGAACTTACAACAACACTTACTGAACTGAAAGCCATAGCTAATCCTGCGACTAATGGGTTCAAACTAATTCCCCATGGAATCAACACACCCATAGCAACAGGCAACATAGTCATATTATAGACACAAGACCAGAAAAGATTCCATTTAATTCTCTTTAGTGTTGACTTGGCAATTGAAAGGGCAGCAGTTATACCTGATAATTTCACCTCATTGTTCAATAGCACAATGTCAGCGGCTTCCAATGCAATATCAGTACCTGAAGCAATGGCTATACCTAGGTTGGCTTGAGCAAGGGCAGGTGAGTCATTGATACCATCACCAATAAAAGCGACATTTAACCCACGAGACTGGAAATCGACAACCAATTGTTCTTTTCCATATGGCGAGAATTCAGCATACACGTTATTATGTGTGATTCCAACTTGTGAAGCAATGTGATTAGCAGCTTTTGTTGAATCACCGGTAACCATTGCTACTTGATATCCTTGAGCTTTCAAGTAATTGATAACATATAATGAGTCCTTTTTGACTTCATCCTGTAACTCCAAGTATCCCGCATATTCACCATTGATTGAAATGTGTGAGATGGTGGATTCAGAATCAAACTTTATCACATCTCTATTCTTTTCGACAAAATCTTCTGCAAATGTCTTCAAATTACCAATTGCAACCTCATAGGTTTCACCGTTTAGTTGAGCTTTGGCAACAATACCTTTACCAATTTTAACTTCAGACGATTCAATAAACGTATGTAAAGCACCAATGCTTTCATTTGCAAATTTTGCAATAGCGACCCCGATTGGATGCTCACTTTGAGCTTCCACAGACCCCACCAAATCTATCACTGTATTTTCTGAACATGAACCAATAGTTTTGATACTTGAAACCACCATGGAACCAATAGTCAAGGTACCGGTTTTATCAAACAATAAAACGTCCACATTATTAGCATTTTCAAGAATCTCACCACCTTTGATCAAAACTCCATGAGTGGCACCAACACCTGTACCAACCATAACGGCAGTTGGTGCAGCCAAACCAAGAGCACAAGGACATGCAACAACAATCACAGAGATAGCAATCTTCAAACAAACATAGACTTTACCGTTTGAATCATTAAATACAGCCGGGGGATTTGGCAAGACTGCACAAATTATTGTCCAGCAAATGAATGTAAATATTGACAAAGAGACAATAGTAGGAACAAAAATACCAGCTATGTAGTCAGCAAATGATTGAATTGGTGCTTTGTTCATTTGGGCAGATTTGACTAATTTGATAATCTTGGAGAACTGTGAGTTTTCCGAGGTTGTTGTGATTTTGACATACAAGTGACCAACACCGTTAATAGAACCACCAATTACTCTATCAGACTCTTTTTTGTGAATTGGCAAAGATTCACCAGTTAACAAAGATTCGTCAACCTCGGTTTCACCACTTATTATGAACCCATCGGCTGGGATTTTTTCACCAGCTTTGATTTCCACGATATCATTAACTTGCAAATAATTGATTGGAATCTTGATCAATGTATTTTTCTGTGCTACCTCAAATTTTTCAGGATTGGCCACAATTGTACATTCAGTAGACGTCAAGTTAATCAATTTAGATAATGATGAAGAGGTCTCTGATTTGGCTTTGTTCTCTAACCATTTACCTAGGGAAACAAAGTTGATTAGTAAAACAGCAGTCTCAAACAGGGTCTTTGGAGTATGTGTTGTCTCTCCTCTGTAGAACGATATGAAAATTGTCAAGACTGAGAAGAAATATGATATATTTGTAGAAATACAAATCAACAGATCCATTGTACCTGAACCGTGTTTTAATGAGTTGTAAGCATTGATGTAGAAAAATTTCCCAACGCCAAACTGGATATAAGATGCAAGCCCCCATTCAACCAAGGATTCCATGTACAACCCATGAAATAAGTGCCATGTAAAATCAACATCTGTTTCTGGAACAACATTGCTTACCATGAACATTGGAAGACCAATCAATAAAGACTTGTAAAAGCTTGATTTCCAAAATTCTATTTCTTTCACTTTATTCAATGATGATATTTGCGATGTAGTATCCAATAGGTTTTGCGGTTGAGCTTCGATTCCCAAAGCATGAAAGTCTCTCACTAAGTATCTCACACCAGTTTTCGTGGAGTCATAAGTTATTGATATCGTTGTTGAGTTAATCATATTAGATGAAATATATCCATTGATCGATGATATTTCATCTTCGATATCTCCAAGATCAACTTGTGAGTCTAAAGCGAACTTGGTAGTCTCCACAAGTGGTGATTGGTTGTCTTCTTTGATAGTTTCTATTATAGTAGCATCAAATCCACAATCATCTATTGTTTCTTTCAATACAGCCGGGTTAACTGCTTGAAAATGTTTAATTCTAGCTTCCTCGGTAACAAGTGAGACGTCTGCACTAATAACACCTTGAATGTCATTCAAAACGTTTGTAACACTTGAAGTACAGGCACCACATGTCATGCCTTTGATTGATATTATGGTCTCAGCTTGAGAGTCAACTTTAGCTGCGTCCTTTCTTTGTGAATTGACCTCTATCGTCTCTATTACTTCGGCATCAAATCCAGCATCTTCTATTGATACTCTCAATTCTTCAGGTGATATCGAGTCTGTGTGCTTCACTAAAGCCTCTTCTGTGACTAATGAGATATCGAATTTCAACACACCGGGCTTTGGTTCAATCATAGATGTAATTGCCGATGTACAAGCTCCACAAGTCATACCTTGAACACTAATTTTGGTTTCATACAACTTTACCGTCTTAGTCGGCACATCGTCCTCAGTGGATACAACAATAGCGTCAAATCCACAGTCTTCTATAGAATTCTTGACAGCTTCTGATGTTATTTCACTTGTGTGTTTAACTGTAGCTTCCTCTGTTATTAGAGAAACGGAAACCTCTTTGATTCCGTTTACTTTCTCCAGTGAACTTGTGATTGCAGAGGTACAAGCACCACATGTCATACCAGACACTATCAGCACTGTCTGTACCATCTCTCTATAGTATTATATCTTCCTTATAGCTGAGCGCTCTATTGATACTTGGGTATAAGAGCAATGGTTCGATGCAAAAAGTTGTTATTAAAAATCAAATTAGGCTCTAATATCTTTTTTTTTTTTTTTAATTTTTTGGCTGCCTTCCTTTTTTCACGGGCTCGCTTAGTCAGAATGCAAATTTTGGTGGGTGTTTTTGGCAGAAAACAAGCTTTTCTCAATGCAAGTGTGTTGTGATTCGTCCTAAGTCAGAACTGTAAGAGTTGCTTGTGTTACAAGATCATTTATATTTCTATGGGAGAGTTTTAATGACATTTGATGTCGATTTATAGCTGTTCACCCTTCAAAATTCAGGCGTCTTTAGCTGTTCTTTATTTAGCCAGTGTAGCGTTATCTCGTTGATCACCGCGCGCGAATTCGTCATGGATTTTATCGGAAACCCGATATTCCCCGTCTATATATAGTCTAAACAGCCAATTGGTTCATGTCTTTAAGATACTAGATATCTATAAATTTAATCGAGGGATCAATTTTCACTTTCAAAATATTAAGAAAATATAATCAACAACTCCAATAATTGACCACGAACCTTCTCTTATACAATTTGTTTTATCTTAATTATATACTAGACACGTAGCTTAATTGGCTGAGCATGGCTAAGCGTATGTGAATGTTCTAGGCCTACGCTATGGTAATTAATAGATCAAGTTTAAATATCTCGAACGAACAGCTATATATATTAAGCGTTAATTTAAGTGTATATTTCAATTATTTTAAAATATTATCAAATTCTGAGCCTCTTCAACTGGTGCCCGAGCAATAGTTCAGCTCGTTTTCACTATACCTGTATATACGTATATTAGTACACAGATACATTAAATTTCCTATGTGCTATACTGAAAGCTCATGAACCCAGCGGTGAACATTTGATGACTCAATTTTAATGAAGTCAATCAAATCTAAGGGCGGATTTTTGCCCGGTGTAGACTTTGCACATATGATAGCTTTATCTGATCTGGTTGATGATGCTGATGCTGACAAGACTTTTCTTATAAGTATGATCAATTCAGGCATTGACTGCTCGAATTCCTTATCAGTGAAATAAAATTCGTACAATTTTTCAAAACTGGTTAATGACTTGAACTGATCACTTTTGAGAAATTTCTTCAATGTATGCCATTCATCTGGCATTTTGATTTCATTCTCATCTTCAATAGGTATACCGATAAACCTCTGAAGACTTACTTCTCTATCCTTATAAATCAGTTCTTGACATCCATCGAATCTATCAAGTCTTATGTCAAAATTATCCCGGATCATCTCTTTGACATTCTCCATGTCTGCTGGAGACAGTAAAGGGCATAAATCCACACCAAATTGTGAAACATACAGCTCACTCGGAACCAATATGGTGGCAAAAAGCATATATCTATTATCTCTGACCTCTTCATACACCTTTTCAAGTTTGTTTTTTCCCTTATGTGCTGATATAGCGCATCTGAGAAAGCAATTTGCGTTTCTTTCCCTCAACTCTGTATAATGATATAGTGCATATCTTAAAAGAGGTAGGTAAGAGCAATATGTTCCTAAGCTGAAAGGGTTGATCTCTTTAACTTCCCAGTTGAATGAAAGACATTCCATCATGATCAAAAGGTACATAATGTCATAGTGATTTTCATTTGTATTTAATATTGGTCTTTTAGTAAGGTGACACAATTTTTTCAGTGTTGTGTTTTCTTTATGGTAAGCATCTAGAGCTTTGATCTTAGATTCCCAGTCATCTGATTTGAAGCCAACTAGCTGGTCTGATATATCAGTTTCAAGATTATTTTGGCCCCTGAAAACTTGAGTCTTGATTTGATGATACAACGTGCGGAGTTCGACACTGGATATATTATCTTGCACAATTGATGCAATTTTGATTGAGCTGCTTTTTGGGTCATTTGAAGTGTTTCCCAGTGGAAGTGGGTACCGTTCTTCAAAAGTTTCCAAGCATATATCAAGCGCAGTATCTAATACTTTGGAACCACATATAACAATAAATGATGAAATTAATTCGGGGAAGATAGATATTTCAGAAAGATCACAGAAAGAGTCCAAGATTTGAGGGTTATCACCTGAAATTGATACAACCTGACTAGCTATGCCGAATTTCTTTATAATGTCAATCATTTTCTTAGCGATAGCATCACTATTTGACTTCTTTACTCTTTCAATCCCTAAAAGCCAAACCCTTCCACCATCTTTATAAAATGTGGCATTTAACGCCAAATATTTGTTATTTTTGACATCAAACTCTTTAAAGCAGATAGAAACCATAATATTTTCCTTCTTAATCAATTCACTTAGTTTTTTATCAGCCTCACTAACGAAAGTGGTTGCCCATGACTTTATAGATGATGATGAGATTTCAATGGAGTCATCCTGGCAATCTGAATTCAATAAACATGATTTCAAACCTTGAAAACTTTGCATATCGATGGATTCCAAAGTGATTACACCTCCCCCTATGAGCCTTGAAATACTTTCCAATACTTTGTTCTGTGAGTTCTCTGTTTGACTTGAGGTCTGTAGACGTTTCGAACTTTCATCTGTTGCGTATTTCGATGTGAGCCAATTGTCCTGTTATTCTTTACTCGAGCCATTTTCTTGAGTCTTGAGAATAGTATTATAGCTTTCGATTAAGCTGTTCTTGATTATCGTCAACCGGTGAATTAAAATTTTACGGGTTTAAAAAATGAGCGCTGTGAAATTTGAGCATAAGTTCTATATAATGAGGCCCTATCCAAACTTTCAATCTGGAAGTATACAATGAACCCTTCTAGATGTGTTGATTGCAGTGAGCTTCAGGTAAGGTCTTGAGGGGAAAAATTCAATCTTTGAAGAGTCCAAACATGTATAATCTATTACAGTTGTGCTTGAAGTTAAGACGTTCGGTATTCAGCTCGCGTTCAGTTCATGAAATATTTGCAGACAGTTTCATAGATAAATATATATTCTGGCAAATTCAATTACACGTACGTCGAGCATTCAAACATTATGAAATCGTACAATTATGGAAGCTCTCTTTTATCTTGTAAGCCTCGAGGTCTCGTTTAGTTAAATTTCACTAGTACAACGTGGTAATGTATAATCTGCAGTACTTTATAATTATATTCATGTATATACGTTTCCCATCCCTCATAAGCTCAATTAAAGCTTTGGTTTGTTTTGAGCTTCACTAAACACTTGATAAACTTCATCAAATGCAATTTTCAAATTATATCTCAATTCATCACTCTTATTACCAGATGATCTTCTTGTGCAAACATTTACATGTAGGAAATCTTTATTGATTTGGTATGCTAACCCCCAACCAATTGGATTAACTTCACTCCAACCATACGCATCATGATAATTTGAAGATAATTGAGATGTAGATACTAACCATGTCCCAGAATAATTAAATAATGGATCAGAATATAAATCATGTGGAGTTTCATCCTTGTTTAGTAATAATTTCATACCAAGGAAATGACGATCAACACCTTCAGCAGCAGAAGCAGCTTTAATATAGTTTAAATGAGATTTTGTAGCATTCTGGAAATCCAATAAACGTTGTTTGTTTGAAACTGAAGAATCATGCCAGTTTTTAACCAATGTTAAAGCTTCTTCAGATACTGATCTGGTAGCTTCAGTTCTACCTTTATAGAAACGACGAGTAGAGGCAGCTTCATAAGTTGGTAATAATTGACCGGTAGTTTTATAGACACCCAATTGTAACACCATTTGAATGAAAGCATCTGGAGATTGTTTAAATTGTTTAATCTCTTCTTTGGCATACTTGTTATAATTCAAAACTTTGACATCATGATTAGCAAATTCTTCTTCAAAATTCAAGAATCCATCTTCGACATAGTTTTGAACAGCTGGAGAAACTTGAAATTTTAAATGTTTTGGTTGGACTTCTAGGCTTGTTGTGTTATCAATGGCAATTTTCTTTATGAAATCAGATTGGTTCAACTCCCATAATTCTCTATTAACAAATTCATTCAACAATAAAGTTGGAGTACCATCCATTCTTGAATGTTCTGCGATGAATCCTGAATAACCATTTTGTGCAATGAAGAATTGAATCGGTTTATCAAAATAACGATTATACCCATTCCCATGCCAGCAATAATGTGCACGATCTTCATAAGTTATTGGTTGATCATCATCTAGAGAAATCAAAAAAGTTGATTTATGGATATCATCAAGAGATGAAACATTGATTGGAGATTTTCTTAAATCGGAATATGCTTCATACCATTTTAATCTTGGTAATGTTGTCAAAATACCAATTGGATTTTGTGCAGGTTTTAAACCATTTGATAATTCAACAATTTTCAACAATTGTTTATGAATTTCAGATAGTGATAAACGAGCCTTTGTTTCTGGATCATGGGTATATAAGTTGAAGAAATGACCATTTTTAGCAACTGTGATGAATCCATTTTCCAAAATTGAATAAAAGACATTTGAATCCTGACCTGGCTTGAATGGAATTCTTGCATTGTTGAACATGACTTTAAAAGAATGCATACAATAAGGAGTCCCCTTGATGACTTCAGGAGGTAATGATTCGTTTTGAAGTAGTTCAACGAAATTCAACACTTTATCAATGATGGCTAAACTCTTGTAGATTTGATTCTTGTTGATCTCACCTAGCTCCAGAGGTAGGGCACGATGACCATAGAAGTATGAGACGTATGGAACGACAGGATCATCATATTGTAAATACGCATAGTCATCCCAGAATGTTGATAACCAATTTCTCTTGTCTTTAGCATACTCTTGTAATCTTTCATGCAAAACTTTACCCTGTGAGGAGAAGAAGTCTTCAATCAATGCCTCTTGTTGTTTGTACTGAGCTTCATTTGTGATAAAAGGTTTAATTGACTTCAAATAGCGTTGCTTTGTACTTTCAATGGTTGGAACAGGTAAAGGTGGTAAGGTATCCTGATGCTTAAAAGTTTCACCTTTGAATCTGGGGTTGTGAGTTGAGAACATCTTTGCAGGCATCTTGAATATGTTGTGTCTGGTAGGCACTCTTAGCATCTTCTCTCAAATAACAGCACCTAGTGTCAGATATATATAGTCAATTCAAGTTAACCGCTGGCATTTGGTTAAAGGGAAGGACCACTGGTTTATATAGGGCAAGAGTTTATCCAAATGTTCTTGGGCCGAGTCACACGCTGTTCTTGGGCCGAGGTTTGTGGGGTCGAGTGGAAGTGACAGCTGGCTAGGCTGGAAGTGTAGCTTGTGCCGGTTAGGGGACTTTAGATGAAATGTATCATACTCTAATGCAATTGCAATAGGTTATTCACCGATGGTTTGAACATTCAGGCTGATATAGATTATGAACCTGGTTTATATTGTTGATGGTATAGGTGAACAATAGAACACACGGAATTATTCAAAATGGTTAGGTGCGATGGTGCGAAGAGCAGTATGATCCAGCTACACTATAACAAAAAACCATGATCTGAGTATAAGCTGAATCATATTTCAGACAAGACATTCCATGACCTTATGAGATTAATGGACATCACACTAATCAATAACTATTATAACCACTGATCCTTGATCAAAGATCGAAGCTTCTCATTTTTCTTCAATGTGCACTTTCCTCTTCCAGAACTCCCATCATGTTAAAAATTACATCAAATTCTACAAAACGACAGCTCAGTTTTTAGTCAGTGTTGAAGCTGAAAGGGACCACTCAAGAATTTAGATCTTTACGTGTTACACCATGACAACTGTGAAATTAAAGCATCAACATTGAACTTAGCATATCATGTCTCAAGCGTTAGTCATAAGGCATAAAACACACAAGAAGAACACATATTTACTTGATATCCTACGAGATGATCCAGAATTACAAAAACTATCTGAACTTGAACCATCTCTTGTGCCCAAAATAACCACGCTAAAAGTTCTACAAGATATTTTTCAAGAGGATCCCCAAAGATATACAAGCAAGATCTTAGTATATAAACTATATCAGCATGAAGTGGAAAGACAAGGTTTCCCATTAATGAATCAGGCACAATTAGGTAAATTTATCAAATTACGGTTTCCTCATGTTAAAACGAAAAGATTTGGATCAAGAATCCATTCAACATATGTACATTTTGGAATATCTGTATACCCGAAATTTGATGAATTAGTGGAATCTTTCAATAAGCAAATTGTCAATGTACCAAAACCTCAAATACCTAAAATCAATACCTTTCAATTTAAAGATCCCTGGGGTGTTATCAATGCTAATGAATCATTATCTAAATTTATTCATGATATAGCTACAGATGATTCTACGTTGGTACGATGTGATATAATTTTATCAAATTTTCAAAGTTTTAATTTGGATAAAATGAGAAGAGATTGGGATCAAGAAATGGTTAATGAAATCTTCTCTAAGAATGGAATTGATTATAAGTTTGATATAATGAAATGTTTCGGTATGGCAGCTGTGAATTATAATTCATTAAAATTTAATATATTTCATTTATTACTAGATATGAATCAACCTGATGAATTCCCATGTTTAGTTTTCCAAAATTGTACAAGAGAAATTCTTGTTGAATTTACTACAAGACGTGTTTCCACATTTGGAAATTTTTGGATTTTAAAATGTTATCTTGATGAATTTTATAAATGGTGTATAGATATGAAATTAATCACTACCTAATCTATGACCTTTACCTTGAAATTTGGAATTTCCAAATATACCTGATGAATAACCTGTAGATCCTCCAGAACTTGTACTTGATGTTGATGATGAATGTAACGTATGAACTTTATTCTTTGGAACAGGTCTATTAGAATTAACAAATTTACCCACAATTTGTTTAAACCATTGTGGAGCTCTCATTGTAGTCTCTTCAACTTGATTTAAAGTACCAACTCTATTAACATTTTGCACTCTAATACCAAAAGTTTCACAAAAATATGTATATAATGGACCTAATGTCCATGATTCAATACATGCATAGACATAAGCTGATGACATACCTGCTAAAACTGCTAAGAAATATGGTTGTCCTTCTAATAATAATTTAAACCCCAGTGTAACAACAGGTAAGAGACTTGCCTTAATTGAAATGAAATAAATACTAACTTGATGATCTTTATTAGCTCTTGACCAAGTATATGTAAATGCACCTAATAAAGATTGTTGTAATAATGAAACTGGTAAAATCACTGAACTTAATTGAATTAATGGAACTATAATAAATAAATAAAATCCATAATCAACAACATTATTTGAAAATTTCATTTCTTCAATTCCACGAGAATATGAATAAATCATATACGTATCCATTAAACCTTGCATTGGTTGTGGATGTGTAACTAAAAACCCTGTGATAGGACGCCATATTTGATAATTCCATATAACACTATACCAATCACAGAAAAGATATGATGAAGGTAAAATATGTAATGCATTTAAAAATGATGATGTTAAAATGGATATTGTAGTAAATCTTGTAATTTTGGGAATATTTGCAATAAATCTATAATGTTAGGAAGGTCTTCAAAATTGTCATTTAAAAATTAACTCACTGATTTAAGTCTGACATCTTGTTAATCCTTCCCCATATTTTGCCATCTTAAAGATCTAATCGCCAACGACATATTGTTGAGTTTATGGGTGAGAACCGAGTTCCGGGACAGTCTAAAGTTCAAGTCACATGATGATCACGTGAATAGTCGGATCTCGTATTTTTTTTGCTGGTATGGACCACGCCCTCTTTCAATTGGCCAATCTATTTTCTCAGAATTTCCATAGTTTTCTCAACATGCACTGTAAGAAATAAAGACCAAGAAGAATTAAGAGAAGTTAATACAATAAGCAATTGTTAACATGATGATGCTCTTGGAACTGTATTGAACAATAGAAAACGTTGCGATTAATAAAAACTGAACTCTGAAGCTCACAGGCACTCGGCCTTTCCAGGCACACGTTATTTAAATTTTAATTCCCGTGGAATTAAATTACGATACCGTGCGATGCAATAATGTGTCAAGCACGTGGAGAAGTTTATAGTTGTATATAGTGAGTGTTAGAATGAAGATCTATCCTTCTAGTGCCTCACGTTCCTTCAATATTGATCAATTGAACCCGATAGTTCTGCTAAATGCTTCACAATGCCAATATCTAACATCACCGTGATGGATTTTCCATGGTTTTCCAGTAATTCCCATGTGAAGATTTAGGGTTGGCTAAATTGGGTTAATTACGACGAGGCTGCATAGTCCAAGTTCTTAACGGCTTATTAAATTAGAGACAATAGATGGAACAGTTAGCTGATCAACGGTAATAGAGAATACCTGTAAATAGTAACATGGTTATAATAAGCTATTACGTTTCTAGCCTATCTAATTAAATTGCCATAGATTCCACGTGCTTATCTATCCAATGTAGCCTCATGGTAAGAACACTCCTTCACCAAATTATGGCTGCTGCATTTAGGCGTAAAAATGAAATTCTCAGGTCATTGGAATATAAATTATTCTCGTTTGCCGTGTTTTTCCAACTCTATATATGATCTATATAGGATTTTTCTGATCAACAAATAAAATGTCTGCTGTTACAAGGGATATTCCCAAGACTCCAAAACAGTTTGCAACAAATTGGATACCAAGACTACGTAAAGAAATTACATTAACTAAAGATCAACAAACCTTGAGTGAATCAGAAGAAGAATATAAGCTTAGATTAGAACAAGCTGAATCATTGGGGAAATTTAAAAAATATTTACCAATTATTACAACAGGTGCTGGTTTATTTAGTGATGGTTATGTTAATAACTCTATTGGTACTGCATCAACATGTTTAAAACTTTTATACCCAGAAGAATATGGTAAATCTCATGCAGTTTCTAATGTTACTTCTATTGCATTTGTTGGTACAGTGGTTGGTATGCTTGTATTTGGTGTTATTTCTGATTATTATTCAAGAAAATTCTCCATGCTTGCAGGAACAATTATTTTAATTGTTTTCACAATCTTATGTTCAGGTTCTTGGGGTGCTGGAGGTTCAATTCAAGGTATGCTTGCAGCTTTAACATGTTATAGATTCTTTTTAGGAATTGGTATTGGTTCTGAATATCCAGCTGGTTCTACTGCATGTGCTGAAGCTAGTGCATTATTACCACCTGGGAAAAGAAATCGTTGGTTTTGTTGGTTTACAAATTTCATGATTGATACAGGATTTGTAGTTAGTGCTTTTGTTCCAATGGTTTTATTATGGATTTGTACACCAAAGCATTTAGAACCTGTATGGAGAGTTTCTATTGGATTAGGTGCTATCCCACCAATTTCATTGTTTATTTTACGTATTTATTATAAAGAAGGTGAAGTTTTCAAAAAGACTAGATTTAAAAAAGTTTCAGTTCCATATGGTGCAATTATTAAATTTTATTGGTTTAGATTAGCTGTTGTTTCAATCATTTGGTTTATTTATGATTTTAGTGCTTATGCCTTTGGATTGTTTAGTTCATATGTCATTGCAGGATTATATGATTCCAGTGATTTATACAAAGTTTTCGGTTGGAACGTTGTCTTAAATTTATTCTATATCCCTGGTGCATTTTTAGGTGCAGTTGCATCTGATTATTTAGGTCCAAGATTAACTTTAGTTATTGGTGTTTCTTTACAATCAATCATTGGATTTGCAATGGCTGGTGCTTTTGATCAATTAAAGAAAAATGTTGCCGGATTTGTTGTAATCTATGGTATCTTTATGACCCTTGGTGAATTTGGACCTGGTGATAACATTGGTCTTTTGGCTTCCAAGACATCTTGTACTCCAATTAGAGGTCAATATTATGGTATTGCCGCTGCAGTGGGGAAAGTTGGTGCTTTCATTGGTACTTATTGCTTTACTCCATTAACTGAAAAACATGGTACACAATCCGCATGGTGGTTGGCTTCTTCATTAGGTTTATTTGCTGCATTTTTAGCTTTGTTTTTATTACCTCCAGTGGATCAATCAGCTATGCAAGCTGAAGATGCTAAATTTTTGGAATATTTATCATCTACTGGATTTGATATCACTCAATTGGGTGATGAAGAAATAATTGAAGCTGATGCTGGTGTCAGTGAAAAAGATGGAATTGTTCAAAAAGTTCATGAAAAGGATGCTGCTTCTTCATTATAGTTTCTACATATAATACTTGCTTAATACATTTATTTAGTTTACAACGCCTTCCAGTATTTATCTCATAATCATTCATTCAATCCTTGATTAGCTTTTAATAATCTAATCATAATACCCTTTGTCTCATTATCATAAAGACCATCCTCAATTTCCTCTCTTTTTGGGTATCCAAAAGTTGGGTATCCATTTAATTTTTTCAAATCATCTGAATAAATCTCCACTTTGGAGTTTATCCAATTGGTATGAGTTGTATGATCAGCATATACATCACTAGTATTTGGATGGATCAAGACTGATAATTTAAAATCTTGAATGTTTAACCAAGAATAAAATTTAGCAAAAATCAAAGGATCTTGAACATCAACTTCGAAAAAGGGTAAAGAATGAGGACCAGTGACATAGTCATTCTTTAAAACTTTCACAATAAGTTTATCTGAATCGATCTCATCAGTGAAATTCTCAAAAATTTTGTTCTTCAGCTCCACAGCTTCGCTCTTGCTATACTGAGCATAGTAGATGTGGAAGTCGTATGATTGCACTGGATCGAAGAAAGACATTGGGAGCTTTGGAGATAGTGGTTGGTTGTTGTTTAGAAGAAATTGGACAATTGTTCAGCTATTTATACCCTGGAAAAAGTGTGGCTGAATCATTGGACTGTATTGTAAAGGTGTCTATACCCGCTGTAACGAGCCAAAGATAAAGCTTTAACCAGTTTTGCGTTAGTGTTCGCTCACCAAGGGCCCCCAGCGTCCCTTAAGTACTTTTTTCACCAGGCTAATAAAAGAGTTTGCCTATCAGTGCATCAACAATAAACAATTTCAAATTCGCGTAAAATCAAACATCAACTTTTTCGCAAATGGGAAAAAGCGGTTTTGAACGGTTAACCAATTCATAAACAAAGAGATACAAACTTCAAATTGAAATCACCATAGATGTCGGACGAGAAAGACAACCGCTTCAGAAGAAACTACAAGGCCTGCTTGAACTGCCGGACAAGGAAGGTCAGGTGCGACCTGGGCCCAGTGGAGTCGCCCCACGATCCACCGTGTGGCAGATGCCGTCGAGAGCGTAAAGAGTGCGTGTTTGCAGAGTCAAGAAGAGGCCATTCTAGTGGGAATGTGGTGAAGAAGAGGAAATTAGAGACAACTTCGGGCTCAGCTACGCCAGTGGGCACAGTGCACGAGGATGTGAGACCCTCGCTACAAAGCCTGAGCCAGGCTGCTCACTTCACACAACAGCTGGAGGAACAGGCCAGACAGGACTCTACGAAATCATCACATGAGCACCAGATCCAGCCACCCACCAAAAGCTCCAACTTAACATCGATCCAGGGCGCCCTGGTGTTTTTAGCCAAAGCCGCGGGCACCATTGCCAAAGCTGACGACCGTGATAACTTGAACGCCAGAGAGATCCATGAGACGTTTGAAAAACATGATCAACAGCAAGAGCAAGAATCTCAAAGTCCTTCAGCTCATAGCTCCCGTGCAAATTCCAATGTCAACGCTCAAAATATGGCTCCGCTCATAAGACCACATGGTAACGAACCGCTCGAGATGCCACCAATGTCCAAGACCTCCACATTACATCCAAATCCTTCGAAACAGCTTTCAGATATCGAGTATATTGGCCCAGATAAGATGTTGACGGAGCAAGAAGCGGAAAGGCTCATCGGGTTGTTCTTTTTAACGATGCACCCATTTTTCAGTCATATCCCAACACAACTACATCATCCTCAAGTTCTTGCCCAGTATCCAATCTTACTATGTGCTATATTAACCATATCTTCGAGATATCATCCCTTGGAGCACTCTAATCAACAGGTTAATAAGAATTCGAAAAACATTCAATTGCATGAACGACTATGGATCTATTGTCAAAGACTCATCTCACAAACCGTGTGGTCCGAGGCATCAACAAGATCAATAGGTACAGTGCTCGCATTTTTACTCTTCACAGAGTGGAATCCTAGAGCTATCCATTGGAGATGGTCAGATTATGCCAATAGTAAAGACGATATGGGACCTGAAGGACCTGAAGCTCCAGGTACTCAGGATGGTGATGACGATGATGGGGAAGGCTTAGCAGGACTAGGAGCCATGAGAAGAAGTGATCGAATGGCATGGATGCTTGTTGGTACAAGTGTTCGTCTGGCACAGGATATGGGGTTTATCAACAGTTCAAGTAAAATTTTCATTGCAACACACATTGCAGAGACTCATACCGCAATGAATCTTGGTCAAAGAAGTATGCTTGCTCAAAGTCTTGGTGAAATTGACCTTGATAATGAAGATGATGACGAAGTTGTGGATAGTAAAAAGCAATATCAACATGATGAATTAATTTTAAGTCTTGATGAAGAATACCTGTTGAGGAATAATAGACAAATTAAGAAAAACACTTTAAAATTTTCAGTTATGCAAAAGGCCAAATTAGAATTATTAAAAATTATGAGTTTAGCATACGAAACGTTATACTGTGGGAAATATCAAATGGATGGTAATGATCAATTACAAAATTTAACAGCATTAAGCATATTATCTCCATTAATTGAAAATTGGTACAAGACTTATAAAAAATTATTAAAACCATCAAACCCAAGAAATTTTAATCAACATTGTAATTTGGGCCAAAAAGATAACATAAAACACTTTCAAGAAGTCACAAAGCAAGTTGATAAAGAATCATTGATTTGTGATTATTATTATACACAACTTTATATTTATTCGCTCGCACTGAAGATGGATAACCCCTTAAGTACGACAGATCCTAAAAAATCATCAAACAACTTGAGACTTGATGAAATCTCCAAAGCTGCTAAATACGTTGAATTGGCTTATAACGCTGCAAAGGAAATTTTAACAGCTGCTATAAGGGTACACAAGTTGAAAATGTTAAAATATATGCCAGTTAGATGGGTAACAAGAATTGTTAGATCTGTTGCATTTATTGTTAAATGTTTCTTGACATTAACAAATAATTCACATGCACAGACAAATACCACTACATCTGGATTAAATTCACAGGCATCTACAATTTTAACATTATCAGTTATACCTACAGAGGAAATCATTCAAACTATTCAAAAAGCAGCTATTGTATTAAGAGAAGCTTCACCTGATGAATTACATCTATGTACACGTTATTCCACAATTTTGATGTATCTATGTTCAGAAATGAAATATAGATCAAAATTATCTTTAGATCCTCCAGATTTTACCAAATTATCACCAGAAAGTGATGAAGAAGATGAATTAGTATCTCAACCTATAACGGAAAATTATAAAAATAATATTACATCACAACATGATCCAATCCCATCCACTTCAAATCAACAAGGTTATTCAACTGATCAAAATCCATTATTAAATTTTGGATATCAAACAATGGGTCAATATTCAAATCCAGATCAAGCACCATTACCTGATGCCGTTGTGGATTGGTTTTTGAAAAATGATGAAGCTATTGGTCTTGATTTTGTTGAACCTTGGACTGAAATGCTTGAACAACATTTAGATAAAAAAAAGAATTGATCTTTACATTATAATACAATTTTTATCTGATGAATTATGACGTAGTCTTAACTTTTTCATTTTGGAATTAATTGGTGTTGATTTGGATCTTTCCACTTTAGAAAATAATGAATCTGGTCTATATAGATTATATTCTGATTTTATTGAACCAAAATGAGTCTTTATTGTATTTGTTTTGGATAAATTTTCTGATGCCTGTATCGTTGTTTGATTACTTTGAACAAATTTAATGGAATGACCTCCATGTGAATTTATATCATCATGATTACCATTCCCGTTGAATTCCACAACGTTTAAATCATCATGATCATGTAATTCATCTTCATCTTCTTGAAATTCATTTGTTTTTTCCATTAATAAATCATAAAATAAAATTTTCTTATCAAAATGCATAACTCCCATAATGTCTTTCAAATCCAACATTTCAATATTATCCATTCTAAATTTTTCATCATACAATAACCAATCATCACTCATCCCATCTTCATCATTTTGTCGTATTGCACTTCTCTTGACTTGTTCATCATCTTTAAACAATATGGTATTCAATACCATCTTATATCTCATATTCAATTTCCCCGAATGAGTCGTTATCATTGATGGCACATATTCAATGGAATCAATTGAACTCTCATCTGAATAAATACTTTGCAAATCATGTTCATCCATCTCTCCATTTGCCTGTGATGTATCATCTGTAACTGCAGATTCTTCCTCATCGTCTTTTGATTCACCTGATTCTCTTGACTCGATGGAAACTATCGGTTGTTGTTCATCTGAAAGGTTATTAGGGGTATTGGGCACATGTGTTGAAGACCCTTCATCGTTAACCACTATACTTCCGTCGTTTTGTAAAGTTGATACTCTCGTCAATGAATATTTCGGACTTGGTGGTAATGAAGTGGAAGGTCTGAATGAGTCTATAGAACTCTCTGTACTGTCAATTTCATGGCTAGTATTATAAGTGGAACGTCTACCAAGATCTTGCTCAGATGGTACGAACCCAGATTCTCCTGATATCACTGAATTTAGCTCAATAGTCTGGTTATAACTCGGTACTTCACCAAAGGAGACATCATCTGGGATTGCATTCTTGCTTGTAGCCATGATAAGCATCGATTCAGAACCTTTCAAGTAACCAAAATGCGTCAATGTGACCTCTTTGATATGGTTATCTCCAACCTCGGTGTTGTGTTCAGCGCTGGTGAAGAACTTGGTCAGCAGTTCCTGGATCATTGCGTCGTTCGGGATCACACTCGGTATGGTCATCATGATCTTGACATCCCCCTCTGTCTTATCAATCACTGAGTTGAGCGCTTCATTCGACACACGGTCATTAGTAATGTTTTCAAACTCGCCCTGTCTCAGGTTTTGCAGGTACCAGTTCCAAACACCATTGTAGTACGCCGTCTGAGCTGCTGGGAAGTCCCTGTAGGTAAAGACTGGTGTGCTGGACATGATCCGTTCCCATCGTCGCTATATCAGATATACAAAGAGAACTCGGGCAACTTGTTGATATTTGTTTTCCCTGGCGGCTGTTTGTTTTTGTTTGGGTTTTGAGTTATTTTCAAATTTGTGCACATGCCGCGATATTAAAGAAAAGTCAGCTTATCAGAGAGGGAAAACTTGGAAGGATATATAATAAGGCAAGGGGCTGCTTTTATTTTGCTACAGTTGTACTTATTTAAAGTCTTGATAGCAGCTGAATGTTTAATTGATTCTTTCTATTGTCTTGCGTAGGCATGTTTTCACTCGCTTGGAGAATACATGATTTGTGTTATGAACTTACCAGAATAACGCGTCGTACACGCGACACTGAGTACTTCGTACTTGATGTTCGAGGTCAACAGATGGTTCAAGTTGACATGAGGGATGATGTGAGAGTTCAAGCCTGAGGAAATGACTTTGTTCTTATTCTTCAATTGGACATCTTGGCTCTGATTATGATGTTTGTTGAAATGATTGTTCAGTACGTTATTGTTTAGATAGATTGGAAGTTCAGGTATAGGATTTCTGCGTAAAAATTCCTCATCCACGGGTAAAATTTCATCAGACTGGTGAAACATTTCAGGTATCTCCTGTGAATAACTCTTATCTTCCTTCGGTACAGAAAGTGAAAATTGTGAAGTTGAATTCTCATGATATGCCTGATGGAATGAGGTTGAAGATTTCTTCTTATTCGAAGTGATCTTGTGTTGTTCAATTATACCGGCTTCAAAAATACTATCATTCGTATCCAAATTATCAACTTCGAACCAATTAACAACATTACCTGATTTATCAGTGGCAATTGGTAAGTCCTCACTGTATTTAACCTCGTTATCAACAAGAAATTTAACCTTATAGATTCCCAAGGGAAGATGGATTAAGATCTTATAAATCCCATCATGATGATCTCTGTGTAATCTGATCTTTTTGGACCATTCATTAAAAGATCCAATCAAATAAACTTGTTCATCTTGATGATCGTTGTAATATGATGAGCTCCCAACCTGATTCTTTATTAAATCATAGTTAACATATTTCACCAACACTTTTTTATAATCATCATTTATATCTTCAATCAAAGCATGTTTAGTGTTTTTGCTAATCAAATCTTCATCTATATCATAATCATCATCATATGAACCACCACTCATAACTTCATGAATACCCACTGTACCAGCTCCAGTATCACCTGACCCACTTGAATTATTTAGCCTATCTTTTTCATCATCATTGCTAGTCAATTTACCAAAATAATCATGCTCAGAGTTATCATAAAAGATATTTGGAGAAACTATAGCTTTTGGTTTAAAGGGTAAAGGATATCCTTTATCTGTATTTGATGGTATTGTAAGGTTCTTTGAGCGTCCAGCGCCCGATGTACCACTTTGACTAGATTGATGTTGATACTTTGATGGTGAAGATTGTGGAGATTTCTCTAATGGTGACAACACTTTAGAATCACGCTTCTTGGAAACTGACGACTTTCTTTTCACATTATTTGGTAAGGCTGATGCGTTATTCCCCATGATTGTGCTTTAGCTTGCTGTGCTATTCTATGTACCTTTCAATTGGATGTAACAATTTGTTTACCAACAATCCAATTTAATCTTAAGATATGGTGTCTAAATGCCCCCAGTAATTTAGTACAGTTTATTGGGAACTTCAAAGCATTGTGGGTTTTTTTTGCTATATGTCTTTAATTTGAAAACCTGGGAAACTGCAAAATGCAAAACCCACACAAATGCGCAAAATTTAAAACCTACGTCGAAAATGTACGACAATTTTACGCAATTTCGCAAAACCACATACAAAATTTTAGCCAGCCTCCATTTTCGGTATTCTGTGTCGCCTGCACCTTTGCAATTACTGAATCCGGAATCTGCCACCAGAAAAATACGTCATTATTACATAATCTCTTACAGATCGGTTTCAAATTTCTGAAATTTTTGTATATTTTAACACCTGAAAACCCCACCAATAAAAACTAAACAAAATCAAATACATAATCAAAAGAAAGGGTAGAGGGATTCTATGAACTCCTTAAAAAGACAAAACGAATAAAATGAATGATACTTAATGTAACAAATAATATTAAAATACGGTGAAAATGATGGACAAATAAACAAACTGAGGGTACCGGAAAACCTCCCCTTCCTTCTTTCTAGTAACAAAACCAATCAAGTCCGGTTGATGTAGGACTTTATATATGCAAAAAAAAAAAAAATGAATCAACCTTCTATGTATAACTTAAACCAGACACATATGCAAACTCTATAATGATTATAAATATGAAAAGTCAATATAAGAAAACCCTTGAGCTTTTTAATTTTTTGATTTAGATTTTTTAATAGCTGCTCTTCTTTCTTTTCTTAATCTACCTTGCATCATTGAATAAGTTGCTCTTTTAATAACAGTTTCTAATAAATTATGTGTCATTTTTGGATATTTTGGGTTAACTCTTCCATATAATTCATTAAGTAAAACTTTTCTATATTCTTCACTTGTATCACGTATCCATGTTTTATAACCTAATGGGAAACCTAATTCTTCATGGAAAATTTTAAGTATAAATTGTTCAACTTCAATAGTTTCTTCTAAAGATGAAGTTTGTAAAATTTCACCTAATTTTTGTAAAGATAATCTTGAATCTAAATTTTTTTTAACTGATGTAGAGGAATTTACTGATGATGATGAAGATACTGATGAATTACGTTGTGTTGAATTTTGTGATGATGAATGATTAATGTTATAGGTTTCTGGTGTAGCTGGTTGTGATAAATAATTTTGACTTGATTGTGGTGTAGTTGTATTTGAAACTGGTGAAAATTTGTTATCAAATACTATTGGTGATTGTATAGATTCTAAAGGTGATGAATTTGGTGAAATTGAATCTAAATAATCATTTAATGATTGTTGATCTTTTAATAATGTATTGACATCCAAAAATGATTCATCTAATGGATGATGATCATCTTTTAAGAGCATTTGGTTCAAAGATTGCTGTGTTGGTTGTTGTGTTGAGGCCAAGTTGTTCGATTGGAACTGATAATTTTGAGTAATTATACTAGAACTTGGTGATGAAACAGATGTAATAGATTCATTATTTGATATTATTTGATAAAGTTCGCTATTGAAATCATTTGGTATAAATTTTGTTGTTTGAAATTCTTGTACATCTTCACTTGGAGAGTTGAAGTTTTCTAGATCCAAGTAATTATTGATAAAATCTTGATCGTTTGGTAATGTGTTGAAATCTGTTGTGAAGTTGAATGATTCAAAGTTCATCTCGTTGTGTATAAGGAATGTTAATGATATTGAGTTTGATATTATAATTCAAACAACTAGCTTTTATTATTATGGGTCATGAGTTAAAATACAGGACATAAAGGGAACTCTTTATATGATATATCAATCCTTCATCAAAGTTCCATATGTATGTTCAGTTTTTTTTTTTTCTTTTGACATAAAGTAATCTGTGCAACTTTTTACATAAAGTAGTACCTCTACGAAGTTCAAACCTTAGATTTTCCCTTCGGTAAATGCAAAACTAGATTTGGGCTGATTGTTTGTGGTAACAATTTCCCGTCTACATACATCTTTCCTACCTAATTTTTTTTTTTCTGGTAGTTGTCTGATAGTGGTATTCACGTATATGCATGAGTACGCGAAGTGTGATATGCACAGTTCATAACTATATTCGCATAACAATGCATCAGTTTCAAAATAATCTGCGTAAACCTACATGATATTTTTCCAGTGGCGATAATCTTCGTGTATTTTTTACAGTACGTACAATGAACAATCAGCCGTTAATAGCCAGGCGGACCCTGCCTAGCCCAGGCTGGTTCTCCAGCCCACGCTCCAGCCTGACTAGCTAGCAGGCCCGGGGCCCGGAATCGGCAATCAGCGTCTAGATGGATTCAGCCAGGGCTGGACTCACCTCAACGACCTATTCAACCAGCATATTGTGATTGTGATCAAAGGTAATACACATGTATTATTAACGCTATCCAGCCTTTTGCTTTATATTATACTTCTCCAGCTCTTCTTTGCTAACATCTTGTCTCCAAGTACATGTGTTACACTTCAACTGTTTCCCCCAATACATTGGAATCACAGGTATCCACCAAAAACTAATAAATTCTTTTCTCTTTACCGGTTCAACACTTTGATTATGACAATTTGGACAGGTTAAATTATTCGGATATCCATCCATTTTGGAATCCATATCCTTCTTACCAAAGATGATGAAAAATGACATTTTGTATAAATTTCCCTATAGGATTATGCGACCTAAAGCTCCTTGGAAAGCTGTGGTATGTGGTCTGTATATTTTGACTTGAAGATATGTGTGTGTGCGTGCGTCTCAACTCTCAAACCTTTGGATCAATTTATTTGATAAAATAGGTCTTTTGACACAGCAGCTTGATACGTTTGAAACCGAATATGTTGGTATAGCCCAATGTAGCAGGGTGATATGTTTCACTAGTTCCCGAGTACGTGTAATTGACTTCTCAGAAATGCTCTCAGAACTGAACTGTCAGTTGGTATTGATTTCAAAAATAGGATATGAGCTGAACAGTATAATAATTTGGGCCTCAAGTGCTAAAGGTGTCAAATGAATGTAGATTTTTCCCTTTTATATGATAACCAGACAGAGTTTGCTCCGTGCCCCCTCGAAAGCAACAATAGCCTTGAAATGAAATTCTTCGAGGCAATGAAGAATGACACATAGATAATCACAACATCAACAATATAACCAGCTACACAACTACCTTTTGATACTAGTCAATATAAAGCACATTTAATAACAAGCCAATTATTTATCTGTATTCTGAAAGCTGACATCGGCTATCGAAGGATTCGTCTGGTTTTGGATCTAGTTTAAGCGTCTCGGAGTTTTTGACACACAATTCAACGCGTCTGAATTTTGAAACATGTTGAAAAAATTTTCAATTTTAGTGGCAGCTCCTCGAGAATTTGTGACACATTTTGCCTTGAAGTTAACGTTATGATGCCTGGCCAGATGGTATAACTTCTTTTGTTATTAATACCAATCACTTGGTATCAGTGATGGTCAATTTACACTGTACTCCAAGGAGTTGTGAATTTACCTACCTGTCGACAGTCGAGCTCGTTTCATGATTTTTAGCAGGTTTTGAGATGCATATACACAATGCAATTGGGCCCTCGCATCCTACATTACACATGTAAGATATGAACATCAACACTTGTTTATGCCTTTTTTCGAATTTGGATCTATAATTGTTACCGATTCAGCTCATCTCCTTGTTCAGAGTCAAGTGCACGAATATCCAGCTTGAAGGAATTGGCCAATGGAAAGAGGTTTAAACTTGTTGAGTAAGTACTTCTATATATAGCTTGGTCTACTATTCAATCTAATTAACACTCTAAAAATTGGACTTAACATGAGATTAGTTGATAAAAGTCGTTCAAAATATTGCTTATTGTACTTATTACGATCAATAAATGAACCTCTTCTTTTGACTTATGAGTCGTCTGACTTGAGGACTGTCCTGTCAAGCTCTAACCATACTTTCAAATCAACGCTTAGCCAAGTCGACAATAGTTAAAGATTGACACAAGAACTCAGCATATATTGCGTTGACTTGCCTCGTGATTTAAAATCTGGCCACTGGAGTCTGGGCACCATAAGTCGGGTGCAAGATAGACTATACGTCTATAAATGATGATCCCCTTTTAGATTCTTGTGAGCATCACGAGTTCACGAGACACATTTGAAGATTAATCATTAAGGGAAATCGCATTAAGCTGAGTTGACTGTTGGCTGATTTGAAAGTTGATTCGTGGTTCTCAGAGGATACGGCTTTACCAATGATTTCTTTCGATACAGCTAGTTGAGAAATGGGCACTGTGACAGTGTTACATTCGACGCTCATGACTTTCTCTATTTTCTGCAAATACACTAGGCTATGAATCAGCCTAATGCTCTTACAAACCGAACATATATCGGATCCATCATGAGGTTTTGAACTTTAAGCACCTCTAACAAGTCGAGTTTACCCAATTGTGTATGGTTGTATATACCTGTATCCATGTACATGTATACAAACAGCATCAACTTGAAGCAGTTTCAAAAGCTCAGTTGCCGAAATGGAGCTTCAAGTTTGAACAACTTCCAGCAAGCCAAAAAATGTTACAATGAAACGTCTAATGATTAACATTTGGCTTATACATAATAGACGTTTCCAGTTGAACTGTTGAACTGTTCATGGCCGAGGTTAATAGGCCCTAGGATTACCTTCAATCATCCATATCTCATCATACAAAAGCACTGTCTTCTAGTTCTGATCCAGCCTATACTGCTCTCCCATTGGCAATTTGCAAAGCTGGTTTCAAAAACTTGTAGCCTCATCCTTTTCCTCTACCTAAGCGGTTTCCCTTCCTGCTTAGCTACGCAGAACCTGCCATTAGATTATGGAACTAGGCGGGCGGTCTTTTGCGAGTTTGGTGGAATAGGTACTATGCACAAATTTTCCAAGGCAGTTTTGCTCACAGACACAGGCGTGTTTTCTCGATGGAGTTGGTGAACCTTAAACCTGAACTGTAAAATAATTTTGCTTCAAGCATATAAATAGTCCTGCGACTTGCAGCACAATGGTTCAACTCTCGCTGATTTAGCTGCAAGGCTGAACTTTAATGACCTGTTTCGGGCAAAAGCTGTAGGAGACGCTATCAAAGATCTACAAGATTTGCGAATAAACTTACATGATATAGTTTTTTTTTTAAAAATTTATCGTACATCCGGGTTTACAAGCATAAGATATTGACAAAACTTTAACAAATTACTGGTAAGCTGTAGATCAAAACCATAAAAGCTTTGGAAACAAAAAGAAAAAAAGCGAAAGTAGAAGTTGAGGTTTTTGTAACAGGGTCCCAATTCGTTCAATTATGAAACGGTAAATTGAACTGTTGGATTATACTTGATATATTGTTACCTTCAACCTTCAACCTTGGCTTATTTGTATACTATAGAAATTTGTCGTAGATTAGTAAAGGCGTGAAGCACCGAAGATCAAACTCACAATATGCGAAAATCGTAGTAATTACTTTACGATCATTTGATAAAAATAATTCTCCCCTTAATTTTACAGGCTAATTGATTCGAGTAGCTAGCTCGAGCCTCGTAACTCGTAGCTTTACTAGGCTAGATCTCAGATTTGTTTAAACCAAATACGCACCAAAACAATGCAATTTAAAGCATTTCCTGGTCTTTCACAATTTTGGTTGAAAGGATCATCATCATCATCATTTCGTGCTCAACGAACAAAACTTGTTGAAAGTTTGTACCGACATCGCATCGTGCGTTACAATTTGAAAAGGCGATTGATCATTGGATACTTTTGTCCTTGACATTATCAACCTACATATTTGTAACTTGGCTCGTAGATTTGGGTACATCACTTGCCACTTCAGTCTTCAGAGCCATTGGATCCAAATAGAGCGCTCATTTTGGTCCTACGTTCTTGATTGAGTTCACCACGTAAGCTAGAAAATATCATCTTAAGATGGTGTTAAGCACTAGAGTTAACGGATTATGAAGCAAATTCTGACTGTTCAAATCTCATAATGTCATGAGCTTTCCTCAAATTTCACCAAGTCGAATCACAATTGCTATGTGGATTTATGTGGTATTGCAAGTACTGATGATCAATTAAACCTCTGCCAGTCATCGCAAGCTCAAAACTCCATCCTTGGTTATAAGTTATATCGTTATATCCCGTTCCTTAAAATAACCGGTGATCGCCCGAACCTTAATTTCTATTGTTAGGTGACTTGAAGCATGGATATTTTTGTATATCGTCGAAGCTCATACTACCTGGAACTTGGAAATTTACCAACTTGACAAGGTATAGTAGCGCTCTTCCATGTTGATCTTCGTATATAGCTTACATTTTTGTTCGTTAACAGTCAACAGACATTTTAACGGGTATGACCAGTATGATCAAAGCGCTAACGGTTCAGCTTCCGCCAATACATTTGTATGGTCTTCAGTTGATATACGATATACTGAAGTTTCTCCTTGAAAATTGAACCTTAATATTGCTGGATATATTGTATCCGGTTAAATCAAGGATACTTCTAGTAGTTGTTGGCATTGCTCTAGAGAAATCCAGTGTATGTCATATTACACATCACACCACTGATGAAATTTTATATACCACTTTAAACGAAAAGTTTTAATGGGAAATTAAGGAAGCTGAGTTGTGGACCAGACGTTGTGGACGAACAACTTGCTATGTACAAATCTGGGTCAACTCGGGGTATTTCTGTATGTTTGAAGATCACTTGAAATGATGATCTTCAATACTGATTCCATGAATCCATATAAAAGACTTCAGATATTTCAATTGACTATGCAGAGTATAAAATATATTATTTCATATTGAGGATTTGATCTTCGAATCGATCACAAATATCATGATCCCCTCATATGGTACCAGTTCCTGAGAACACAGCGGTATTTAAATAACGATTTATAACTCACCTGCAAATACCGATAAATTTGAGCCAAACTGTCATTACAAACTTTGCATAAGAGCGGGCTCTCATGGAAATGTCTAGCTCGTCATCCAATTGAGTTCAATGAATACAGTGACTAATATCCTACTCAGGCCTATAACAAATTAGTATAGTACAGGAACTATCAATTCATTACCGTTGAGCATAAATCATTTAACTCGAATTACATTCCAGATACGACATCTAACATATGTATTGCGGATAAAATTACACATCACGCTTATTGAAAGTTTTAGGTAGTTCTGCTGTCGTCAGATGTCCTCCTACACCTACACGATTGTTCAGGATTCTACCATTAATGACAATCTAGGCTGTAATTGTGACTTTTTTGCACCTCATATCTATCCAGATACAAGGTGCGTATTTGACACATAATCACTATATGCGGGTCTAGAAGTCAAGCTGTTAGCGATATATAGCACAACAATTAGCTTTGGTATGTCTCAGTTGTTTTAAGCAGCTAGTATAGCTTGAGTAATCGCATGGAAAGCGCATCTGTCATATGATTTTTTGGACACAATTATAAGCTGTTTGGGCGCTTAATATTTGAGGAGCTTTGAAGAACATGAAGATGATGATTCTACTCGTAATAAAATTGTTCTGGAACGCTGTGCATATGTGTTTCCATGTAGAGGAGCTACTTTTTTGTAACTGTATGCTATTGAAAAGTACTTGTTGAATAGCCAGAGTGTAATTTATATCGGATTTTTGTTCGATGATTTTATGCTACTCGAGGCCCAGAAGGACAAAACCAAAGATCAACCTTCAACTGCTCAGCTTCAACAAAGCTAAAGATTTCAAACATAAGATTGTTAGATGATGATAGCTGGCTGAGAGTTAGAAAAATTCAAGATGTAATTTAAAACTCCATGGTCAAGATTACAAAGGATTAGTCAAAGATGTCTGAAGTAGCTTAAAGCGAGCGTCAGCACATCAATACTCATCACGATATGAATTTAATATGATGCTTCACTGAAGGTTTGCTCTTGACTCCGAAAATTCCCATTACAGCACCAAATGAGTGCAGCTTGAGCTGAAGTTTTAAATTGTGCTTTTGGTGTAGTTTTCGAAATTTTCGCTTTCATGATTTTAGGCGAGTTTTCGGAAGTTTGTTTTTCGCAAAGGAAAACCAAAAATGCGAAACATTGCGAAATATTGCGCAAAATTGCAAAAAATATGAAACCTTAACAAATCAATGCGACTACAAATTATTGGGCTTTAACTTCAACTAATTCAAACTTCAACATTCTGTGGGCTACCAGAAACAACTGCAAAGAGTCAATAGTAGCCATTACCATAGCATCCATGCTCACCAATAGTCAACTTTCTCCAATCTGCAGAGCCAGCGCTTCGTTCATATCACAAGAAATAAAGGTAATTTTCATTATTGTTCAACTAGCCAGCGTTTTAATTTAACAATATGAATAACTCGACTTAACGTGTTAGTGGTGAGTAAAATTGGCTATTTCATTTCAATCAAGTCATCCCGGTCAATTGAAGCTCTAACTTTTGCATTGTACTGCTCATTACTTCGATGATCTAATTGTGGTTGTCCTCGATGTCCTCAAGATCTATATCAACATTTGAAAAGCCTCGTATCGACCGATTCAATATTATTCTGAGAAACAATGTGGAGATCCTGTCAAACTGGACATCGTGAGGGCTAACTAATCTGATCAAAAGTTGGTCATTAGTCAACATTATCTCTTTTTTTAAGCTCAATCTGATTGAATCTCTAAAATCTTAGATGTCATGATCGACATTTGTCTCAATTTACTTTGGTTCAAGTCAATGAATTTGTAAGAGTTTCTCTCTCGACTATATATCAATATTTAATGATATTATTATGATCCTTTTTTCCTCTTGAAGCACCATTTGATCTTTGTCGTTGTTGTAATCGAATGTGTCATATAGAGTTACATAATACATAATCTAATCGCCCCGACGTACATAATCTATGAGTAAGTTTACCGATCTTGATTTTATTTTATGTCAAGATGACATAAATGCTTTGGTAAAAACAGCAAACAAGTGTATAAATAGAATCGAATTTGTTGGGTTTCTGGAGCTTCGATGCTTCAAGATTGCAAACCTAAACTTTGTTATTTGTGGTGGTGCAATGGTGTGCGTATAACTATGTCTCTAGCTCTCGATCTATAAGCCTCATAAATCCATCAAAATAGCCTGCTAATTAGCGAATTGCGTTCATAGATCATTGCGTATCTTCAGATCCAATTTCAATTCGATTTCGGTACCGGTTTGGCTTTTTTTTACACTAGCGCTAAGTGCTAAGCCGCTATATATCTAAGCCCTTAAGATCAGCAAAAATTACAACCAAGCGTTCAAAATTAAGCTAAAAGATCGTGTCATATTGATATTCAGATTTTAACAACGTGCTATATAACGCCCCTACTTTGTGTGCCTTACTTTAGCTGAGATCTTCGTGTTCGTGTTTCTAAAATTGTCAAGCTGTTGTGGCTATACTCCATGCGAATATTCGTACAGCTTTATTGTGTCAAGTATTCGCGTACGTACGGAGAACCAGCTCAATTGAGAAAGCTGTTCCCCCTAATCCATTGCTATACCTTTACACGCTTGACGGTAATTGTATAAAACCTTCAGCGAGGGCTATACTTTGTGTCATAATAACGCGCATCCAACGAATTTTGACTAGCTAGAACCCCAAAGGCTTTCCAAAGGGGCCCAATTTGGTACTTTTTATTACTCAATTGAAACTTCAACTTTTTCCTGGAAAACGTGAACAAATCTGCTATGTAACGAAATTGAATCATTAATTCGAAAATATTCCCGGAATTTTACAAGCTTTACACCATGCGTGCTAGCTGCGAGCATTGATTTCGGTACATTGCTTAAATGGAATTTCAGATACTCAGGTTTATAGTGCAATCAACTGAATTCAAAGTTGCTAAAAACGTTTTCCAGCTTATTATTCACATATTCACCCCTTGCTTTAATATTTAATACCCTATAATATTTCCTAATGTAGAAACCATAATTAACCGAATTGAGCTAAAGTGAAAAACAATATTGAGAGCCTAGAAGGAAAGCTACGAGGAAGTGAGCAATACAGTTATGATCAAATCAGTACAAATTTCACGCCACTTACGTTTCGAATTGGTAGCAAACATAAGAAAAAGCAAAGTACAAGGTAAAATAGCTAAAGGTGGGTGGGTTTGCGTGCGATTACGATAAAAATGTAAATCCGTATTGACACACCCACAAAAATATTACATGGCTATACCACACATTTCCTATTCTATTACACAATAATAGTCATAATTAGCATTGCACAATGTGACCCGAAACTTTAATCCCCTCGAAAGGTCTATTTCATGAGAAAAAGTATAAATACTTATTGAAATAACCCCCTAAAACTTTTTCATGAATTTATACTTTCTTCTTTTCTTCATCATAGAGACTCATCTTTATTATACAAAAGACTTAATACAATAATGCAATTGAAAAACTTATTTTACTTATCAGCCATCTTAGCCGTTGCTGCTGCTCAATCAAGTGAATCTGGTGGTTCAGGTTCTTCAGCCTCTGAATCTGGTGGTTCAGGTTCTTCAGAATCAGGTTCAGGCTCTTCAGAATCAGGTTCCGGTTCAAGTGAATCTGGTTCAGGCTCATCAGAATCTGAATCTGGTGGTTCAGGTTCATCATCTGGTGGTTCAGGCTCATCAGAATCTGGTGACTCTTCAGAATCTGGCTCAGGTTCTTCTGAATCTGGTGGTTCAGGCTCATCTTCAGGTGGTTCAGGTTCTTCTGAATCTGGTGACTCTTCAGAATCTGGCTCAGGTGCTTCATCATCTGGTGGTTCAGGTTCTTCTGAATCTGGTGGCTCATCTTCAGGTGGTTCAGGTGGTGAATCATCTGGCGCTGCTGCTGGTTTGAACATTGCTGGTACTGGTGCTATTGGTGCTGCCGTTGCTGCTGGTTGTGCTTTATTGATGTAAGATTGTTGAAGAATCTTTACAATATTTCTACAGGTTAGAACTTTCTTCACTCATCATTTTTGCATAATTAACTAATGGTTTGTGTGTTTTTTATATTATAATAGTTACAACTTTTTACCAAAAGCTTTACTGTCATCAGTATTGTTCTTATGAGACAATAGTAATATACAGGTATTTTACTCATGAATTTGAATTTTTTTAGACCAGCTTTTATATTTCAATCCTTTTTGTTCCAATCTGTGTTTTCATAAATTGAAGATGCTGCTGTTGATAAGTTGTGATAATTTCATGACTGATGGTGATGATGGTTGGAAAATTAAAGATTTGATTACTTTCAATTTTTTCTACACAATTGAGCTTTTTTTTTGTACAATGATTTTTATATACTTAATATTTGATTCTAGTTCAATTGATATACTTTACCTTTAAAATTCCTTGGAATTGTAGTTTTGAAGTGGAAATTTGTATTCACTGACGCAAGGATGATGGGGGCCTTGCACAATGAATCTTGAAAAATGCGCCATACCGGTGAAATTTTGGGGTTGCTCGTTAAGTGACACAAAGGAGGTCTGACAACAAGGCACGTGCCGCAAGTTTTGTGTTTTATCGCGCGAGTCAATTTACAGTCACGTGCCTAAATTTGACTCCGGCCACTGGGAGATTTTTTTGTTTTTCAGAAGAGGGCCACACGGAGATGTTTGTTTATCTCAAAAAAGTTATAAAGTTTACTCACGTGAGGCCCTTTTTTAGATGTATAAAATTCATGATATATCAGATTTTAAGCCATACGCTTACATTGTAGCTTCCAGTCCACAACAACAACACAAATGTCGGTTTTAAACGATTTCTTGCCTGATTATCTGGATGAAGAACCAAAAGAAATCGCATCCTCGGCCGAAAAACAACCCTTAAATGATTTCCAACAATGTCATCGACATAATCTACTATTTTTGAAGAACGAACTTTATATATCGCATCTACAGAATTTTTCTGATCCAAAGGTTGATATCTTACAAGCTGAATTGAATAATTTAAATTTAGAAAATTTGACTAGAAAACAAAAGAAGACCTTGGCTACTCAAAACTCAAAATTCATTTTAAATTTTACAAAAATTGAAAAAAAAAAATCTCGAGATTTTGGCTTAAAATGGCACTTAGCACATGAAGCCTTAGTGAAGGATGATTGGGAAAGAATAAAATTCTTAGCAAGACGATAAATTTGTTGTTTTATAGCTCTTTGAAATGTATATGTTTGTGAAGTTGATGAGCCTGTCAAAATATGTACATAATTAACCCCAATGTATTAAAGATCAACTATTTTACCGAATTCGGCAAATTTCAACTGATTGTTCTCTAAAGTCGCGCGCCAAGTTTCATAAGATTCCCCGATCGGGACAGGGGATGCTGCATGTGCTAAAAAAGATTTCCAAGTTTGCGCAAAAAAATTATGAAAACTGAAAATTTGCGAAAAGCTGGGAAACGAAATTTGGAGGCTGTGATTTTTTTCATCAAATTTGAATTGAAAGCTCAGCCTTTGTTGATGAAACAAAAATATTTACAATTCAAATTTGATTTACAAAAGCTACTATACTAATGCAGTAAGTAGAATTCTCTTGATGAGGAAAGTTATGCGAGTTCAAAAGGCTGGCGGTGGAGTGATGGGGGATGGCTTTAATATGTAGTACCCGAATACACGTTTTCAAAATGGTCGTGTGTGCCATGTGGGTGCTTCGAGCCTTCGACTTTTCAAAAGCCAGGAACCAAACTTTTCGAATCGGTTAAATTGGGTTAGATCGAGTAAATTTAATACTTTATACATCAAGATACTTATAAATGATCTAGATTTTATCTTTAGCATTCCCTTGAGGAACAAGAGAAACATGTATTCAACGACATGATTTAAGAGTTCCAGATTCCAGATAGATCAGTACAACTTTACGCGATTGGTAATTGTTTGATGTCCACTTCAAATGATCAGATCGTCCTTGGTCCTCGATTCTCGAGATATCTTTTTATAGAATTATCTGTTCACAAACCAGCCTTTAACTCATCTATCACATTTGTAAACTTTAAAGCCAGCGAGACTAGCCGTAGTTAGATCCATTTGACCAAAAGGAATCTTTGAAGGAGCACGATATGTATGTACAACCTATTTTAAGATACAAGTGGACTGAAACGGTTATTCAATGATATGTGTAACGTTCAATGCAATTAATTTCGTAATAGATGTGAACTTTATCAGCGTTAAAACTTTGAACTCTTGACGTGCTTGAAAGTTGAAAGTTGAATCAGTAGCTAAGCTATTTATGTGACACATCAATAGATCGGGCTGAACTCCAAATATTCAGCACTCTCAAGTCGCCCCATAATCCTAGGCCAGAACTTCAGTTGGTCCTACCTACCACTCTATTAATGACGCGCTGAAAGCCGACTATATCCTATGTTTCTTTTCCACGTTTGTTTGTTTGTTTGTTTGTTTGTTTGTTGTTGTTTAGTGCTACGTTTATTATTATTTTTCAACTCCATGACAACGGAATAGTATTTTACTTTTGTGTATATCCTTATTGCTTATCAGTCCAAAGCAGCGATTTCCAGACAGTTTTGAGCTTTCCCTGTTCCAGGTGGATGCCACACTGTGTGTGTCCAGTCAACGTTTTCTGTAAGTGTGGGCTGTATGCTAGTAAACGTTGTGAACCTTTTTGATGAGCTTTGAAGAAGTAACGAGAATTGCATTTTTTTGGGCGCGACGGAATTTTACATTCCCAAAGGTCCACGAGAAATTTGAAGGCAAGTGGGAATGTGTAGAGCACCAGTGATTAACAGTGAACTGCCTAGCTAAATTATAGATTTAAAACCCCAGATATAACCACCTTTTTTGGGTATCTGTTTCCTAATATACCTTCCATAGAACTCTTCGTAAGTCCATCTAGCTTGTTCCTCTATTGTTCGATTTTAACTTTTGCGCAAAAACTCAATCTACGGCAGCTTGTTTTCGGCGCTTCCCGAAACGGCAGTTGCGTGTTGTGAAGTTGCCCGATGAGGAAAGTCCTGACAAGTTGAGAAATTCGGGTAGGATTCTCTTTTTTTTCGTTCACGTTGGACGAGAAGGAAACAAAGCGGGATATCTTCTCAGATACAAGTGATTGAGCACGTTAAAACACTCTTCTCTTTCGTAGTTATATTCTCGAGTATAAAGAGTACACGACTGGCCACTTGATTAGTTTATCTCTGAATTCCTGTCTAGTTATTATAATTGAGAGAGCTTTGTTCAATTTTGCACAAAAGGTGATTTTTTACGCGGTACATCAAAAATTTAGTTTTTTTTTGAAGCAGCTGATCATTTTTTATAAATATTCAACTGAATCCTCCAGAAAAAAACAGTACAGTCTTTCAAAAAAAACTTAGGGAAACTAATTACAACTTTCGTTAATAACCAATACAAAATGCAATTCAAATCATTGTTGTTCGTTGGTGCTTTAGCTGCCTTCGTCTCTGGTGAGTACTAATTTAATTAACCCTTTATCTTAGTTGTTTATCCCCCATGTGGACAAGTTCTTTTAAGGATGGAAGTTTTTGGATTTTGTTTACAAAGTGATGAAGATCGTTTTTCAGCGCCAACATCGCTATCAATTAAGACATTGTTATCAAGTGCTGGGAGACTACTCAATGTCTATTGATATTTGTGACTTGTTTTGGTACCCAACGGGTTTGAGATTTCGACGAGAAGACAAACGTGATTTTTTGAGAAGATTAAAAGCGTGGGATCTTTTGCCAATTAAGGTGGAAAATGAGTGTTCAGTCTACTCGCAATAACCAGCGCAATATCATCAACACTACAAAATAACACAAAACTACAACTTTATCAGTTTGAACCCCCATCATCGTTGGGATCTGAGTTTTTGCCTGTTCCTTTCAACAAAGTGAAATTTTCTATTTTTAAACAAATTGAAATCCGAGAAACTTCCCGATCGGAATTAAAATATCCGAGCTCCTCGAAACTATAAACAAAAGAACTAGGGTTTTGAAACCATTTGAAACATTGTTTACTAACCATTTTTAACCAGCCGATGAAGACGCTACCACCTCTTCAGCTTCAGCTGCTTCAGCTGCTTCATCATATTCAATCGCTTCAGGTTGTTCTTTGTCATCAGCCACTGCTACTTCCCAATCAGATTTAGACAAATACAGTGACTGTGAAGCTTTATCTGGTGATTTAACCGTCTCTGGTGATTTAAGCTCAGCTTCTTTAGACAATGTTAAAGCCATTTACGGTTCTTTGATTGTCAACAATGCCACCAACTTGAAGTCATTCTCTGCTGGTTCATTAACTACTGTTACCAAATCATTAGAATTAACTTCATTGACCATCTTGGATACTTTATCATTCCCTCAATTAACCACTGTTGGTTCAGTTTACTTTGTTACCTTACCAGCTTTGAATGAAATCTCTTTGAACTCTGGTATCTCCAAAATGAACACTTTATACATTTCTGATACTTCATTAGAAAACTTGAACGGTTTTGATGCTACTTCATTAGATACTTTCAACGTTAACAACAACAAAAACTTGAACTCTATTGATTCTCAATTGAAAAACGTTAAAGTTGCTTTAGAAGTTTCTTATAACTCTGATGATGTTGATGTTTCATTCGATGATTTAGAATGGGCTAACAACATTACCTTCCGTTCAATTGGTTCAATTTCATTATCTAAATTAGAAAATGTTAACGCTTCATTAGGTTTCATCAAAACTACCATTGAATCTATTGAATTATCTCAATTGGAAAAAGTTGGTGGTTCATTAACCATTGTTCAAAACAACGATTTAGAAGAAGTTGATTTCTCAAACTTGACCTCTATCGGTGGTGGTTTCTCTATTCAAAACAACACTCACTTGAAAGAAATTGAAGGTTTCGATAGCTTGGAAACTGTTGCCGGTTCAATTGTTTTCATTGGTAACTTCACCAACGCTTCATTACCATCATTATCAAGAGTTTCTGGTGGTTTAGATGTTGAATCTGGTTCAGATGATTTCTCATGTGATGAAATTTCTGACCAAAAGAAAGCTGTTCAAGGTGATTCTTTCCAATGTAAAGGTGCTTCCACTTCTACTTCTGAACAAATCTCCTCATCATCAGGTGGTTCTTCAGCTACTTCAGGTTCAGGTTCATCTTCATCAACTGGTTCATCTGATTCATCATCATCTTCATCAAAAGGTGATGCTAACGGTATGGTTGCTTTCCAAGTTACCTCAATCTTTGGTGCCGCTGGTGCTTTAGTCTTGGCTTTATTATAAGTTTAAGGACTCTTAATCAAACAATCCATTGGAAAAAAACTTTTTAATTATACTTTGTTAATCTCAAATCAATTGTCATAAATTTTTATACAAGTTATTAATTGTCTTTTACACCAAAACCTAGATCTTAATCATTTTTTTATATCATTTTTTCATTCTCATTATTATGGTCATTATTACAAAAGTCATGTTTTGATGAAGTCTAATCAACTTAATTACAAACAATATTATTTCATAAAAGGGAAATGCAATCAATAAATCGACTTTGTTCCATTTTGACTATTTATCTTTTTATATTCGCAAAGTGCAACTTGTTTCCCTTTGTTTATTATTTAATTTTTTACAATATTCTAGGTGACAATCATATATACTAGTGTTTATAAAATTAACGTCAATTTCGTTAGCATAAATTGTAGTTGTTACGTGCTTGTAAGCAAAAATTCGTGAAATCTTAAATTATAGAATTATACCGTTAATCTTGGGTGTCGTTTAGAGAGATATCTATATGGAGAACAACTTAATATCTCTTATAAACCTTTACCATAGTTACCACTTTCGTAGAAGGCAAAGATGATCTTGACAATGTTTTCCAAAGCTTCTAACCAAGCAGTCAATTGTTTCAAGACTTTGTCTTGGTCAGCACCTAATTTTTCAAAGAAATCTTTTCTATATGGACAAGCTTTCATAGCTAATTTGAAAACTGGTTTGACAACAAATGAATGATATTTGACTAAAGTTTTGTTGTAAGCATCAGTGAAAGTCTTGGACAATTCAACACTTGGGTTATCAACAGTTTCTCTTAAAGCTTGTGCAGTGAATTGCAAACCTCTTGATAACCATAATAAAGCTTGTGTAGCACTCTTGGATTTCTTTTCAGCAAGTTCATTCAAGACAAGGTCTTGTAAAGTAGCTGATTTATCTGGAGAGGCAAGGAAACGTGTACGAATCTTTGTGACATTACCTTGTAAATCGTTTTGAACCACAGTGAAAGCAGATGAGCCTAATAGATCTATGATATTTAATCATTAGTATATGAAACATTCAAGCTTCCTATGAATTATACTCACCGAATAACTTGATTAATGATTCTGAAGCTTCAAGGAATTCAGATGTGGAGATTTTGTCACCGGTGACTGGAACATCAACAAATGATCTCTTTTGTTCGTCAAAGAATGTGGACATGGTTATATGTTTGTACTTCGAAATCCAAAAAGCTTGTTGATATGTTTGTTGTTAAATTTCAAGATGTACGTGGATTTTTCGACGTGTAACTGTGGCACTAACCGGTTGTTTTTGAGACAGGCTGAGTGATCGCGCATTTTTTTTGGTGATGCTCTACAAAATTCAAGAATAATATGATGAGTATTCTATTAGTTTACAGAATTAGGTATGACCAGTCTAGACTTATTATCTTCTTTGTTGTTGACGTTTCAATCTCATCTTTTCGGCGAATGTCATTTTCTTTGGTTCACCGTCACCAGCTGGTGCAGGGCCAGGAGCGGAAGAAGTAGAAGCATTGCCAGCTCTAGCGTTTCTTTGTCTTTCCTCAATCATAGCTTCAACTTCTCTTTGTCTAGCAGCTTGAGCATCCAAGTTCTTGTTAGTTGCTTCACGCTCCTCACGTAATTTTTGCAATTCGGCACGTCTCTTTTCAGCAGCATCGGCTTTAGCTTTTTCTTCAGCTTCAGCTTGAGCTCTTTGAGCTTCAACTTCCAATTGTGCATTGTATTCGGTTAATTTTTGTTCATAACGTTGTTTACGAACAGCTTCAATACGAGCTTTTTTAGCCTTTTCTAATTCAGCAGCTTTTTCTTTACGCAAAGCTTCAATTCTAGCAGCAGCTTCTGAATCGATTTCATCTCTAAACTTGAGGTAATTTGGAACAACTTTTGCCAAACGATCACGTAAGGCAATAGCTTCTTGATGTTCCTTCTTTGCAGCAGTAATTCTTTTGGTTTTGAATTCTTCATAATGCTTTAAATCTTCATCTTTTTGAACCAAAGCGTCTTTAGCCAACATTGGTAATTCGTATTTTCTATAAGCTCTGTCAGTATGATCGAGCTTTTTGAACAGTGATTGTAAACGTTCTTCCAAGTCTTTCTTATCCTTGTCTAATTGTTCAATTTGTAAAATACGTAATTTGTCTGCATCCAAATCTTCCAATTGTTCTGCATCCAATTTGATGATACCTTTTTTATTGATTTCTTGAATAAGAGCTTGTTTTTCTTGTTCTCTAACAGCTTCTTGTTCACGTTGAATTTTTTCTTGGATACGACGTTTAGCTTCAAACTCTTCACGTTCAGCAGCAGCGACTTTCTCTTCTTCAACCTTTTGTTGTCTCAATTTGATAGCTTCAGCTTCACGTTCTTTCTTTTCCTTTTCTGCCTGTTCTTTACGTTCAGCTAATAATTGACGAGATTTTTCAATTTCTTTGCTTTCTTTGGCTAATGCTTCAGCAGCAGATGCAAGTAGACGTTCACGAATAGCTTCTTGTTTTTCAGCATATGATGAATCAGTGTATTTGACAGATGCGTATAATGTCTTGGCCAAGTTTGATAATTGGGAACGAACTAATTCACCTGGTGAAGTTTGGACAGTGGATGATGATGAATCGGTGGAATCAAATGGATCACTGCGGAAAGTGATAACTTCAGCATCATGATCAATGAAAAATGAAAGTTGACCGTTCTTACCAGCATTCAACAACAAGCTTTCAATTTCCAATGGTGAAACTTCAAACTGACCTTTCAAAGTGGCTAGTTGAATTAAGAAATCCAACTTGACAGTTTCATAAATTTGAGAGACTTGTTCAAATAAACGAGACAAGATAACTTTGGTCAAGTTTTTAATGTAGGGAGCAAAAATCTCATTGTTTTCAATGTTACCGGTGATTTCATTCAAGTCATCACGAATTGATAATGGATGGAAGTTTGTTTCCAACAATTGGAATAATCTCTTGACTGATGGATCAACAAAATCGCTAACATTTTTGTTCAAGGCGTATTGAATCAATGATTGTCTGGTTGGAGCCTTTGCTAAGTTTAACAAAGATGACAAATGACTCTTTGAGTACCTATTTTCAGAGACATCAGAGTTGAAATCATCACGAGCAATGGACAAAGTGGCCAAAGTGAAAATTGAGGCATAACGACTTAATTCTTCTTCAGTAGCATTTGGTGATTGAGAATACAAGTTAAAAAATTTGTGCCATGCTGCCGCGTGGAAAACACCATTATCAGCAACCAAAAAGATCTTGGCCAAGTTTTCGTAATAGTGGACCATCATTGTTGGCTTGATTGGACGTTTAGACAAGTTGATCAAGGTGTGGATATCTTCAACTGATCTGAAGGCTTCTTGCCATAATTCTAACTTGACAGAAACAGTCAATTGGTTGAAACGTAAGTCCAAATAACGTTGTAAAGTTTCTGGATCGTTCAAGTTAACAGCGTTAAAACTTTTAACACCAGTTTTCTGTTGAGTAGTGGCGTATTGAATATGGGAGCGTAACATTTCACATAATCTCTTGAATTCAGTTTTACGGTTGTAAGTTGAACAGAATTGGAAAGCCTGAGAGACAACAGCGGCATAAGTGACTTCTAATTGAGCATTGTTTCTCAACAAATCCAAAACGGTACGGAATGATTCCCATAAGAAACGTAACCATGGAGTAACCAATTCTCTATCGGCACGATCCCTTGATTCTTCGGATGAGACAGCTGATAACAAGACATCTTCTGGAGATTCACCGGCCTCTAAATCATCCTCCACAGAGGTTAGAGCTCTAGCATCGGCTTTAGCTTGGGCGGCATCCAATTTCTTTCCAGCTAATTTGATCAAGTTACGTAAAACGGCCTCGACAGATTCTAAACCATTACTGGTAACTTGGACATTCTTCTTGAATTGGTGTAAACCATCTTTTAATGTGAAACCTTTTTGCAAGTTAACACATAATTCAACAAATAGATTGGCAATTGGTTCTAATGCAACTGGCGCAACGGAACGTGTCTTCTTTGAAGTAATGAATTCTAACAGAGTTTGTAAAGCTGATTCTTCTTTGTCAACAGCAATCAATTCTTCAGCCCTCTAGTGTAATGACGAGTTAGTAAATCTGTAGATGTTGATAAATCACGTCTTTGATTCCGAAGTTGTTAAAGCGCTAACTGAACAGCCTCGAGAGCTAGACTTATACCAAAACATACCTTAAGGATGTTGTCTGGACGGACAACAGGTGGCGCCATCTTTAATGATATGAAAGAATAGGATACTAAGCGGGTTCGTGTAGTTAATCTTATATCTTCACCGTAATCTCGTACTCGCCCATACAATTTTCACAATATCCTAGAAAAAAATTGTGAAAAAAAACCACAGGCGGACTGAAATTTACACAGCGTGAAAACCTAAATCGGTGTAAATATGGAACCGGAGATATAATCTGTCAAGGTATAAGTGTCATCTACAATATACCTTACTATTCTCATATTGTGGAGATATGCAATTATGCTACTATATAGCGGTGTTCACCTCTATTTTAGAACTGTGTGTTTCCATATGTTTGTCATTAATCGAGTGAGTCACTGAAATAACGTACACCTACCAAAATGCTCTGACAAAAGAGCCAAAAGGTGACCTAGCTGGACGCGCTGTTGGCAATTGGACTCTGTGTGATTCTTTCCTTGGACTTGACTGTCCTTGGATAGGTGATGTGACAATCACATCGTCATCATCATCATCATCGTCATCATCGTCATCCTCGTTGTGCTCGGTTTCCCTTTCCGCTTCTTTATTTTGATCCTGGACTTGGTCCTTCTCCTCATCTTCATCATCAGAGATCACAATGATTTCGGCACCAGGTGGAGGCTGTCTTTCCTTTCGAGGACTTTCAGTTGGTGTTATTTCGCCACATTTCCTTTCCTGTTTAACGCGTGTGAACTCGTCTTCTTCAACAATCTCTGGTGTACCACTACCACTCTTTAAGCTCAACACAGGAGTCTTTACGCCGAAATCACTTTGGGATACTATTGAAGAAATAGTGGAGCTTACTGCAGCTTGCTTTTGTAATATACTAGGTATGATCTTTGGAGCTGATTCTCTGATCTCTGACTGGGTCGGTATAGATGCATCACTATCATAATCCATATTCTCATCAGTTGCATCATTATGTGTTATTGGCTCTCTCATACCGCTATGGACCGCTCTGCGTAAGTCACCGTTGACTCTATTATGGTTAACAATCCTAAACTTGTGTGGTGGTTTGGCACTATTGGACCGACTGAAAGTTCTTCTACTTTCAGGCGTCATCGTTTCTTCACTTTTCCCAGAAAAACCATTCATATCTAGGGGTCTTTCGTTTGGGTGTACATCTGTTCGTTTCCTTTTAAGACTCTTGGAGCCAGAAACTCTCTTGATACCGTCCTTTTTAGCAACTGGCGGTTTTTTCAAATTGGCAAATGTACCAATCGGTAATATTTCTGGAGTATCAGAGTCATTATCATTATCAGTGAAATAATCACTGCTATGCTCTGATTGGGTCCGACTTGTTGATTGCTTTGTACGTACTGTCTTTTTGTGTTTCTTGTCTTTGCGTTTGGGTTGAGCACCATTTCTATGTGCATATGCCAAACCACCATTAGTTGGTGTTGCTCTCTTCGGACGAGCTGGTTTAGCACGGAGCGGTTCAACTTTGGATAAAGATGGTCTATCAATATTGGAACGAAGCTCCAAAGATCCAGAGTTTGATTTTTTTTTTGTCTCAGGCCAAGCTAAACGATATAGTATATAATGACGAGCACATCTTTGACAATATTCTCTATACTTGTAGCTGGACTCTGGTAAAATCTCGAAATATATCCCACAATGCCGACAATCGTATAGATAGTCCTTGTTTTCCTTCCGGTAGATCTCTGTCATTTGTAGTTTATGTAATGTTCTGTTAATTTGACGTTGTTGCAAAACGTCCTTATTGAGAAAGGGCGTTTCCGCTAAAAGTGAATCTAAAGATTCGTCTAATGGATAACACTTCAAAATGGTCTTTTCAGATTTACTACCAGATGTTCTTAGTTGGCCACGAGGTCTAAATCGACGACCATTGATTTGTTCACTTTCAGGTTCCTCAAAGGGCGCATCCGTAGCAGCATGCATACAAGAAACAATACTTGGTATTTTCTTTTTCGGCTCTGCAGTTCTAGCACCATCATTGAACTCATTGGGATCAATGGGTACTGGGGAGATACTTGAAGTTTCTTCACCTTCTTCTTCGTCCATATCAGGCTCTATAGGCGTCATCTCATGGCTTGGTGTTTCTGGTTCAGGTTCACTTTCATCGGTCAAGACAATGACTTCCATTTCCTCTGATTCAGTGGTTGAAGCTTTGGGCAGTGTATCATTTGGTTGTTCTTGCTGCTGAGGCTGCTGCTTTTTAGCCATAAGTTGTTTCCCTTCGTCTTCTGAAATGCTAATGAATCGTTCCTCTGGGACCCAAGCAATATTATCAGTGCTATAATAGCCTTTCTTCAGTCTTTCACAAGTTGCACATAGACAATCACGATTCCCCTTACCAAAGTAACTATTCGCATAGCAAACAGTCACTTCTTCACCAACAAGGATTTTCCGTTGTGCAATGATTCTCATCCCTGATTTATTCGAAGAGAATCTTGCATTACCATCACAATCATGGTTAACAAATCGACTTGGTCCAAGCATAAGACAAGGGTGTATCCTACTTGTCATGTGTATCACACTGAAATCACTCTTGTCTAATTCTTCTTCCTCTGCAGGGTTCAATTCAGAAAATGTCCCTGTCAAATATTTGATCTCATCACCGGCATTGTACTCCTTTTTCGCCACAATACTGGTCTCTATAACGCCGGATTTCAGCTTGTATCTATCAGAAGTCATCATTTCAAACCCACAATCGGGCAGATAGACCTCAAAATATTTTTTAGCTTGTTTCTTGAACTCTTGTATAATGTTTTGATCTCCTTCGTAATGGTTCAGGAACTGTTGTGTAGCAGGCAATCTAGTAAAATGACTCACACATCTATCCAATCTCGGTTTTTCTGTATTTAGCACATACTTGTTAATCAGTCTCATTGTCATTCGAGTATCAACATTCAATGACTCTTGGAAACCTTTGTTTAGTTTTCTTGTTTTGATCCAGAAAAACAGGTTGTCAATGAGATTTCTTGTTAAGTAGTCATCGATCTCTGCTAGCTCCACCCACTTAATCATCTCTGCTCAAAAATGACCGACGCTTATTGTAGGGCTGCTTCCATAATATGGTGAACTTCTAGTCCAGGTTGATGTCTGGTTTCGGTCCTAGTAGCAAAACGTGATAATTCTATACCAGAAATCCGAGGGCGTTATCGAGAAAAAACAAGCAGTATGAGGCGGTATCCAATGAGTAGGATAAATCTCTTTTAAAATTATAAATCAGCACTTTGACTATCCTTTTTGGCTCCTAGTTGTTTTCAATGTTTTGTTAACATTATAAGCATAATGAAAAAACCAAGTTTAATGCGTCGCGAAAAGTTTTGTGCCCCAAATTGAGAAACCAACCAGACGCGTTTGGAAATTTACAAAACTACAACAAACATTAAAACCAGAATCAAACAGAGTTTAAGTAAATATCTAAGATCCCTGCGACTGGGCCATCAAGTCGACAATCTCACTGGCAGGATCGTCATCGTGTTTGGCAGTTTCGATGTTGGTCAAGGCCCTCTTGATACCGATATCAAATCTTGGTGCGATACCTGCTAGTTGGTTCAAGACTTGTACCCTGGAGGAATCATCTAAGAAATCTGACTCCAACATAACGTTGTTAAATTCATCCAAAGTGTGGACATTTGGCACAGCAATATCGTTATCGAAACAACTGACCAAATCCATCTGTTGTAAAACACTATAGGTACTAGTTGTAGATATGATCAATAAACGACGGTCTTTTGGAGGTTTACGTTTCAAGTAAACTTTCAACACTTGTAACACATTATTGGAAAATCTTGGACCTATTGGGACCCAATCCACAATTGTTTCGATAGAGTCCACCACCAATACGTTTAATGGTGATTTATAACTATCTCTGAATGTGTTATCAATATAAGCAATCTTAGCAGTCTCTGACATACCAGCCATTTCCTCTGGAGAAATTAATCTGACAAATGGGAATTGAGATGCTAATGCAATGGAGGCTGCTAATGCAGTTTTACCTGAACCTGGAGGACCATGCATAGCTAATGAAACCAATCTTGTTCTATTACTCTCTTTAACTTGACGAACATATCTTTGACCAGCTTTTAAAATATCATCAATTCTTGGTGAATATTTGATTATACCACCTTCAAGACAAGTTTTCAAATCTTCTTCATTAACACCAAATGCTGGTGCAACTTCACCCAAGGCATCAAGGAAATCTTGTCTTGTAACTTTCATGTTTTCTATATCTTTATTGTTTAATTTGGTAACACCTTTACCAATGTTAACTTTTTGGTTAATGGCAAAAGAACTTGCACTCTTGACCAACCCTTCAATTTCAGCACCTGAAAAATTCTTTGTCAATGCCGCTAATTCTCTTAGATTAACATCTGGGGCAAGCATCTTATTTTCCTTCATTTTTTTGGTTTGAATTTCAAAAATTTGTAAACGACCATCTTCATCAGGTAATTGAATTTCCACTTGAACTTCAAATCTACCAGGACGTAAAAGGGCATTATCAATCAAATCACGGCGATTGGTCATACCGATCACCAAAATGTTATTTAATTGATCAACACCATCCATCTTGGCTAACAATTGATTAACGACGTTATCACCAACTCCGGTACCATCACCTTTGGAACCTCTTTGTTTGAAAACAGAATCCAATTCATCAAAGATGATGATGTGTAATGATGACTCTTCACCTTTAGATTTATACTCAGCTTCAGCATCTTTAAATAAATTACGAATATTTTCTTCTGAGGAACCAACATATTTACTCAAGATTTCAGGACCATTGACAATTTTTGGTTCTTTAGCATTTAACATTGTACCAATTCTTCTAGCAATCAAAGTTTTACCTGTACCCGGTGGACCAAATAACAAAAGACCCTTTACATGACTAATACCTAATTTTTGAATAACTGAAGGTGGGAAAATACGACTTGCAAAAGCTCTTCTAAAAATTTGTGTAAATTCCTTATCCAACCCACCAACACCCATATCTTCAAATTTAAAATCTGGTCTAATGATTGCATCTGATCTTGGTCTGATTGAGCTTGATTTCAAATTGACTAATCCATCACGACCTTTGAAAAAATTGATTATGGATTGAGGTAAAAGTAAACCTTTAGCTTCAATTGATGAACTTGATGGTCCATTATTTTCCAATTCTGCTAAATCAACAACTTGAATACTTTGAACACGTAATTCAAAAATGGAACCTTTATACTCTAATAACAACAATTGTGTAGGTGAAAATACTTGTGATTCAAATTTTTGAATAACAGCTTTAGCCAATTCATCTTGATCAAATGGTGCATCTGTAGCCTTTGCTTTATTTCTAAATGAAATCTCTAAATTTAAAGTACCAATATAAGGTTGTTTACCAGTCTCTGTTTGTATGTCGTATCTTCTAACTTGAATTTCTTCATTCAAACTAAAACCAGCCCATAATCTTTGAGTACCGTTCAATCCGACTTCTCCAGGTAAGGTCTTATCAAAAGAATGCTTTGTAGTAAAGACAAAGAAGTCATTGATTACGATATGAACCCCATCTGGGAAGTCTGCAGGGTTCACGGCAGCAAAATTGCCCAACGCGTAGCTATTATCTGGAGAATTAGCAGCTCTCATTGTCTTTGGAGGTCCTGTTGGTACAGGTGCCGGTTTGTTGTGATTGAATGGCAATTTATTGACTAGACCGCCTCCAAACACACTTGAAGTAGTGGAGTGTGTTGATGGTGATCCTGATCCGCTATGGGATCTTCCAAATCCAAACTTCTCCATTTTCAGTGTATTTGGATTGAAATCAAATGGATTTTTGTGAGTTTTAATCAAAGATTTGAAGTTTATGTTTGATCGTGAAGGTACAGCACAACAGTTTCTCATATCAAAGATGGAGCGCAGATTAGGTAATCACTGGCATCCCGCTTAGTAATCTATATAGAATAGAATAGTGTATGAATTTAAACTTAGAATTTGCGATAAATTGTACAAAAATAATCGCTTATGGTGAGACAATATGCTTAGCATTTGTATGTAGGGGTTGGATTTCTATTAGTGATTTCTCTATTCTGCCTGGCCTCCTGATGAGACCATGAGCATGATCAGGGCTGGCACAATGTACATCCAGTATTTTTGAATGAATGATTTTTCAGGCTGGTAACCGTTAGTACTGGACCTTTTGATATCTGGGGAATTAATTACTCACCTCTGGTTCCTCTATCACTTCTTGGCCCTCTTCATTCTTCACAATTTTCGGTGCTTCTTTGGATGCGGGTTGAGCACCTGGTATGGCAGGTTTGATAATGGTCTTGATACCAGTTTCAGCACCTTTCTTGAAAGACAAGGAGATCAATTCACCGGTCGAAGGTTTGGTGCTTATCACAAGCTCGTACTTTAACGGGTTTTCAAGCTGATTTGTTAGTACTGGAGCCGTATTATATTTTGTCAGTCAAGTCACTCACATAGGCGTAGCTGTGACACAGGAAGTTCCCGTTGATCTCAGCACCGATACAGTAGTCGCCCTCTTCAAAATCCAGACTGTCGTCCGTGTCGACAACCTCTGTGAGCCCAGCAGTCTCGTTGTAGACCAGCACTCCCAGATGGACATTGACGTCTGGGTTCGTTAGCGAGTGCGCAAACAGCTCCACCGGGGCCGTGGCCACCACGAGCGACACCACAAGGCTCAGCGTAAGCACGATCTCTGCGATTCTGGACATTTTCTAGTTTTGCTGGTTTGTAGATTTTGAGCTTTGTTTGTTGAAGTTGTTGATGTTTTATTTCCGAGGTTTTGGTTTTCGTTTCTGGTGGAGTTGAACTGTACGGAAAAAGAACAGCGTATCCACGATATCAGCTAAATCTACAATCTGATCATTTGCACTACAGAAGCATGAAACTGGGCTTGAGTTCCGTGCTGAATTCTTTGCTGGTCTTTTCAACGGGCTCAAATGCTCTGTTCAGTGTCTACGACGACTACTTTTCGTCTCCCAAAGTGAGTATACAACAGCATTGATAATCTGGAATTGCAAACACTGATATTTTGCAGTTCACAATCAAGTATAACGACGTGGATGTTTATACAAAGCAGGAAGTCCCGGGGATACTAGAGGGAAATGCCACTGGAAACGGCAGCTATCAGTTGATTCAATCCACAAACTCAAGTTATATGTGCCATATTCCACAAGTGCCCGTGGATCAACAGGACCTGCATTCTACAATCGAGGAAGGAAGCAGGAGTGATAAGATCAAAGATGCAGTCTCCAAAATAAGCACATCTCTCTCGAAAGACTGGCTCTTATATCACTCGGGATATTGGACATACGCTTTCAAATTTTCACAAGAACTCTCACAATTTCATGGTCCATTACAAGATTTTATCGAAAATAAAGTGTCTAAATACATTCTAGGTAAATTTACACGATTGGAAATTAACGATAAAGATTTCACACTGCATAAGGAAGGAGGTGTCTGGTTTTTAAGATACAATCTGGCAATGGGGACAGATTGTGATTTAACAGGTAGACCAAGAACTGCAGAACTTCAATTCATTTGTGATCCTTCACAATCAAAACCAAATTTAAATTGGGTTAAAGAATATAAATCTTGTCAATACCATGCACAAATAAGCATCCCACAGTTATGTACAGATGATTTATTTGGTATGAACAAGGAGGAAAAAATCTATGAAGTCGAATGTATAAAGGTCATTGATCCAGAAGTTGAAAAAGAAAAACCTCTCCATGACAAAATATCTGTGGATAGCTTGAATTTAGATTCATTGGGCAATGGAATATTCCTAGTATCCTCACAAAACTCAAACGAAACCCTTAGATCATTTATTTACAACTCACAAACCATTGATAACTCATTTCTTAACAAAGCTGGTCAAGCTTATGCAAAAGGCTTAGTAAATGGTAAGATTCAACTACCAGGATCCAGTCCCATCTTGGATAATCAATTGATTGGTAAATTTTACTATGAAACCTATGTATATGATGTTAAAGGTGATTATTTAATTACATTAAGAATCATTTGGAAAGAAAATGGTCATTTGATTTCACAAGGTACGGATAATTTGGGTATTTTAACTTCAAATTTTAGATCAGCGGATCAAGTGATGGATGATGATCAAGTTCTTGAGGCGTTGATAAATGCTCAAGATGAAGAGTCTAGAGAAATTGAAGAGAATATCCAAGAGAATGAAGCTGAGGATAAAGTACAAGATACAAATGAACAGGAGGATGAATCAAAGAAAGAATCAAAGAAAGAATCAGAGGATGAATTAGAGAACGAACCAAAGGAAATAATATCCCATGATGAATTATGAGTGTTTAATCAATCTACAACTGAGATATATAACAAATATTTAATATACTGAAAACAAGGTAATAATAAAATCACTAACTATAGTTTAAAAGTAAATGAAATGACCAAAATAAACGCAATTATATATATAAATATAAAGTAAAATGAAAACAGTAAAGAATAGTAATAATAAACACACAACCTATAATTTGAGTTTCAAAGCACCCCTTGGCTTCAAATAACACAATCAACCGAACTAACCTTTAGTATATTAAAACCATACAACATTTAAATGTCCACCCAAAAAACCAAAAACACAAACAAAGAATCAAAATGATATATTTTCATTCCAATTCATTAAAAGATTTACCAGTTTGAACTAAATTATCACTAATTTCTCTTTTTAAATTTAATCCAACTTCTTTTAAATCATTAAAATTAACATTATTTGAATCACCAATCCAAACTCTTAAATGAGCAACTAAATTTTCAATAATTTGACCATCTTTACCTTCAATCCAATTTTTTGGAAATTTTTGAATTAATTTATATAAAGAAATAAATGATAATAATGTTAATTCATCCTTGTTGAATTTAATATATTTTAATAATTGTGAAACTTGTTCACGTTGATTTGAATGTGTATAATTTAAAATCGATGAAGACACTAGGGCATTGAATAAATCTTGAGATAATAAAGATTGAAATTTATCATTAATCTTTGGTTGTTTAAAATTGTTTGTAATATTTTTATCATCAGTTGGTGTTAATGGTTCTTGTTCGAATTCAGAATCTTCAAAAAATTCATCAGAATCATAAATTTCATCATCAGCAAGTTTATGATTTTCCTTCTCTTCAACATCTTCTTCAAGACCTGGTGATGATTCTTGTGAAACACTAGATGTTGATTTCTCTCTAACAGATTTGTTGTTTAATTTTTGAGTCAAAGAATGAGCTTTAGACTCTTCACCGACTAATTTCAATATACTGTCAACATATTTCTCGTTTAAAATGGATTTGAAAAGTTTGATTCTAATATCAATAATTGACCTTTTTGGTGCCAAATTTTCCGCTGCATTTAGTTTATTCCATAACTCCTTTTTTCCTTCTTTCAACTCTTCGTTACTCAATTTAGAGATCTCCTCCTTGTTAAATGTCAAATTAATATATTCTAGTAAGACTTCACGGAAAACTTCATTTGCTCTAAAGCTCACTAACAAGGTTTTATAGTCAAAAGAAACACGATCATCTTTGAGAATCAAAAGGTAACCTTTGTCATCAAGACCTCTTTCACAATTTGTACTTAAAGGTAATCCGAGGGCAACATTCAAAAGTCTTTTAAAAGATTCAGAGCTGGAAATCAAATGTGGAGTCTTCAATTCTTTAAAGAGATGTCTTAAAGTTGAATCAGAAACTTTTTGATTAGCAAGTTCAGAAATACTTGAATCAATAATTTTGTTTAAATTTAAAAATGAGCTTAAATCTGAATATGTCAAGATCAATTTTGCTAAGACAATTTTGGCAAAAGATACTTCAAAAGAAGTTTCGAATGAGAAAAGTTTCAATAACAAAAACACCAATCCAAAGTAAGAATTCTTGTTTCCTGATGATAATAATGATTGATTCATTAGTAGATCAATTTCATTCCCAGCAGCCATTTTTTTAGATTTAGATCCAATCTTGATGAAAACAAGTTCTTTAGCTATTTCATACCATTCTTGTACAGATACACTTGAACTGACTGTTACTTTACCTTCCTTTTTATTTGATTTTTGGAAAGATGAAGGTGCCACTGTATATGCTAGTGACAGGACAACAAATGCAAACTGAACAATATGAACAAATTTAATAAACAATGGATTTCCAAACATTGGGAAAGCCGAAAGACCACGATAATCATAATCATTGCCTCCATTGAACAAGTTCTGACCAACCATGGTAGCCATACCTCCCATCAATACACGGCCTGGCAGACCAATTTGATAAGGTTGTTGAGCATTTGCCACGTTTACCTGTTGACCATTGTAATTGGCAGGTGCAAAATTCGAATCTTGTGGACCTTGTTGAGTGTATCGTGGATACATTTGTGGCTGTTGCTGTTGCTGTTGTTGCTGTTGAGCAGGTATACTACCCAGATATTGTTTCATTTGTTGATTTTCACGTAATAAAGCCATATTTTTTCTTTCAAGATGTTGAATATATTCAGTGGCTTTTTCCAAAACTATAGCCTTATTGACTTTTGCAGCTGGTGATAAACCATCCAAGTCGTCTAAAGTTGTATTAGCGTCACCAGAAGCCAATCTTAAAGATGGAACGGCATCTCTTAAAGCCGTTATCTTTGTATTAATATTAGTTCTATATTTCTTTTCAATAACATTATGTGTAACTTTATTCTGTTTAGGTTTTGTGATTTTACCATCACTTGGATTTGTCAACTTCTTATGAGCATGTGGTTTTTCGAGATCTTTATAGGTAAATTCAGGAGAAAATTCATCAACTTCTGATGTTTGTTCCCTTCTTAAATCTTGAGGAGTATTATTTCCTTCTGAACTCAAATCTGTTTCGATCTTTGGAATCGTAGAATCGTCAAATCCTGTTGATGGAGCGTAGTCTCTGTTGTACTGTAGATCTTCTAACTTCACATTGACTGAAGATTGTTGTTGTAGATTATTTTGACCCAAATTGATTGTATCCCTAGGGTAGAAATTATCGTTTAATGTTTTAGAGTCTGAACCATCAAGATTGTTTCCCCAATAATTATCATTCAAGAACTCTTCCTCTGGTGAAAGACCATATGAGGACGCTTTAGCACTGTTTCCACCGCTAAACTCACCATTTTCTGATGGTGATAACGTATTTGAGGAGGAACTGGATAGAGAAGCCAAAAGGGCATCCGTGTCATCAAAGGAGTAAAGAGCCTCAGTCATATTGGTGTATAAGGACAGTGGATAATGGAAATGATGCTATTTGCTTTGAAACCTGGTAAGCTTGGTGTAGAATCTTGACTCTGGATGGATGAGGTACAAAATCTTTCTCTGTGTATTTGCAAAGGGAGTGAACTGAAAACTTGGTGTGTCAACTAAAGGGCCAAATGATGTTTAATAGCAAAGGGCGGTTAGATTATTAGCACGAAATGAAGTGAATATAGTAGAGCGAAGAAACTGGCTTCTCTGAAAGTATCGTGTAAAAGAACAGATTTTTTTTTCTGGATTCAATGGAACTTTACAATGTAAATACAAATTTAACTTTAAAATGATTATACAAGGTTGCAAATTTGGTGGGCAGAATTTAAAAAAAGTGCAATTTTCTTTCTTTCTTCCAGAAGGTAGTTGTTTTACATGATTGGGACTTACCAGATTGGGCCGCGATTTGCGTAAAGTTGCCTTATTTTTCGGTTTTGACAGCATAAATAGCGCGAATTGCGAAAGAAAGTACTTGTTGCCAGGGAAAACTTGTCAGGTAATGGCCCGATTTATGCAAAAATGTGCATGAAAGTTGTTCTTTTCTACTGATATATGCCAACTTGTTGTTTGACAATACGAGACAAACAACTTTGCAAGCTGTGTGTACTTGAATATAGTAAAAAGTTGTTCAACATAATCACAGTTGGAATTCACCTTATTGAGACTTTGATCGCGTAGGGTCATAAACATTCTGAGCTGTTAGCGTATTTTGAGGTCTCTTGTTGTGATCCCATGAAATAATAGTTGATACTAGTAATGACTTGTGTAGATGCTAGAGTGTGACGTGTGGAATGACGATAAGTCAAGGTATGACAAGTATGGCTATTGGCTATATATAAAGCAGGGCGTAGAACAACAGCATCAATAAAACTTTTGTGCTCAACGTTCCAACTCTGTGATCACAAAATTAATGAGCGACGTCCTATGCAATTTTCAAGCGACACACGACACAATGAATAAATGGATGCGATCGAAGTCCTTCATACCGCCTCTCAAACAGAGATCGACTCAAGATCTTGATATCTTGATCATTGAAATGTTTGTCGCAGACAATTGTTGGAATCTACAACCAGAGACTAGAAACGCTCGTCGTTGTGGAGCCATCAGCTCTAACATTTTAAAGATTCTTTGTAGCTTAGATCCGTTACAATTGAAGCAGCCTTTAGGTTTATCCAAACACTATCTTCAACAACAGCGTATGAATCTTTTTTATATATGTAGTATATCTGTGGAAGACAAGTTGCAGTGTTTTTTCACAAGTATGGTTCCGCCACTTGAAAGACAAGTTGCAGTGTTTTTTCACAAGTATGGTTCCGCCACTTGATTCATGGTCTCTGTATGGAACTACTCCAGAAATGAACAACCTTAGGCCAGCCTGTATGCCGGAGAAAAGTTCATATCTAAACCTAGACATCCCAAGGATTCGTTAAAAAATTACTCTTCTGTGACTTGAGATCAGTCAAATTGCTGAGATGAGGATGGAAAAAACATGGTGTAAAACTACAAAGATTTAGCATGAGGCCCATTAGAAAAGGTTTGCTGATGATTATGAATATGAGGGCTTCGAGTACAAAGTCAACAGCTCCTTCCCAATCGACAGGTTCTCTTATATTGACATGTCCTTTTCTCGATTTAACCAGTTCCATTTGAAATCTGAACAGTGGAATTGGTGCCAAATCTATGGCAACAAATGTATAGCTCCTAAATGTTTCACCTTATCAAAGTGGTTAACTAGGCTAATTATAAGTGTATAGCAGTAGTAAACCTGAAATTTGCAGCATGGTCATGTGACCAAAAATCCAGTCCGATATCCGAGGAGCACCCGGCCTGCCATCATGTGCCTTATCGCAGACTTCCGGGACGATTCGCGAATTCTCACTGATTCTTCCAGAAATTTGAGCCAATTTGGGTTCGTCCAAAAGTGATGAAAATTTAATCGCCACAAGAGTTTCATTTTCATAAAAGGAGATTTTCTTTCTTTTATCAGAACGCTCGATACATAGTACAGACTTGACGTCCAACACTTAATCACATAATTATCATATCATGTCTCAAAAAAGAATCGGAAAAGAACTAAATGACTTGGGAAGGTAAGTGATTTTACTCGACAGCAGGTGTTGTGGTATAGGTGGCGGCAAATTCGAAACGATCTGGAATATGTGTGTTTTGTTGACCTTGAAGGTCGTCTGTCATCAACAAAGAGGTGTTTATAAGGCAAACCAAATACAGCGGATGTACCTTTATGATCAAGATCCCAGAGTATAAATGCCTTGTTGTTCATTAGTGCTTTGTTAACCGCCAGAGGATCAGATCTATATTGTCGATTTGTCGATTGTGTTGATGACAAAATATCATGATCGGAATACCTCCAGCGGCAAATCAAAGAGTTGAAAAGACCACGGATCCAATACCCCGTGAACCTAATCCATATACACTGGCTTACTGCGTATGTAAATCAGAATCACCTACTAACATACTTTTCTAGAGATCCCCCATCTTCATGTTCAGCTGGTCCAGTTGGTGACGATTTATTCCATTGGCAAGCATCCATCATGGGTCCATCAGATTCTCCATATGCCGGTGGTGTTTTCTTTTTAACAATTCATTTCCCAACAGACTATCCATTCAAACCACCTAAAATCCAATTTACAACTAAGATCTATCATCCAAATATCAACTCAAATGGTAACATTTGTTTAGATATATTAAAAGATCAATGGTCACCAGCTTTAACAATCTCAAAAGTGCTTTTATCCATCTGTTCACTTTTGACAGATGCTAACCCAGATGATCCTTTGGTACCAGAAATCGCTCATATTTACAAATCCAATCCAGAACTTTATCAAAAGAATGCTAAAGAATGGACCAAGAAATATGCTATCTAGGCTTTTCATGGTTTAACGAAAGAACCATCAAGGAGTAGAAATTTTTGGGAGTTGTAAATAAAGGTTTGCATGTCATAGACAAGATGGAAAGCGTAGTACCACAACTAATCGAATTTCTATCCGTGTAGCGTATTATCGGATCACGCGCATATTCATGTAAAACCACAACCAGTGATCGGAGACACGTCCATAAGAAAACAGGGAAAACAACTTTCTTCTAAAAACATGGCTAGACATATCGATTCTCCAGGTTGAACTTTTCATAGATAAATCGATAAGAGTTTAAGCTTTTAAGCTTATTTATATGTTTCTTTATAGATACAGTTATTACTGGTAAGGCCACTGCGATGAGGTTACCCATGAAATTCAAAATTTTTTAAAAAAATTATAACTAGTGCGTAGTAGAAATATAGTGAATCCTCTAACATTTGAACTATTCCAATCTCCAAACGCTCAAGATGGATGGGTTAAAGTTGAACTTGGCAGGGCTTAGAGATAAGGTCTCTAGTAAATTACAAAATGAAAACCCCAAACCAGTGAGAAAAGCCAAACAAAAGAACAAGAAGAGCGATGATCAGAGTAAAGAATCAGCTGAAAAGCCAGATTTTAAACCAGAATCAAAAGCTAAAAGAGACACTGGTGCCAATGAACAAGGTTCTGGTGAATCTCAAGCTGATATATTGCGCCGTGAAGCACTAGAACTAGGTGCAACCGAAGAAGACTTGAAACTACTAGAAGGTATTGATGAAGGTGAAGAAAGTGAACAAGAGTTTTCCAATGACAATACCAGATTAGAAAAGGGATTTAATGATGACCTTTCGAAATTCATGCAAGGTATTGGACTTGGTAAAGGTGAAGTTCAAGTTGTCGAAGACGAGGAAGTTGAAGAAGCACCAGAATTAGTTAAAAAAAATGAAGAAGAGGAAGAAGAACCGGAACCAGAATTGGAACCAGAACAACAAGACGGAGAAGATGCAAGCGGAAGCGACGAAGAAGACATTCAAGAGCATGATAATCAAGCTGTTTTCCAAGCTGCACCAGAAGAGACTGAGGACAAGGCCCCACAACATCAAAAAATTGATTCGGCAACGATATTGAATAGTGCAAGACTTACAGTGCCTCCACGTATTGATTGGTATAACATTCCAATTGAATTATCTGGCGAAGCTACCACATTGTCCCCAGTGCAAATTGAAAGATTATTACAAAAGGGTAAAGAAGCGCTAGAAGCTGATAATGCCACTTATTATGAAGAATTTTCTAAAACATCATCTCAAAAAAAGTTCTTGTCACAAATCTTATCAGATGGTACATTGAATGATAAAATTTCTGCATTAACATTGTTGATTCAAGAAGCTCCATTGCATAATACAAAATCATTAGACACTTTAATTGGGTTTTGCTCAAAAAAATCAAGAAATTCTGCATTACAATCATTAAACGCATTAAAGGATTTATTCATCAATGGGTTATTACCAAATAGAAAATTGAGATTTTTCAAAAATCAACCATTAAGTAACATGTTGACTAAGAAACAATTGGCAATTTTCTATTTTGAAGATTATTTAAAGCAAGCATTTTTTAAAGTTATTCAAGTTTTGGAAAAATTATCTCATGATCCAATTATCCACGTTAGAATGAATGTTGTAAGTCATATCTTTGATCTTTTGAAAACAAAACCGGAACAAGAAGTCAATTTACTACGATTAGGTTGTAACAAAATTGGTGATATTGATAACAAAGTTAGTTCTAAAACATCATACCAAATTTTACAATTAGAACAAGCACATCCAAACATGAAAAAGATTGTCATTGATGCTGTTGTTGATAACGTTTTCAAAACCAACAGTGATTATCATACAAAATATTACTCAGTCTTAACTTTAAATCAAACCATTTTGACTAGACGTGAAGATGAAGTTGCCAATGTTTTGGTAAAGACCTATTTTGCACTTTTTGAGAAATTATTGATTGAATCTGATCCAAACAACGTTGAAAATGTTAATAAGGATAAAGATCAGAAGGATAACAACTACAAGAATAGAAAGAAGAATTTCAAAAAGGGTAAAAAAGGTGGTAAATCTGTCAAGTCTGAAAAAACCGATGAAGAAGTCTTGGAAGAAAAGAACTCCAAGCTATTCTCAGCATTATTGACTGGGTTAAATCGTGCTTTCCCATTTTCAAACTTACCAACAGAGGTTTTCAACAAGCACTTGGAAACTTTATACAAGATTACACATTCAAGTAATTTTAATACTTCAGTACAAGCATTAGTGTTGATTTCACAAATTGTCAAGACTCAAAATTTGAACTCTGATCGTTTCTACAGAACTCTATATGAAAGTTTGTTTGATCAAAGATTAGTCACTTCATCAAAACAAGGTATTTATTTGAATATGCTTTACAAGGCATTAAAACAAGATGCTAATACATCAAGAACCATGGCATTTGTAAAGAGAATTGTTCAAATTTGTTATAACTGGGTTAATGTTGGATCAATCTCGGGTATGTTTTTCTTATTAATGGAATTGGAAAAATCTATCCCACAAATTAGAAATTTGGCGTTAAATACTCCAGTGGATCATAAATATGTTGAAGATGATGATTCAGAAGAGGAAAATTTTAAAGATGTCGATTCAGAAAATGAAGATGGACAAAAACCACAACAACCATCAAAAATTGTTAAACAAGAAGAATATGATGGTCGTAAACGTGATCCAAGATTTGCTAATGCTGCTAACTCATCATTATGGGAAATCACAGAATTTTTAAACCATTATCATCCAACTGTGCAATTATATGCAGAGAGTTTCTTAAACCAACAGAAACAAGTCAAACCAGATCTTGGTCTTTTCACATTAAGTCATTTCTTGGATAGATTTGTGTATCGTAATGCTAAACAAAAACCAAATACTAGAGGTTCATCAATTATGCAACCTCTTGGTGGTGCTCATACCGGTTCATTATTAGTGAAATCAACTAACAAATTGAATCCAGAAGTACCAGTGAATACACAAGATTGGTTAAATAAGAAAGTTGATGAAGTTAGACCTGATGAACAATTTTTCCATCAATATTTTACATCAAAGGAGAAAGATCCTTCACAACAAAATGGTGGTGAAGTTAAAGATGAAGATTTTGATGGTGAAAGTGATTTGGATGATGCTGAAGTTTGGGATGCATTGGTTAAATCACAACCTGAAATTGAAGGTTCAGATGAAGAGAGTATGGATGATTTCAGTGATTTAGACGGTGAAGATTTCAGTGATTACGATGATGATGAAGAAGAAGTGGAAGGAGAAGAAGAAGAAGCTATAGATGAATCTGCTCAAGATCAAACTGCAGAACAAGGTGAAGATGAAGATAGTTCAGATTTCGAATTACAAGCTATTGGTGATTCAGATGACGACGAGGAGGAAGATGCTAGCGATGCTGGTGAAGACAGTGATATTGAAGACGATTTCAAATCTGGTCCTCAATTCAACGATGATGAAGTCGATGATGATGATAATGAAGCCGAATTATTCCAAGGTGACTTGGATGATGAAATTGCCTCAGATGAAGAATTTGACGAAGGTGAAGAAGAGTCTGAAGAGGAAAAACCAGTTAAATCTACCAAATCAAAGAAACGTTCCTTGAAAGAAGAACCAGTTACTAAACCTTCCAAGAAATCCAAGAAATCTAAATTCAGTGACCTACCTGTTTTCGCTTCTGCTGATGACTATTCTCAATACTTGAACTCCGATGACGAGGATTACTCATAGTTTTGCATATAGATTGTTAATACCACCTGTACCATAAGATATTTATAGAGATATGTACTTGTTTTTCGTAGCCGAAGAGGGATTCATCAAGAGGACAAAGTCCATCAAATCTTGTGATTTTTTTTCATACAGTCTGTGATATGTATATGCACAAGACACAAGACCCACGGACGGCTGAAGAGCATTTATTTGGTAAACCATACTCTACTCATGAAGATAGACATACGAATGAAATATGGATCAAACCAGCCATTTTGGTCCTTGTATGTTCTCAGAATATGATCAAGTGTAGGTTTGCCCTTGATGCGCGTAATTGGGAAATTGTGTTGAAGTATGTTGATGCTATATCAAAATCAGATCATCACGGCTTTCATGACAAGGTATAAATTCAAGCCATCTTGAGATATACAGTGCGAGTTTTTGCCTTGAAATGCATAAGAAATACAGGTCTGTACAAACAGCTCGACTTTTTTAGTACAAGATAGTTGCACCATAGATACAGATTGTTTTGAAAGTTTGAATTTAAGGCTCTACGTAAGTGCCGTGTATATAGGTTGACCAGCTTTTTTGTTTTCATAGCCAGTGCCTTCACTTAGGGAAATTGATGATCGATAGCTTTAGGGCGTACAACTATCTACTTTATATATGGAGCAGCTCATTCTCACCAATTCGATATATCAGAAGATAGTACCTTCAAACTTCAAGGTGATGCCTATCACCAAGTTAGTTGGGTGTCAATCGGTATGGTTAGGCTCATTCCTGTGCTCGAGTATTTACATGTCCTGGAGAATTTAATCGATAATTAGCGCTATATATGCTTCATCTCTCGAGAATTCAAAGCTCAAATATTGGTTGACAGTGCCAATCAAGTAAATTTTCATACATATACATACACATGATACATCTGTATTGTTTTGGGCATGTAAAGTACATCTTTACAAGAAAACAAAAGAACGAATTCGGTAAAGCATATGACCCAGTGGGGATTATGATCTGTCGAATTGGGACATCTATCTATACTTCCAGCACAAGGATCAGATCAAGACAGACTCGTTTGTGAGTCTTGAGCTTTTCGGTGAAAGATCACCGTCAACAAAGCACAGCACTTGGACGCACCTCAAATGGCATTTAAATGTGGCCAAGAGTACAAAAACGAGTCAAGTGGTTTAGCAGCAAACTTGAGCAGTAGTAAATTTATAGAGAAGGGAAGTCTAGATAGACACAGTTATAGACAATTCTTACTTGATCCTGGTAAAGTAACAAGTTTGACTTTACACAGCCAAAATTGTTTCGGTTTCTTCGCGAATCCGGATCTGCCATATTGTCAGGGACACAAATTATCTCTGGAGTCAAGCTTGTTGATATTTGAATCTTGATCATAGAGCTTATGATTTGATCACCTTACAGGTCACAATTGAAACTGACCACAGCTCACGTATTGACACCTCAAATATTATGGCTCACTTCTCATCAAGATCTCGAGTCCCACCAAGATGTTAATATTATACGCTTCCACGGATTGAATCAGCAAGATGGTTAACCAAGGTGTATATTGCTGAGCAAAGCAAATCATATTTGAGCATGCGTGTATACTACACTACCAAAAGAATCAACGGTATACCATAGAGGGAAGCGTTCAAACCAGAAATTTGCCTATCATGGTATATAATTCAACATGGAGAAATTGTCTGAGATCATGCACAAGACAATTCGTGAAAATTTGCGCGTGTGTAGTACTACATACTTTTCAACTTTCAAGACTGTACAGGCATAATTTAAAAGGTATAAGCTAATGTGTCTTTCAGTTGTCAAAGAGATAAAGAGGTGTACATTGCATATATTTTCACGGTCCTAATACAAACTGTTTAATTAGGTTTGGGAAGAAGTCAAAGTTTATAACCTATTAAACAAGAGGCATGCAACAATCGAACCATCAGTTGGATCGGTTGATCCATCACCGTCGTTCGTCGTCTATAGCTGATGAAAAATATGGATTCTTTCGGACTCTTTGTGATGTATACAGTTATACAGTGAAGTTGAAGAGATAGCCTGATTACGCCCATTTGAAATCATCACAAGTTAACAATCATTTTACTAGTTCATGACCTGAGACCGAAGGCTACCACTTGACATGGTTAGCGTTATGCGGTAGGCTCATAACAAAGAACTATCGACTCTCAAGCTCAAATTCACAGATCTGGCTTCTCTTGGAACTTTAGCGACGTGATAGAACATAAAGGTCCATGATTAACGTCCCATTTGACATGTGTTACAGGGAGAACTTACTACATGAAAACCTTTTTCCCAATCCAAACGGTTGGTCTACCTTTGCATAACTTGGAGGACCTTAAACAGGCCTTGTATTTGTCCTTTTTAAAAAGGAGCTGTATGTAGTAGTTCACCCTTGAAAGGGTTTTTTCCCCTAACCGTTGGTAATTAATTTTAAGGTTTATAAGATCTCGCGTTTCTGCAAGCCTCCGTTTTGGGAAGCTTGTGCTTCCTAAAGAGGAATTGTTACCTACCAGAAAAAGGCACAACCATAAAATATACCTTGATAAATTTGAAAGGCGCTTGTGAGCGGTACTTTTAAAGGTCAATCGAAAGCGGAAAAGGATTTGAAGTGATAGATACTAGAGATATATGGCTTTCAGATAACTATCACAGTCAACTACTAATTGTTTGATGAGTGGTGGTGGTGGTGGTTCAATTGGATCTGTTCCTGTAACCCGTGACTATATATACGCCATAGTGTGATGTTAATCAGAGTATTTATCATTCAAATCACATCATATCATCCAAAGCTCATGAAAACGTTTTGTTCAAGGTTAATTTTGTCCTTGATCTTAATAGGTTCCCAAATTTTCGACCTTTATGCTGATCACCAAAAGCGAGAACTCATGCATTATGCAGTGCATAATTTTTGCATGAATTGACAAAACGGTTGTTTATGTTGATCTTTTATCTGCAAGCATGGGAAAGCCGTTAATTATAATTCAAGTTGAAAATGAAGGTTGTAACTTGTGACTTGTCTCAAACCGTTGTACTTTAGCGAATTGGGTAATTGTATAATAGTAGACTCCATGTAAATTCCGTGAACTATGTATAGGTTTTTGATAGTGGAGTGGCCTTAAAGATTGAAGGGATAAGTTGAATGATTGATGTTGACATGTTACTCGTCAACTAGTTACTACACCCTCGTGTTTAACAATCAAGTACACATGTGCAACTTTATGTAGTTTTCACAAGCTACAAATTTGAAGCTTCATCCCTATATAAAATCTTTGCTCTATGTACAGGATTCACAGATTATCAGTTGTCAAATTTACAATTGTCCATAATTAATATGCCTTCGCATACATCCATTTTCAGAGTAACCCGTTGATCAACATATTGAATTGTAAATTGTAAACACCTTCATGGTCCTTTTTTACCTATCAGATTAAAAATTGATAACTTATTCGAAGTTTCCAGTTGAGGATCAAAAATCATGTGTTGAGCATATGAACCATTATTGCAGTTGGATTACTTTTAAAACCAATTGACCTTAACAAGAAGAGGTGTGCTTCTTTGAGCGGGTTTTAGTCCCTCCATGGCTTTCACCTTGGAGGGTGTAACAGCGGGATACATATATTTGGCGATTCTCCAAGTGGTTGTGGATCTTTTTTAGTTTTTGATAGACTATAACGTTTTTGTATACGCATAATCTCGAAATATTATTTACCGCTTTAAGAGCTGAAGATACCGAAAAGATCAATTTGAACCAATTCATGAAGAGATCTACTATGCAATTTTCCACAATTGAAATTGGATTCTGGTGAACACTAGGTGAATAAATCTTTAATTCTCACCATCTATCAAACGGTTTGATCAGGATTTACATCTAGTGAGGCCTAATTGACAGATGTACAAAAAGTCCTTTAGCTAAGCCCTGATATGGTATGGCGTTATTCGTGATGTGTGGTTATTTCTTCTATTGTTTGGTAAGTATTGTTTCTCGATATAAGGACCAAGAGCCACTGGTCCCACTTGATATTGCGTGAAGATTCCTTCAATATCCAGCATAGTAGTACACCCAATTTTCCAGGATTTCCAGCTATTCCAATTGGCTTCGACAAGGTTTCCAGAACGAGCATCACTCCAAAAGCATATGGCTTATGCTGTACACACAAGATGGATACGAGTACACAAGTAATAAGTAGTCATGGTGACTCCTAAAACTGCAACTCATCTGCCATGTTAGGTCTTGCAAATTGGTCAAAAGCGGTTCAGGTTGGGCTAGGATCAGCGATTGGTTCAACAGCATACCTTACATTAGATCCGGTGAACTAGCTAGCGATAAGCCTTAGCCTGGCTACGCTAGGACGCCTGGTGAGCCAATGGGCTTCTCGAGGCCTTAGAGAAGGAAAAGGACGTCTGGTCTGTCGGGCTAGGCTGGAGAGGTTATACTGGGCTCGTGAATTAGCACGGTGTGCGTGGGATAGGATGATAATATCATCAGATATTGAACAATATATCGAGCTCGAGGTTCAAATGGGTTGTAACTTGTAACTTGTCTGGCTATCCTGGTTGACGATGGGTCATATAGTGGAAAAGATTTGCCAGAGTGGCCTCCTTAACGATCTCAACGGCTGTCACCAATTAGCATCAAAAGCGTAATTGATTCTAATCGTAACCACCGTAAGCTAATTATTATTCAGGAATCAGGAGCTCTGAATTTCATCCAGCTGCCTGCAATTCGAAAGCCTCTAGATAGCTGAGCGCTGAACGACTGATTGCGAACATAACCGCCATGAATCTGCTGATAATTTTACTGGACCGCCTTGACTTATTCAGAGCTAAAAGCTTCACGATAGCACTAGTGCGAAGCCATAGTTGTATATCAGGCAGCACTTTGTATCACAGACCAAACCATATCTTTATCTTCACTATGGCTCTGGTGATCACGGCTTGCCAAAGTGTCTCACCGTGCACTCGCTAGAGCTGTATATTCCCGTCCATCTTCATGAAGATAACTTCACCAGTTTTCCAAAGCCTGGAGCAGCAGGTCCCGTTTGGTAAAGGTGCGTTGCTGTAGATCCTTCTTTGTGATCTGGACCTGGATACGCTGCGCACGCAGATTGCCTAATCAGGGCAGGCTATACATGGGCCAATAGAACAGTCTATTGATCATTGGAATAACAACTACCCACCAAAGTTAAAGGGCTCTAGCTTCTGCTATATTTGAGTGCTAGTTGATGATAGATCCATCTCCAGATCTCGTTCCTGAGCCGCCATTTTTGTCCCGACGCACGGCGCGTGTCCTGTCCGTTCCCAAAGCGGACAAACGTCAACACCGGACAAATCGCCAGTTGTGCCTGGACCGCGTCTGGCACATCTTGAACCAAATGTATATCCAAGCCTGTAATCTGTACGCTGTCCCTGGTTGCAAGTTTGCCAAAAGCACACTTTGTCAATCTCGATCAGTGATCCTCTCACTTTCACAACTTTCACAGCTTTTGGTGTAGCTGCTTCTGCCTTGATAAACTCTTGAACTTTTTCCCACAGTCCTCAATATATATAGCGCCTGATATCCCATCCTTTTCATCTGGAAATATCTTCAACTTCAAAGGCTGTGCCAACAATACAAAAACCATATAGGAACATTACAAAAGGTCTATTCTCAGAGCCATTCATTCATTTACAGGTCTCAACATCTCCAACTATACCCACACTCTTTTGTTAGTCAAACACGCTCGAATTTAGAATCAACCCCTTTCAACAAACAATAAACATCAAAACAATAAACAACAACAACAATAACATCAACATCAACAATGAGTACCAAACAGCTATTGCCTTCAGTCTTCAACGATATGGTCACTCCACCTAGCTCTGTTCAACGCAGAAAATCCAAACCAATGATTGTGGATATCTCTATAAATGACCAAGGTGAGCAAGTTTATCAAGTTCAACACAATAGAGACGCTAGAAAGAGAAGACATGAGGTTGACCAGCAGGATAACAGTGTCACACCTATCAGAAGCGCATTGGGTACCATTTCTCCAAACTCTTTAAATCAACACAAGAGACAACGTGTTGGTAATCCAGATCTTAACAAGGATTCAGTGGATTCATTAAACGGTTCACCAAATACAAGAAAACAACATGATGTTGCCGAGGGAAATATTTGGTCAGAAGATGTTGAAATAGCTTTTGAAGAAGCTTTAAAAATTATCCCTAAAAATGGTTTAACAAAGATTAAAATCAGTGGTAAATCATGTGGTCGTAATGAATTAATTTCTGATTATATTTATCAAAAAACTGGAAAGGCAAGAACAAGAAAACAAGTATCAAGTCATATCCAAGTCATTAAAAATTTGAAAAAAAACACTCATTTGATTCAATTAATTAATAATGGTCCATCAGATCCTCATGCTGTTCAAAAATTTGATGAAATATTTAGTGAAATTTCATTCCAAAAATCCATTGGTGCTACAACAACAACAACAACTACAACTACAACATCTGGTTTAAGTGAAGGAATTAAATTCTCTACACCAGGATCTAAATCAAGAAGCTCTAAAAAATCAACACCAACATTACCAAAACAAATCATTAAAGCACCAATTTCTAAACCAATTGAATTTTCAATGAAAAATTTTGAAATGTCATTTATTGATTTTGAAGAACCTATTCATTCACATATTTTCACAAAACTTTCATCACCAAAATTAGATCAAGCTTTAAGATTAAAACATGATGCAAATATTTCTAATAGATTTCCTCATTTAAATGATTATTATATCCAAACAAATCCACAAGATTTACAAATCCCAATTTTACATAGTATGGTTAATTTGAATTTACCTCCTTTAGATAAAAAAGTTGATGGTAAACATGATACTAAACTACAAACTGAATTGAAATCAATACCAATTGATGAAGATGAATTTGGTTGTTTAACAGTTATTTATTCTTTTGGTAATGAAGTTATAAGATTAGTTGATGATGTTATTATAACAAAAGAAAATAAAAATCAAATTGATCCATTAAATTATAAAAATGTTTCATTAGAATTACCATTCGCTAAAGAATTTTGGAATGCTTTTTTGAAAAGTGTTGAAAATAATATTAATGATTGTAATGACGTTTTCAGATCAGAAACTCAAAAAACAATTGCAGTTAAAGCCATAACTATGAAACAAATTATTTTCGTTAAAAATCCATCATCATCATCATCATCAGCATCAGCATCAACAAAACAATTGCATTCAAATTTCCCATTAAATAACATTAGAGGTGTTTTACTTTGGGAATTTACAAAATCAAATGAATTATCATCAACATCATCAAGAAGATTATTTTTACCAAATCCACAAAATAAAGATATTAAAGATGAAATTCAATATTTAGAAAAATGTTCTGATCCTATAAAAGAAGAAGAAGATACAACTTTAGAAATTCCTGAAGATGATGAAATTATTCCAATTTCTCAACCTCTTAGTGCAACAAGTACAACATCATCAGTTGCATCATTTAATTCAAATTTTAGAACTCAATCATTCCCATCTTTAAATAATTATCATCATCCACCAATTGGTGCTTTAAAAAGAATGGCAAGTGAACCAAATACATCAATTTTCATTAATAATGAAACAAATATTGAAGAAACTCAATATCAAAGTGATGAATTTACAGGATTTGGACCTCAACAAAATGTATTTAATTCATTTGTCAATAATGGATTTAATAATGGACAAATAAATTCACATTCAGGTATTAATTTAATACAAAATACAATGAATCCTGGATTTATTCATTTAGATGAACCAATGAGATTTGAAAATGATCATCAAGGTGAAATCTTTAGTTGGTGATTTTTTATTAATCATTCTTATGTACAATTTATGACTACTGTTTTTATTTAATGTTTCCATTCTCATCATTTCTTTTATTTAACGTTATTCAATTATATGATTACATTTTAATACTTTTTAATTACAAAGACGTTGTAGTTTGTATGTATACAGTTTATTTGGCCATGTCAAGGCGGCTATTCCCGAATAAAGCTTTTGACGCGCAAAGTTTTTACAAAGAAAACTAAATCTGGATTTGTTGCAGCTGAGTCTAGAATCAGGCCTTTTTCTAACAAATTTATACCGATTTACCAGAAAACATCTATACGTCATATATAAATTATGACGAGTGAAAAAAGCTACAACTCATTGACATTAGACCCAGATATTTTACTAGAAACTTTATATAAACATAAATTCAAATTTACACATCCAATTAAATTAACAATATAAATTTGATTAATTAATTTAAGCGGATTCTTCCTTGAACAAAGCATCTCTCTTTTCAGCGACTCTTTGTTGTCTTCTTTCTCTAGCAGAACGGTTCTTAGCACGTCTAGCTTCAGCTTCATCTTTCAAAGCCTTTTCACGAGCAGCTTCAGCCTTAGCAGAAATGATATGTTCAACTAAAGCACGTTTATGTTTGAAAGCATTACCTTTAGCAGACTTGTATAAAGAATGGTATAAATGTTTGTCGATTTTACCAGCATCTCTGTATTTAGCCAATAATCTTCTTAAAACTCTTAATCTTCTAATCCAGATAACTTGAGATGGGAAACGAGCTTCTTTAGTACCTTTTCTTTTACCGTAACCAGTGTGACGACCTAATTTTTTAGATTCAGCTAAAGCACGGGCTGAAGCTCTTGAATGAACACGGACTGGTTTCTTGACAATAGTACCATTTTTGTATAATTTTCTAATGGCTTGACGAGAATTGGCTTGAGCAATTTCTGAAGTTTCATTTGGATCTAACCAAATTTTTCTTTTACCAGCACCAGTAACGGCAGCGGCAAGACGTTTTTGAGTACGAAGGTTAGCCCTATGGAATTAGTTAGTATTGATTCATTGATAAATTCTCTTAAAGGATCTTGTTGATTAAAGGGTGGAATGTATAGTTACTGGATCTCACTGTAATATGTAAATATAATCAAATAATACTTTTAAAGTCACACTTTGGAAAAAATGGCAATCCCCTTGTCATTCTTATTCTATTCTCTCTTATTCACTTGATGTTTTGATGTTCCATTATGTTTAGTTGCCTCTTATATTAAAATTATCCCTTTCAATAACACAAGAAATCTTCACCCATTTACAACGATGAAAACTTTGATTGTTTTGAATATTATAACTGATCCTGCTTATTCCATTCAATCAACAATTACCTCTTGATTCATTTCTATGATTCTATCACTCACATTTTGATTGAATATACCCTTTGTTATTGCTAATACAAACAGTCAAGTATGAACTTTTCCAATTTGAATTTTTTTTCTATAAGCTTGGGAGGAGAAAGTGAGAGAGGGCAGAATACACAGTGTGCAAAAAATGATATCGCTTATGTCAGCGGTGCTTATGAAACTTTAGAATTCGCGAATACTGTTGTTAGTGTTTTTGCTGTGCGGGGCGTACCAGGTGTTCCTAAAACGGTACTGGAGACGCTGGTGTGTGGGTGTGTGTGATTTGCCGATTTTTAGGGCAAGAGATGGGATAGATCACATGACATATTGAAGTGCTCACATGACTAGGGCATGCTTACCTCATCTTTCTAAAATTTTATTTCTATTATAGAGATGAGGTGGGTTTATTAGAGATAAGTTTAACAATACTGGATCTTTATCTATATCTCCACATATACAATATGGGTTACTCATTACGTTCCAAACAAAAGCTAAGAGCTAAGTCAGCCAAGAGAGGTGGTGAATTTCAAAAGGCTGTTGATGCTAGAACTCAAAGATTATTTGAAAGATCACAAGGTTAGTTTTAAATTGATTAAATTGTGAGATATATTTACTAACTATTGTGGTAGCTGAATTAATTAAGCAAAAAGTACAAGAACAACAAGAACAAAAGGCAGCTGATAAAGCTGCTGAAGCATCAACTGAAGATGAAATGAAAATTGATGAAGAACCAAAGAATAAAAAGAAAGTTTCCACTTCAGGTTATAGAACTGCTAATCATCATCTTTATAAAAAAAACAAAAAGAATAAAGCTCACGTCACATCTTTTAAAAAAGGTAAATAAACCAGTTAGTCTATTTCTACATTGTACCATAAGTCATTAAAATTTGTATATTAAAAATAAATTAATAAATCGGAAACTTTTAGATATTATACTATAGCGTAATATATACAACGAAAACAAACATAAAAACCAACCACCAATTGAAAACAAAACAACAAACAAATAAATACAGTGAACTAAAATGGGAAAGAATCCAGGGGTATATGGAGATTATTCCTTGGTTAATGCAAACCCTGGACATTCATCCTTATCAATATGATTATTTAACCATTCATTATTATCACTAAATTCTTTAAAACAACCAGCACATCTTCCTGATGATTTATTTCTTTCAGATTTAGCCACTCCAATTGGATAAATGAAATGAATACTTTTTAAATGAGCCTTATATGTATCTTTTCTTGAGAATTCACCATTTAAATGATGACATTTAGTACTTGATTCATTGAAAAAAGGACATTTAAAATCCTTTACAGCGTCATGTTTCTTTAAATGACGTGATAGGTAAGATTTATTTTTAAATTGACGTTGACAAAAAGGACATCTATGATAAGTTAATTGTGGTTTAGAAATTGTATGTTGAGTTTTTTCAATTTGACCTTGAGAAGTTAATGTTGATGTATAAAATTTATGAAATTGTTTTTGTTGTGGAGCTTCAATTTTAATTTCTTGTGGTAATGATTTATATGATGATATTGTTGATGGAACATCTTTTGTTAAAAAATCATTCATTGAAGCAAAATCAATTCCATCAAGACTTGATTCTATACCTAAATTATCACTGAAAATAGATGGTGTATATGATGAAGTTTCTGATGGGGTGGAATTTGAAGCATGTCCATTAACAGGAAACACAACTTTATCTAAAAAGCTCAAATCAAAAGGTTCATTTGTTAATTCTTGCTTTACATGACCATTTAATTTATTTTCTTGTTTCCCCATTGGTTCTAAAGTTGATGTTTCATTGTTGTTAACCAACAAATTATAGAAAACAGGATCATCAATCAAATTTTGCATCTTTGACAACTAATTCTTTAACGCGTGATATTGATTTATCTTTATATGTGTAATAGCCGTTTGAATAACAGATGACCTGTCAAATATCCACACTGTTAAACGAACGATATATATTTATTGATGGGTTGTAAGAAATTTCCGTACGTTAAAATGGATAAATTTTTGGTACTTTTTGAACCTTTTTTACCCCTAGAAAAAAAAACAAGGCGGTTTTGAGATTTTCGCATTCGTAAAAAAATTTCTTTTGTTTTTTTTCGCGAGTTTACCGTTGTACGATTATGTAATCAATTTGGCACATAGATTATTCATTACTCTATTATTCTATTAGTTTACCTAGTTATCTATTTGTTGATTCCCCGTACCCATGAAACTGCAGCATTTAGATCGTCCGCGTTAATCACATCGCTTTGCATTTTTATCAAATCATCCCATACACCATTCCTAACACTTGTTGGCCATTTAGGTGTACCCCAAATTCTTGTTTTGATTCCCCTTGAATGAGCCAAATCTATGGATTTTTGCAATTTTTGCTTTTGATCTTGGTTTAAATGATCACCATCCAGTGCTGTGGCTACCCCTGTAAGTTTTTGTAAAGATGAAGAGGCATATAATGAATTTGAGATGTTGAATTTTTGTGCAAACTTTGGGTCATCCAATGGTGCATCTGCAAAGGCATAATGAATTTCATGAGAATTAATCAGTTCGAATGGAATATTCCCACTTATTGTTATTGTCAAAAGTCCCTGATGGAATTGATTCGAAGTTGTGTTGAAATATGAAAGATAATTTTTCTCCAGGAATGGTTGTAATTGTCTCATCAAGGCCTCAAATGTTTGATTAGCATCTGTTTTGATATCAATGATCAAATCCAAAGGTGTTCCATCTTGGAACACACCAGTTTTATTCCCACCTTGAGCCGTGGTACCATCATCCAATAATGCCTCTATATTTGAAAGGTATAAACTATTCAAAGTTCTATATTTGGAAAGCAATAAGAATTTATGACCCACGTACAAGTTGTCTGTTGTATTGGGGAAATACCAAACATCAGCTTCCACAGAGTTAATTCCAAGTCTTAAAGCTTCAAACAAAGGAGGATTTCTCCAATAATCATTATGTGAATGGATAGGTATTTGTGGATGAGCATGATAACTCAGACCAACATTTGAATCTCTAGTGATTGCAGTTTTGAAACTTGTAAAATCTGCACCATAATTTTTAGAAAACTCTAGGAAATCACCAAGGAAAAGTATGGGTACTGTGGCTTTGGAAGCTACTGCAAAGAATATTCCGATGATAGCATTGACCAGCAGAAGAAATATCATGGAAATCAAACAGATCTTTATTCTGGAATTCCTTATTAGCTTTTTCTCATCTTGTTGTGGTTGTTCTTTGTAATCGAATCTAAAGTTTTCAGTGTTGTGAGCACTCTTTGAATCTGATGACACATTTCTCGGTAATCCCATGAGGATTTTGGCTGATTTAAACATCTTAATGGTTCTAAATCTCAAGTAGAACTATCCACTGTTGAGGAATATTGCAGCTCTATCTCTTTATATACCACTGATGACCCAAATGATTCCTCAGACCGAATAAAAGCGCTATTATTAATAAAGTCTAAACGACGTGCTGCTGCCTAATAGCGCGATTTCTTTTTGTGCAACGGTTGAAAAGGGTGTTCTTGGGAAGCTTATCCGTTGGTGACTAAAGATGAGTTGAACTGGGGCATCTGGGGCATCTGCTTGTTTATAATGGATACAATCAACTGCTAATTCTGTGATCTTCACGTTGGTGTCACTATGCGATCCACATGTTGATAATTAAAGCGCACGTTCGCGTCTGTTAATTGACAGATTACAGTTGTAATTTATTTTAGTGTGATGAAGATTAAACAGAGACACGGGTTTAGGAATTATGTCAATCACAGAGAGTCGAGACCATGTGGCTATTATGGAGTTGGTTCCCGTGTTTGCTTTGGATGAGATAAGGTTGAGTCAGGAAATTGCACATTGCACAGGATATTAGTATTATATATAGCTCAGTGAAACGTAGAACACCAAAAAAACCACCTCCTCCTTGACTAAGCCTCCCCATACTCAACCACTTCAATCCACTGCTCTTCTCCTATTCTAAATACTCCCTCTCTGTAAACCACCGTTTCTGCCATCGTTAACTATGCATTCCGCACGGGTCAATAACTTACGGAAATTTGTAAACAATAAAATTCTCACATGAAGTATCAACAGATAAACTTGACATAACGGTTAATTAACTTGAATCAATACACAGAGATACAAGTGGACAAAGATCAAGAAATGGGCTCACCGCAGAAGCCGTCGGCAAAGCACACGATACTACCCAATTCCAACATCAACAATTTGATTGCAGATACACATTCCATTCCATCAAGTTTGGAACATAATAATAGAGATAATGGATACTCTACAAACTATCAATCACACAATAAAACACATTTGACTAGATTACCCACATTGTATGAAGTATTGAATAGAAAGACCTCATCACCAGTCGATCTATGGAATTTTTATATCTTTATGAGGGATTATCAAAATTCTGTTGATTATTTGGATTTTTGGATTGATGTTATTACACATTTAAGATTATGTAAAGATTATGTCAAGGGACTAAGAGAAAGTTTATTATTGAGTGAAAAACACAAGAGTTCTAGTGGTGAAGAGAATAAAAATCGTCATACTTCATCAAGTTCAAAATTAGATCCTGCATTAGGTGGGATTGATATTTTCCAGGACCCATTAAAAGATTTGGAAAATGTCAATAGTGATTCACCAGGTTATAAACAAAGAGCATCTGTTGGATCTTCGTTATTATTAGAGGCATTGTTGAACGAAGGGTTCTTGGATGATAGGGATAATAAAAGAGTTTCATCTTTCTTACAAGGGAATGAATATATAAATACAAGTGATCCAAGAGTCAGTGCAATTCTTGGTGTTAACCAAGAGGAAGAAGTAAAAGAAGAGGAAGAAGTACCATTAGAGAAGAATCAATATGATCCATTAGCATCACCTTCAAGAGCTTATAATAGAAATAGTTTGGTGGGGATAAATAGATCAAACCTAACGAGTCCAGCTTCACCAAATAATCGTCATTCTAATGGATCATCAAATTATGGACAAAGAAATTCAACAAGAATTCTCCCGGAACAATTGGAAGCATATACTGCAAACATTAAAAATGGTAATATATCTAGATCAACATTAAAATCAAGTTCAAAAAATTTATTAAATACATATTTCCAAGAAAATTCTGCACATCGTTTACATATCCCAGATCGAATCATTAGAAAAATAAAACATGATGTTGAATTACAAGGTCGTGATGATCCTGAGGTGTTTGATGATGCTAAAAATTATGTATATGGGATTATGGAACGTGAATCATTTCCAATTTTCCTACAACAAAATGCTCTTCATAATTTAAATAATAAATCATGTCTAATCAGATTGATCATAGGGTTATTTTCATTATTTGCAGGGTTATGGATAAGTTATTGTTTGATATTCATTGATATTAAACCTAAAGCAATAAGAGCAGTGATTATAATACCATTTTTTTTAGGTATTTATCTCATATTAACATTTTTATATAAATTAGATCCAATATTAGTTACATTAAGGTTAAGTGATGATAGAGAATTAAATAGACCCGGTGCTAAATCATCAACAAAAAAGGGACCATGGGTTAAAAATTTAAAAGAACCATTTATTAAAAATTTATTATGGAAAAGATCATTATGGATTTTATTTTTAACAATTTTAATATCAGCTATATTAAGTATATTATTTGGTTTAGTTCCAGGTCATAGATTATGAATTATTATTATTTACACTATTCCATAGTTGTTTCTTCCACATTTCTAAATCTTTATGCAATTGATATAATTTTTGTAAATCTAATGAATTTTCCTTAGTTTTAGACCTTGTTGCTTTTTGTATTGATTTGTATAAAGTTTCATATTCTTTATACTTGAGTTTAAACCTTGTTGCCAAGTTTTGTAAATATTCAGTATCAGAACTTGATCTAGATCGTTTTTTATTATTGATTGGTTGTGAATTTGTTGGTTTTAATAAAATTCTTGCCTGGTGTGTTGTTGGATAATTTAAATGATCGAAAACTAATTGACAATTCACTTGTAATAATTTTGATTCTTCATCATTAAATAATTTATTATCAAATTTTAACTCTTTATAATTATTATAATTTAATACAAAATATCGTTCATTAGGATTTAATTTTTTACCATTTTTCAAATTTGGATATGTCTTAATCACTAAATGACTTGAATGTTGACTATAAATCATCGATATAGTACGTAATTGAGCTTCAATTTCAGATTGTGGTATCCCTGTTTTATCATGAATTTCATTTAATGAAATTGGACCTAATGCTAATAAATGTATTAATTTTTTAAGGGTTGATGATTTGGATCCGGTTGAATTTATCCCATTTGATTTGGATTTAACAGAACCATTAGGTAAAGTTGGTGTTGGGGTATGATTTCTAGAAGATGATTTCTCCACGGGTATTGGTTTTTCAATTGATTTTTCAATTGATTTTTCAATTTGTGGAGGCTGAATGGATAATTTAGAGTGTATTGTACCTATTGATTTGAAAGTCGAGGTGGAAAATTGCTTGTATATATGCACTTTACTCTGTTCTTTCACAGAGTCCAAGGTTATAGCTTCATTATTGATCAATAATTGCACTTGACCCTTGTGTATTTTCATTTTTAGCTTCCCATTGGAGTTTATCAATTTACGTTGGATTTCTTTTGGGAATTTTATGTTGAATGCTATAGGTGAAACTTCTGAATTTGGTGAAAGAGGGAGTAATTTCTGTGTGGGCATGGCTTTTCGGTGGTCTAATGATATTGGTGATGGTAGTGTGTATAATGTAACGTTTCCTTGTGTGTAGTTATAGTATTCTTGCCTAGTTGGAGAGAGAGTATTATATTTAAATTCACTCGTAGATCCGAACCTTTCGAATCAGATCCTTTGTGCTGATGTCAGCCGGTGGTCGAACGCGGGAAGACTTGGTGATTTAAGGCAGAAGCGGTTACAGATGGGGAAAAATAAGGTCTCCCATCGGATTCTACGAGTAAAACTACCATATACTCGTCTACAGTATGATATCCTCTTGGAAAACCCAATCTTTTCCCAGTTTAATCATTCTTCAATCTCTATATGTTTTGAGATCAAAAGAGTCACGTGAGTGCTCTTTCTTCATCACGTGACTTGAGATTACGTCAGCAGGTGAGAAACTTTCTGGATCACCTGAAAAGCACCTACAAAATTTATTTCCACAGCAAACAACATCAACAATGCCAACTTCAAGAAACCAACATAAATCACTATTATAATGCTTAAGTGGGTTCAAGGAGGTCTAAGTGCAGTCACTGGTATCGCAGAGCCAGAATACGGTCCAGAATACATCCATCCAATCACAGATACCGTTAAGGATAAACAACCTTATCAAATTGCCACTAACGATGACTTTAAATGGCAATCACCAACTTCAACAAATGTTGAAACTCAAACTTTTTATTTCACTGATTTAGAAACTGGTATAATTGGATTTGCTCAGGTGATTCATTCAAATGTTGTTGGTATCCATACAACTGCTCAATTCACTTTTAAATTGTTTAATACCAATACTAAAGAACAAATTTGGACTTCAACAAGATTAGAAGATTTTATTATTAAAGGTGAAAATTTCTATGCTAAAAATTTAAAAATTGAAATGGATAATGAAGGTAAAACTTACAATTTGGTTTCAAAAGTTAATGAAGAATCAATTGTTGATTTAACATTTACCAAATTAGCACCAAGTGTTAAATTTGGTAAAGATGGTGTCACTATCTATGGTGATGATATTGCAAACCCATGGGGTACAATGAGACATGTATTTTGGCCAAGAAACAAAGTCACTGGTAAGATCACTTCTACAAGACAAGGGGAAACTAAAGTCTTTAACATTAATGGGTATTCAATGTTTGTTATGGCTTTACAAGGTATGAAACCTCATCATGCAGCTGCAACTTGGAATTTTATAAATTTCCATTCACCAAATTTAAGTACTGTTGTTATGGAATTTACTACACCAAGATCTTATGCTTCTACAAAAGTTTCAATTGCCATCTTATCAAATGATGATGGTATTGTTTCCACTTCTATAAACAATAATGTTCAACATTTAGATTCTAAAATTGATGAAGTTGGTTGGCCAAAACCTAGTGCCTTGAGTTGTGAATTCCATGGTGTTGATCCAAAAGCTACTGATGAAGAAATTGCCAACAAGACTGCTACACCTAAAGAATGGTCATTAAAAGGTGGGTTACAATTAATTGAAAGAGTTGATGTTATGAATGAAATTCCAACTTTTGTTAAAAACATTGTTAGTGGAGTCGCAGGTACCAAACCTTACATTTATCAATTTTGGGATAAAATGAATATTAAATTTGAAAATATTGATGAAACTTCAATTGGTTATGTTGAAACTACTTTTATTACTGAATTATGAACAACAATTTTCTAATCATGCTTTTTTTTTTGTCTCTCTCTCGCCCTTCACATTGCATCAAATAAACCTTAATTATCTAACTACAGTTTAGTCTTTTGATTTTAATACTTGTTTTTTTTATTCTCAATCATGAGCTATATACATCATCTTTATATTGTGTGTTTTTTTTTTATATCACTTGATTTAAAAATCTATAACTGTAGATTTGTAATTTATAATTCCATCTAGTCCAGAAGTATTTATTCTTTAAATCTAATTCATCATCTGGTTTATCTAAGACTTCTAAACCTTGTACTTTATTAAATCTATCCAATTTTTTGAAAAAACTCAACAATACCAAGTTGAAATAAAATCTAGATAATATAATAGCCAATGTACTCAATATGATCCATCCATATTCATAAGCCTGTGATGCACTCTTACTATAATCCTCGCCAGGTTTCTGTACAATGGTAACATCCTCTTTAACAACCCATTCCACTGCAAACCACAAGATAAACACTATACTAGTTATGGTATCAATGCTGTAAAAACACAAAATGACTGAATGTTCCAAAACCAATGGTTTTCTAATGTTTATAATCCCCATGAAATAGAATGGGACCATCAAGAAAGAGGTGATGTAGAAGACCCATTGTATAAAGTCCAAAGGATGTCCTGTGAAGATGGATAAGATACCGTAAATACCTGATAATTTGTTGAAGATTGCAATTCCCAAGATCAACTCAACCCCTATATATAGCGGGAGTTTCAAAAAAGTCTGGCTTTTCGTTAGTAAGTGGAGAAATGGACTGGTGATATAATACGCACAGATGGAAGGGGCAGTTCGCTCACAAAGGACATTTTTAATAGCTTTCCAATCAGAAATTTGTAGAGTGTTGATGTTTGCATTTTACTTGATGTTTTCATTCTCAGTTTATGCTTTTTGTCTCTTGTGGCTCCTAACAAAATGGAAAAAAAAATTTGGTTTATAAAAATGACAGATGAGATGAGATGAGAGTGGGAAATTCAGAGGTTTAGACCTGGCATAGAAGATACAATGAGTGTGGAGGAACAAGTGGCACAGCTGGATATAAGTGACTCAGAGTCAGACTTTTCCGAAGAGGAACTCCCTGTGAAAGGAGACTCGGTAACGACGTCAAAGCATATAACCGTGGATAAGGCTAATATCTTGCAAAAATATAGTGATAAAATTAAGACTGATGAGTTTTTATTCAAAAAAAAGCAAATTTCCAAAGATAAAGCGGATAGAGCCACTGTGGAGAATGTTTTGGATCCAAGAACCATTGGATTTATAGTGAAATTGATCAAAAAGGGAACAATCACAAAGATTAATGGTTGTTTAAGCACGGGTAAAGAAGCTAATGTTTATCACGCTATAAATGAAGTTTCTGGTCAAGAATACGCTGTTAAGATTTACAAGACTAGTATCCTAGTTTTTAAAGATCGTGAACGTTATGTTGATGGTGAATTCCGTTTTAAAAATGCTAGATCTCAACATAATCCAAGAAAGATGATTAAAATTTGGGCTGAAAAGGAATTTAGAAATTTGAAAAGATTACATACAATGGGAATGGAAAGTCCTGAACCTATAGATTTAAAATCACATGTCTTAGTGATGGAATTTTTATCAAAAGGTGATGGATTTCCCTCACCAAAATTAAAAGATTATCCATTTGAAGATTTAGATGAAGTCACAAAATTTTATCATTTTATGATTCATGATATAAGGTATATGTTTCAAAAATGTCGTCTTGTTCATGCAGATTTATCAGAATATAACTCAATTGTTCATAAGGGGAAACTATACATCTTTGATGTTTCACAATCTGTGGAACCTGAACATCCAATGAGTTTGGATTTCCTTAGAATGGATATTAAAAACGTTAATGATTTTTTTATGAAAAAGGGGATTGATGTCATACCGGAAAGATTGATTTTTAAATTTGTTATTGAGGATTTAAATACTTTAGGATTAGAAGGTGTTAAGAATGAAGATAAAGAACAGATTTTAGAATTTATTAAAAATATGCCTATAAAGACCACTGAGGAAGAAGCTGAAAATGATGAAATTTTCAGATCATTACATCTTGTTAGATCTTTAAACCATTTGGAAGAGAAGGATTTTGAAAATTTTAAATCTGGGAAAGTTGATACTTTAAAATCTTTAGCTGTTGATGAACATGGTCAAGATGTTAATGAAGATGAAGAAAATGAAGAAGAGAGTGAATATGATAGTGAAGATGAAGAAGATAGTGACGAGGAAGATGAAACTTCAAAGAAGGAATGGGTGGAAAAACCAGTTGAATTGAAAGGTAAAAAACATGAAGATAAAGATGAAAAAAAGCAAAGAAAACAACAGGCAAAGGAAGAGGCAAAGGAGAAAAGGAAAACAAAGATGAAAAAACATGTCAAAAAGAAACTTGTAAATAAAGGTAAATCTAAATAGACATATAGGTGTACAACTCTTTCTCATATAGACATAAATTGTAGAATTTATATAGATCCACCACTTTGATGTTGTCCTACTAACCCAGCCATCTCTAATAATGCACGATCTTCACCAATACTTTGTAAATTAACACCTTGTCTCAACATTGCCTGTTTTTGTTCCCATTCCCATCTTTGATTTTGTTCTTCGAGCTCTTTAGTACCACCACATCCCCAAACTTCAACATTTTGTATTTGGAAGACATCCTCATATTCTTCATCTGTTTGATAATTTGATAAATCTGTTGATTTAAATTCTCCTCCAAGACCTAAATTTCTGAAAACTGCAAATTCTAAAGTGGAATCTATAGTTAATGAGACATTCCCCGGATTATATTTTTTCAAATTATTTTTAATCAAAGGTTGATTACTCCCCGTACCTATCCCTCCTCCCACAGTGTTGAAATAAACAAAATTTTTAGCACTTATTGATGGTTTGAAAATTTTTAAAAAAGGTGATATTTGGAAAATTTGAGTTTGAAAATCTCCAAAAGTATCTTTATTAGTGATTTTCCATGGTTGTGCTATATAAACACCATATGTCAAATTATTACCACCATTTTCTTGTTGTGATGTTAAATCTTTCTTTAATAAGGGGAAATCTTCTTCAAAGTTTTTAAAACGTGGATTTTTAGTTTTCTTCTTGTTTATACGTGAGCCATTAATTAAAAGGATTGTAGGAGCATTCCATTTAAAAGCCTTGGATTCAAATGATCTCATTGAAAACCCTGAATCTGCACCAACATAAAGTTTCCGTATTTTAGAAAATACAAGCTCTTTCGGTAGAAATGTTGATAATAGTGAAAGAAACTCTGAATTTATAAGCTTGGAAGTGGATTCAACGGTTTTGGAATTGGAAAGTTTTGTTATTTCCTCAGTGTCATTAATTGGTTCAAATAGTAAGATCTCTAAAAATGAGGAAAATGGATTTAAGAGGTTACGTGTAATGTTTTGTATTGTATGTTGGAATTGTTGGAAATTAACTTTTGATGTTTCAATGTTTTTGTTATTGATCTCTGGATTCATCGTTTTAACAATGTTTAAGGCATGTACCTTGTATTCTTCAAATTTTTCAAATTCTTTATTATAAACATCCAATTGTTCTTGTGGTTCAAGTCTTGTAGTTATTAGCAAAAATGTAATAATCTCAATCAAGTCTGATGTTGCGATGGATACCTCATGTATAGGTATCTCATCAAACTCATTGACCGCTGGTGTATCTGACCACGAAATCACATTGTTTCCTTTATAATTGATTGTCTGTGTATCTGGATTGTTTTCATATCCTTTATTCTTTTCAGAAATCGACTTCTCTGATGAATTTGGTCCAGGTATTCCTTCCTTTGCAAATATGATGAATATCAATTTTAGGAAATCATAATCTTTCCCCAAAACCGGTCCATACCTGTCAATATTCAGCAACACTATAGATTTTAGCAATCCATCAAAATTTATCCCTGAAATGTCATGGTTGATTAAAGGGAAGTTTGATAGGGCAGTTATAGCGTTATATAGTAGTTTGGATAATCTTGTATGGCCTTCAGGTATACTTAATAATTCTTGAAATTCGATTTCCGATATCAGCTCATTATGATCTTTATCGTGTGCCTTCATGTTTCTCTGTATCGTGAGTAGCTCAATTGGCTTGAATTGCCTTCTGCATGTCTTGGAGAATAACGACACTAGATCTCTGTTTGTGACGGTTCTTGTAGTTGTTGTTGCCGTTGGAGAGCTGGTTGATTGGCCCATGGTGGAGTGATTTTATGGTCTGTTTCTCTGATTTATTTTCAAAAGGTGGTCTCTCAGTTCCCAAGTCAAGCCATCAAAAACGCTCTGAGCAGTAATTCTTCCACTAACAATCAGTCCACCAGCAAAATAACGTGACAATCTTTTAATTTGTTGTTAAATGTCAAATGTTTCTCGTTTGTCATAAAAACCAAACTCGGTAACGCCACTTCTTTTTTTGAGCGGGCCACTTCTCATCTCAGAAAAAAAATTCTGGCTTCGAGTTTAGTACAAGAAGTTGTACATGGAGACATTTCATTGAAAGGTATATCAGACACAAGACAAGATGGCGAAAGACCAGAACAAGCCTAAGAAGAGTGCAGTCACCAAGGATGAGCGTTTCAGCGCAATCCACAACGATCCACGTTTCAGATTGCCAAAAAGAGACGATATTAAAGTTGAGTTGGATGATAGATTCAAAAAATCAGATCTAGAAGCCATCAAGAGGAAATCCAAGATTGACAAATATGGTAGAAAGATTAAGGATAGTGACAAGGACCAGCCTTTCAATAAGTATTACAAGAGTAAGGAAGATGAGAAGAAGGAGAAGAAGAAGAAGAAAGAAGAGTCCGAGGAGTCTGATGAAGAATCGTCTGATAAAGGTAGTAAAGCCGAGAGTGAAGATAATTTGGAGTCAGAAGATGAAGAGCTATCTACTGCTTATTCCAAAGTTGATCTTGCCCGTGGTGAAGGTGTTGCATCTGATGTTGAATCCTCAAGTGATGAATCAAGTTCCGATGAAGAATCTTCAGAAGAGGAGGAAGATGAAGATGAACAAGATGATGAAAAACCTGAAGAAGGTGAACCATCTAAAAGATTTGCTGTTGTTAATTTGGATTGGGATAATGTGAAATCTGTGGATTTAATGGCTACTTTCCAAAGTTTTGTTCCAGCTAGTGGTCATATTGATAATATTGCCATTTTCCCAAGTGAATTTGGTAAAGAAAGAATGCAAAAAGAAGACATTGAAGGTCCACCAAAGGAATTATTTAAATCTAGTAAAAAAGGCAAAAAATCCAAGGATGATGATGAATCTGATTCTGATTCTGAAATTGAAGCTAAAGATTTATATGAAGAAGCTGATGGTGAAGCTGATTATGATCACAAGAGTTTACGTCGTTATCAATTACAAAGATTAAGATATTATTATGCTGTTGTCACTTGTGACTCTGTCAATACTTCGAAAAACATTTATGATAACTGTGATGGTACTGAATTTGAATCCACTGCAAATTTGTTTGATTTAAGATACATTCCAGATGAAATGGAATTTGATGATGAACCAAGAGATTCATGTAATAAGATACCGACAAACTATACACCACAATCGTTTGTTACTGATGCACTACAACATTCTAAAGTTAAACTAACGTGGGATGAAACACCTGCTGAAAGACAAAAATTAAGTTCAAAGGCATTTAGTCAAAGAGAATTGGATGAAATGGATTTCAAAGCTTATTTAGCCTCCGATAACAGTGATGAAGAAGAAAATGAAGATCAAGATTTGAAAAACAAGTATAAGAACTTGGTTGGACAAAGTTCCAAGATTGGTAATAAGAATATTTTTGAAACAAATGGTGATGATGAAGATGATGTTGATATGGAAATTACATTTACACCAGGTTTAGATGATAAGGCTAAGAATGGGGATGATGAGGGACCAAAAGAAGATGAAGAAGAGTCAACAATTGACAAATTGAAACGTAAAGCCAAAGACCGTCGTAAGGAAAGAAAAGATAAGATTAAAGAATTGAAAAGGGAAGCTGAAGAACAAAAAAGAGCTGAAAAGCAACCAAAGGACAAGAAAGGGAAGAAGAAGCAACATGCTGTTGAAGATGATGAAAAGAAAGCTGAACTAGAGCTATTGATGATGGATGAGGAGAATAAGAAACAAAGAGAACATTTTGATTTGAAAGAGTTGATGAGATCTGAGAAGGAGAAATCAAAGAAGTCTAAGCATAGAAACAAGGATAAGATCATCGAAGACGATTTCAAGCCAGACTTGAACGATCCTAGATTCAAAGAGATCTTCACCAACCACGAGTTTGCCATTGATCCATCTCAACCACAGTTCAAGAAGACTGCTACAATGGCCAAGATCTTGGAGGAGCGTAACAAGCGTCGTGACGACAGCGAGACACCGGTGAAGACCACCAGCTCCAAGAAGAGAAAGCAGCCGGCGTCAGAGTCCGACGACGTGAGCAGCCTGGTGCAAAGAATCAAGCGCAAGAGTCAGAAGTAGTTGATGTATATAGATTACTATAAATGTCTCGTCTATATGTCCGTAGATGAAACTTTAGATCCGAGCTCATCGGTGTCGGGATGTTTTCCCGAAATGCGTTATTGAGCAACGTTCGAGGTACAAAAGAGACACAATAGCATTGTTTAAGCTTATAATCCCACCAATTGCTATTAACACAAAGTTACAAGATGGCGCTGGAAGGAAATTACAGAGACGCTTTCATCAAGTGGGCCGTGGAACAGGGCGTGGAGATCGGTGCCAATGTCAGTATCAAGGATTCAGGAACTGGTGGAACAGGTGTGTTTTTCAATATACAAGAACATGTGAAGCAACGAGGCAAAATTGATGAGGATGATTATATTGTTCTGTTGAGAATACCCAAGAATTTAACACTGTCGCTGGATTCTATTGCGTCTGAATTGTTGGAGCCGCAATTGCAATATGATGAAGGTGCACCTGGAAATTATTTGAAACAATCTGCTGTGTTTAAGAATTTTTTGGCACATTTATCTCATAATTTTAACCAGGGGATTGATCCTTTTTTCAAAGGTGGTTTGAATGAAACAAATATCCTTGTGGGACAGATCCAGATTTTGACACTGTTGAAGAAGATTAGAGATCAGATCTTGGAACAACCAGGTATAAGTGATGAATACGGAGCATTTTTACGAAACTCACCATTTGCTGTTTTCGATAGATATTTGGATTTATTGTATCGTACAGAGGTCAATTCATTGAAATTGGACACTTACTATGATATTTATAAGACACAATTCAAGTATAACCAAAGAGAGTATAGATTTATGATTGAAACAGCTAAAAATTTGGCAATTTTCAGTGCTTTAGATGAGATTAAACAAGATTTAGGATTCAGTTTAGAATCTTATATCGATACAAAATTTTTACAAAAAATTGAAATCTCTGTAATTTCTAGAATCTTGGAGATCCCTGAACCTATAAAAGAAGAACCGAGTAAAGAGATTCATAGACACTCTGATGATGAAACTCAAGTGGAAGTACAAGAACAAGTCGTTGGTGAACATGAATCAGATGGGTATGTTGAGGATGACGAAGATGCTGGTACAGAGGACCAAGAGTACGGATATGCAGTCTCATCTACAATGGTCCCCGTGGTGGATTTTGTTAATCATAGTAATGATTTCGTTAATGCCACTTTTGACGTTGATATTAATAATGGTGATGTACTTTTAAAATATAAAAATTCTGCAGAGATTAAAGATCAAGAAGTGGAAATATTTATAACTTATTCAGATTATGAGGATATTTTTAAATTTATCAATGCCTATGGATTTATACCTAAAAGTTCCAAGACAAATCCATTTTATGAACATGCCATCGATAGAGACTATTTATCCTCTTTTAACGTGGAAACAGAAGTGGATGGTAAACAGTATAGTCATAATTTAGGGAATCTTCTTAAATGGTTGGGTCAAGCACCTAATATACAATTTGTTTTGACATATGAAGATGCACAATTAAAAGACGTGAAGCTTAACCTAGATCAAAATTTTATAGTGTTTGGGTTTTCTAAAGGGTTGAAATATCATCATGATAAAGCCATTGAGATAATCAAAACCACTTATGGTGAGGAATCAACTGATCAATTAGCTAAGGAGATTTTAGAATTAGAGGAGAGTCCATATAGTGATTTAGTGGAGACTTATGGAGAGACACCATATACATTTAGAGAAGTTGATGAAACTGTTGATCTTTGGACAATCATTGAAAACACACCAGATGAAGAAGTTGATGAATTGATGATTGATTTTATCAAATTTTTATTACCATATTTTAAATATCGTATTAAAGAATTAGATAATGGAATATTATTACAGGCTAATGATTTTAAATCTATAATTGTTCAATTTGCAATTTTTGAAAGAGAAATATTAACAAAATTTATAGAGATTGCTCAACACAAGGAAACAGAGGAGGAATTTATGGATTTTATAATTGGTGCTGATGAAATTGATACTGAATGGTTGAAATATAGATTAAGACCAAGATATGTATCACCTAGTAAGAAATTAGAATTACAAAATAAGCATTTGGTATCAACTTTTAATCAATTGAATGTTGAATCTGATTAGATGGGGAAAGTGATGATCAATATTGTTCAGTTTTGTTAATAGCATAATAGTACAACGTACAACCAAACTTCATAGCAAATGTAAACATGAAACACTAATTCTTTGATCTTGCCAAGAAGCTAATCACAATTCAATCATAACATAACATGATTTTGGATAAAGATCGGGTGTTTAAACACGGCTTGAAGTTTAAAGTTTATACTTATCACTTTAAAGCCCTTAGTTTCCCAAAATAGAATACGATACTCCTAGATTTCCGTATTCATCTGTTTTACAATCCCAATTCATACCAATGTTGAAATGCTAAAAATTCAAATTGGTACTTAACGGATATAACATTTTGACACACCCAGATTTTAAAAACCATTCACGACAATCACAATAAACAACAACAAAAAAACCTGAGCTCTTTTACATTCAATTCCTATTGATTGTCAAGAGTTTGTAGCACCGTAGCACCCTTGAGCACAATTCATGTGGAGAAGAGTGCTTCTTGAACAGCCAATTCAATACAATGAAAACACACTTTGCATTATTCTGCATAGACATTCACCTTCGAAAAATAGTTGACGCATTCAGGAAAAGCACGATAACTCCACCTCTGAAGCGCATCGAATCTTTCCAATTGGTTATAAAAGCGGTGTTTATAAAAACCTTAAAGTAAACAAGCTTTGGTAAGTTGCACCATTTTTTTTTCAAACATTGTTGATATAAATAAATCAAGAACCCCAGGTTTCCCAGAACTGTTTACATTTTTATCAATTGTTGATAACCACTTCCATTCGCTTAAACCAAAACAATGAAATATCAAATCTTAACTTCAATTATCGCTGCAGCTTCATTAGTCTCAGCTTCACCATCCGCTGAAGCCCTACCATGGGCCAAAGCCAATCCACAAGCTGAAGCTGCTGCTTTTGCCTATGCTGATGCCTATGCTGAAGCTGTTGCCATTGCACATCCAGATCCAGAAGCTTACGCTTTAGCTGCCTCTGCTGATGATTGTGCAAGTATTGCTTGTCATGCCTCTTGTGGATTGTTAATTATTGCCGGTCAAGATTGTTCAAAAAACTCTGCAAACTCATATGAAGGTCCTTATGATGAAAACTGTCTATGTTCTGCAAATTCTGACTTTATCAAAAACTATGATGCTTGTATGGATTGTGGTTGGACTTTATGGAAATACTATGGTGGGTATGTTTCCCAAGCCTTGGCTGCTTGTGGAACTTTATCCACTGAACCAACTGGTACTTCAAGATGTTCCACCACTTTAACTGATAGTTACACTATTGATACTGGTATTCAAGGTTGTTCATACTTGGGTAACTGTGATGAACAATCCACCAAGCAAAGGGCCACCTCGAGTTCTGCTCCTGCATCAGCCACTGCTACTTCTGAAGCTCAATCCTCTGCCGAAGGTACCACTTCTGAAGTCTCCAAAGCTGCTCAAGAAACCTCTGAAGCTTCAACTTCATCTGCTGCTGCTCAAGAACATTCTTCATCTGCTTCCTCTGCCGTTGAGAACACCTCTGAAACAGAATCATCTGCACATGAACAATATTCTTCCGCTTCTGCTGCTCCTTCTGTTGTTGAGGTCTCATCTGCTGCTGAAGAGTCAACAACAGCTTCAGTTGCCACTTTCGAAGGTGCTGCTGTTAAATTGGGCGCTGGTTCGGCTCTTGTTGCTGTCTTGATTTCATTGTTGATCTAGACTATCTTTTTATCTTCTAAGAGGTAATTCCTCTCCTTTCTTTGAATTCTCACGCTAAAAGCGCTCTTTTGTACTTTAAATATAATATACGGTTTTTATGGTTAAAAGTGTTGTAGAAGTTATTTCGTTATTTCTTGTTTATGTTTGTTCCCTTTTTGTTTGGCGCACGTCTTTTTCCAGCACGCGAAAAGCTTCATAAATGCAAAGAAGATCACAAACAACACGTTAACATGATCAGATAGACAAGCTCAGATACGCCAACATGCTACAAAGGCTACTCATCACTGTGCTGGCGCTCTGCCAATTGGCCCACGCGCTGCACTTCTACACCACACCGGGCGACACCAGGTGTTTCTACGAAGGACTACCAAAAGACACGGTGGTTATTGGCAAGTTCGATGCATATGTCAACACAAAGGGCGATAACTACGAGTCTGCCTCGAACTTGAAGTTGGCCATCACTGTGGATGTGAGTGTTCTGAAATAATGGCTTTTGAGCAGTGTACTAACAATAAAAAATAGGAAACATTCGACAACGATCATAGAGTTGTGTCGCAAAAGAGTTCGTCAAGTGGTGACTTCACCTTTTCAGCGCTAGACTCTGGTGAACACAAGTTCTGTATCACACCAAGCTACTCTGACAAGACTACAAAGATCCGTGTGTTCCTCGATTTGGTCTTAGCCGGGGGTGAAACCATTGATAGTAAGAGAAAAGACGAAGTCTCAGTGTTGACTAACAAAGTCAAAGAGTTGAACAACAAGATCCAAGATATCCAAAGGGAGCAGAAGTTGATGAGGGTGAGTTGATCTACATTGAAAGCTATAAGACCCATACTAACAAATCCACCAGGAAAGAGAAGCATCGTTCCGTGATCAAAGTGAAAACACAAACTCCAAAGTTGTCCGTTGGTCGGTGATCCAATTGGTTGTGCTATTGGGTACTTGCGCATGGCAATTACAGCACTTGAAAGGATTCTTCATCAAGCAAAAAGTTCTATAAACTGGGTTTCCAATTAAACATATTCCAATCTCTGTCCAATTTACAAATAACAATTGTAGTCACCTGCTTATATCGCTGTTTCCCTTACCGAATTTAGATTAATAGCGTCAAAAAAAAATTATTCAATTTCTCATCATACAAAGAAGGTCTTTTCTCTTAAAAAATGCAAAAGATATCATGGGTCAAGATTCTGTATTAGAAGAGCTACAGAGTCTCAGAATAGAGAATGAGAGACTCAGAGAAGAATTAAAGTCCAAAGACACCCAAGATGCTGAGAACCATACTCCGACATTATCGGAATTCTCATTAGATGAATACAAAAGATATGGAAGACAAATGATTGTGCCACAAGTCACCATTGAAGGGCAAAAAAGGCTCAAAAATGCCAAAGTCCTGGTCATAGGAGCTGGTGGACTGGGGTGTCCTGCACTGCTATACCTAGCTGGTGCCGGTATAGGAAAAATTGGTATAGTGGATGATGATACCGTTGATACTTCAAATCTTCATAGACAAGTTCTTCATACAACTGATAAAGTTGGTCAACACAAGGCAGAATCTGCTAAATCATACTTGAACAAGTTGAATCCACATGTCCAAGTCGTGACATATCCTTTCAGATTGACAACATGTAATGCATTTGAAATATTTGAACAATACGATTTGGTATTAGATTGTACAGATTCCCCATATTCAAGATATTTAATCTCAGATGTTGCTGTTATAACTAAAATACCCGTTGTTTCAGGCTCGGGATTGAAAACTGAAGGACAGCTATCAATACTTAATTTTGAAAACAAAGGCCCTTGTTATAGATGTTTCTACCCTAAACCACCACCTCCGAATAGTGTCACATCTTGTAAAGATGGTGGTGTTGTCGGTCCAGTGATTGGTCTAATGGGTATAATGATGGCCTTGGAAGCAATGAAAGTGATTATTGGTACTTATTTCAATGGGAACTTTAAACCATTTTTATCCATATACTCAGGTTATGAACAACAAAGTATTAGAACTTTCAAAATGAGAGGTCGTAAACCAGATTGTTTATCATGTGGTGGAAAAATAACAAAAGATGTGATCTTAAAAGGTGAGATTAATTATGCAGAGTTTTGCGGGGTGGTTAATTATAACGTTTTAAAACAAGATGAAAGAATATCAATTCAGGATTATTCTAAATTAATTGATTCAGATCATGTGCTTTTGGATGTTAGACCTGTGGAACATTTCCAAATTACAAGCTTACCAAACTCGGTGAACATACCATTAGATCGTCTAAAGAAAATTGATGACAAGGAAAAACTAGGATTCGATCATACAAAACCTGTTTATACAGTTTGCAGATTTGGTAATGATTCCCAATATGCCTCAAGATATTTGAATGATACATTCAATTTACAAACAAAGGATATAAGTGGTGGTCTTTTCCAATGGTCAAATAAAATTGATCCAACTTTTCCTACATATTAATGAAATGATCTAATACATAATGTCATCAAAATTATATTAATCTCTAATCTCCTAAATGGTCAATGACTAATAGTCCACATGTCGTACCCGCGGCGTACCATTTCCCTGAATTTAAATTCTCATTCCATTTAATTGTATTAATAGAAACTCCTGATGAATAAATATTTGAAAATGGTGGATCCTGAGGAGAAATTGTTTCAACTTCTAAATTATTTGTCAATCTATAAATATCATCATTTTCAGTATATTGTAGTTCCCAAAGATTTAAAATTTTATGTCCTGATAATGCTTGTTTTTGGCTATTTAATAATCTTCTTGCAAGATTTGAAATTTTTAATTTCCCTTCAGCACCACCTGATAATAACATTGGATGTAAATTTGAAATGGCTATTGATTCAGTGGATCCATCATGTTTAACTAAAGGAACGGAAAAAAAAGATGCCCTCACAGGTGTTAATTTTGTCATGTAATGGCCCTCTAGTTGTATAAATGAATATAACTGAGGACTATAAACAGCATCTTTTGATATTGTTCTACTCTTTATTGAAAAATTAACCGTTGTGGAAATTTCCCTTGTTGAAAAAACAGCGGATTGACCATCTGCACATGATGAATGAACCATTGTTTCATCATATTTTGATTTCCCAACTTTTAAAGAAAAAATATAATCAGTGTGTAAAGGGTATAAATATGACGGAGTTGGATCTAATAAATGAAATTCAGCCACTTTACCAGTATTTGTACCACATATTATCCTGTCACTATCCCAATCAAATGTTGAAATTAATTCATCGGGTATAGAATATTCATAAGAAGGTTCCACAATCTCTGAATATTGACCATCCACACCACCATCTAATTTCAAAAGCCTTAGTTTCCCGTCATTAAACACAGCAGACAGAACACCATGTCCTTCATGATCCAGCCATTTCAAGTCCCATGCATTCCCCCAAGGATGGATAAAAGCCTTATATAGTTGAAGATTATTATCCTGTGTATCCAAATGATAAATTAATATCCCTGATGTAAAGCTTTGGCTCCCCAAGACGGCAAATTCTGGGGCAGCTGGGTTTTCCGTTATATCTGTCACTGAAACAGCTAATAACTGTTGACTAGAATCGGAGTTATTGTTAAACCAGGCGATATCTATGACAACACCACCAGTATTTAAGATTATTTTATTAGAACTGTTTGTAATGGTCCCAGGTGTAAGTGATTGAGCCAGTTTGTCTTCATTTATGAAATTGATACTTCTGTCCAGTTTAAACTTGTCTCTGAATTGTGATTCTGTTAATGTGTTGGCAGTTAATGCAGGGATCCCTTGTAATTTTATCGTTGGATTATACTCTTGTAGTAATTCATGCGGGAAATCAAACATTGATGACTCCCAATCCGTTCGAAGTTGCAAAAGCTCCAGAAGTTTTTCGTTATTATCACCAAACAATCTATATAGCTTGTCCTTCATGTTGGTAATATGCTTTGTATTTCTAATATCCTTCCTCTTATTGTTATTTGTAACAGAACTGACAGGAGCTTTCTTTGGTGTTGGGGTGGATTTCTTTGCCTTCTTTGACTTCTTTGGGGGTTCTTCGACGACAAGAACATCTTCTTGCTCAATTTCCTCTTCTTCTTTCTCTTCTACCTCATCATCAGGATGATCACTTACAATGTCATCGTCATCAGAAGACTCATTTTCATTAGCAAAATCTGAAGCATCATCATCCGTGAAATCTTTGGCCGCTGCTTCGGGACCACCAGGAATTTCTCTATAGTTGGCAGCCTTGACGGTTCTTCTTGGTCTTCTTGCTCCGGCCATTTTATCCAAAGAGCTCAATCCGAATTTCGCTAGCAATTAGTTGTTGTTTTATGGGGTTAGTTGATTGTTTACTTTCTTTAAACGCGCTTGATCTTATTTAATTCGATAAATTGTTATGGGACACTCTACTATAGTCTCAATTCACATTTTTCTTTTATAGGTATTTATATAATAATCTTTTTATGTTCTACTCGATTCTATTCTTTTTTCTCAGAGTCCAAGGCATTGAAGGCTTGTTCGAAATCTTCAATCAAGTCGTTTGGATCCTCAGTACCAATGGACACTCTAAGTAGAGTTCTTTCAATATATGGATCAGAGAGCGCTCTCCACTCAATCAAAGATTCAACACCACCCAAAGAAGTAGCATGATGGAAGTACTTAAGCTTGGATGGAAGCTTTTTAGCAGTCTCTGGTGAGTCAACATTGATCGAAAACACTGGGCCGTATCCATTTGGTAGTTGTTCCTTGACAAATGGCTCGGTTTGCAAAGAGGAGTGCTGAATCTTATCCAAGACTTTAAATCTACCTAAATTTTGATTCAAGTACGATACAACTTTTTCAGCATTAGACGATTGTTTCAGTATTCTCAACTCATAAGTTCTCAAGGATCTAAGCAGAAGAAAAGACTCCAAATTTGCAATATTTGTACCCAGATCAATTCTATCATGCAATAATTTATTCTTAACTTCTCGTGACTTGGTCGCAAGAACACCTGCCAATAAATCAGAGTGACCACCAAAGTATTTCGAAGCCGAATGAAGAACAATATCAGCACCAAATTTGAAAGGATCTTGAAGAGGTGGTGGTGCAAAAGTGGAATCAACAGACAAAATAGCACCTTTTGAATGAGCCTTTTCAGCATAATATTTCAAATCAGAAGATGTAGAAAATGGGTTGACTGGTGTTTCTATATGCAATAAATCACCTGGTTGTAATTTGTCCAAATCCTTAGGGTCCAAAGATAATTGGTTTAAACCGTGATTTCTCGTTTGGATATCAATAATTGCATGAACACCATGATAACATTGCCCAAATGCAACTTGCTTTGGATTGAAATGAGTGATTAGTGCATTGAAAGCACTTAAACCAGATGAATACACAATACTATGAGCTCCAAGGATTTTATCAAAGACAGCTTCCAATCTACTAGAATTTGGATGTCCTTCTCTTGAATAGACGTAATCAGAATCAAAATTATCAGGTGGCAAGTCGGCAAATGCGATTAGTTTGTCTGGATCCTCGCTGTATTTGTAAGTGGTTGTGACGTTAATTGGTGGAGCTTTTATAGGGAGTTAGGAGAATTGAATGAGACATTAATGTGGAGCATAATACTTACCAACATCTGTGTTTCTGCTTTTGCCGTCGTCGGCGTGAACAAGTTGGGTTGATAGTCTTGTCATTGATATACTGTTTGTACTTTAACTTACTTTGATTGAGCAATCAAGTTTCTACTTTCTACTTTGTTTTTATCAGGCTGTTGAGGTTTATATACTATGAGTAAAATAATTATGACTCATGAATCATGATCGTAATCCCGTCGTCTAAACCCGCGGCGTTATTATACAATTTCCTTTTAAGCGAGTAAACCCTAAGTAAGAATTAAAACTAAGACGTAGTTAAAACTTGAATGTAAACTAAACGTAACAAATATAATATGAATTCTATAAATCAACTATGTATAAAAATAAGTATAAAGTATAAATGAACGAATAGTCATCCTCTTTCAAATAAACCCTTATATATCTGCTACAGTTTAAACTTTACTTGTGTAACTTAATTGATTGCGAACACGTCTGATACAGATGCAGATGTCAACATGTCAACCGTTGACCGTTGAGCACACAATTATTGATGTTACATAATCACAAGGCACAAGGCACAAGTAACATAAATGGTATACACAACAATGCTAAATTCATTGGGTATATTGAATACAACTATTGTATCTAGAATTTATTCCAAGCCCTTCCACCTTCCATGCTATAAATTGGAGTTGTGGACAAAACTGACTCTCGGTAAGCTGGTGCGTCTATCCCCTACGAACCAACCCTAGCAGCTGATTAAATTTATAATATACGTCTATACCAAAAACTTTGGCGCTATAATTCTCGCTAATTATAAATAGTATATAGGTATTGTAATGTATAATCATGTTTCCTAAACTGGTATTTTTTTAAGATTAATATATATATCAATCGATCGACTAAATCGTAGCTGGCTGGCCAGGAGGTATAGCCCTGGTAGTATCTTTCGATCTACTAGGCCATCCGAACATGACGAGTCATGGTGTCACGGTATGTTGTACCGTAATATGTATTAGTTTTTCTAAATTCGCAATGTTCTTCTACTACTCAAGTCTGGTGTGAATTGTGACGGGACACTCTAACATAATCTCCTACCAAAACACTTTTCACTTTATTTTTAATATATATTTGTGTAATAATCTGTTTATGTTCTACTCGATTCTATTCTTTTTCCTCAGAGGCCAATGCAGTGAAGGCTTGTTCAAAATCTTCAATCAAGTCGTTTGGATCCTCAGTACCAATGGACACTCTAAGTAAAGTTCTTTCAATATATGGATCAGAGAGCGCTCTCCACTCAATCAAAGATTCAACACCACCCAAAGAAGTAGCATGATGAAAGTACTTAAGCTTGGATGGAAGCTTTTTAGCAGTCTCTGGTGAGTCAACATTGATCGAAAACACTGGGCCGTATCCATTTGGTAGTTGTTCCTTGACAAATGGCTCTGCTTGTAAAGAAGAATGGTGAATTTTTTCCAACACTTTGAATCTATCTATATTTTGACTCAAGTACGAAACAACTTTTTCAGCATTAGACGATTGTTTCAGTATCCTCAAGTCATAAGATCTCAAAGATCTAAGCAGAAGAAAAGACTCCAAATTTGCAATATTTGTACCCAGAACAAGTCTATCGAACAATAGTTTATTCTTGACTTCTTGTGACTTGGTCGCAAGAACACCTGCCAATAAATCAGAGTGACCACCAAAGTATTTCGAAGCCGAATGAAGAACAATATCAGCACCAAATTTGAAAGGATCTTGAAGGGGTGGTGGCGCAAAAGTGGAATCAACAGACAAAATAGCACCTTTTGAATGAGCCTTTTCAGCATAATATTTCAAATCGGAAGATGTAGCAAATGGGTTGACTGGTGTTTCTATATGCAATAAATCACCTGGTTGTAATTTGTCCAAATCCTTAGGGTCCAAAGATAATTGTTTTAAACCGTGATTTCTCGTTTGGATATCAATGATTGCATGGACACCATGATAACATTGCCCAAATGCAACTTGCTTTGGATTGAAATGAGTGATTAGTGCATTGAAAGCACCTAAACCAGATGAATACACAATACTATGAGCTCCAAGGATTTTATCAAAGACAGCTTCTACTCTATCAGAATTTGGATGTGCAAATCTTGAATAGATGTAATCGAAATCAAATTTACCAGGTGGCAAATCAGCAAATGGGATTAGTTTGTCTGGATCCTCACTGTATTTGTAAGTGGTTGTGACGTTAATTGGTGGAGCTTTTATAGGGAGTTAGTAAATGAATGGTACATTAATGTGGAGCATAATACTTACCAACATCTGTGTTTCTGCTTTTGCCGTCGTCGGCGTGAACAAGTTGAGTTGATAGTCTTGTCATTGCTATTATATTTGAAAAGATTGACCTAAATTGCACAATTTAGTTGAAGTTTACTAATTCGATTGTATCCTGGTTGTTCAGGTTTATTTATATATTAGTCTGTAAATCCGATCGAGTGGATGTCGCAATATCATGTTCGCCAATATTTCACAGAAATGTCTTTAATACAACCGAAAATTTTAAGGAAAAGAAACCTTGTCACAGAAGCTCATTTCACCGTTTACACAATCGAGTTTAAATGGATTAGACTAAGTTTAATACTGATTTATCAGAAGTTTTAATCAATCTAACAAGAAAGCCATAGTTAAACGCCCTCGGTTTATATCGCCAGCCGGAACTCAATGGTTTTTGACGCGAAAAAGTGTTTTGATTAACATCTCATCACGTCCTTAATTTAGCTGATATCCAAATAGACCTTACCCAATTTTCTAAGCACACTTTCTTTCGTGTCTCTTACTGTTTCGCTAGCATATGCAAACACAGACAACAATATGACGAGCTCTGATGTTGAGATTGTGGATGAAAAGCCCATGGAGATTGTGATATCACTGGACTCTGATAACGAATCTGATGACTTCTTCAGTGAAGCTGATGAAAGACATGAAATTATAGAAATCGATGAACCCTTGGGGAAGTCGAGCAATGTGCCCAGTCCTATACCTGATGGCCCTGAGACATTCGCTGAGGAAAGCGCTGAGAATGCTGGCGCTAAAGATAATGGTGATGAGATACCTATAGAACTCAATTTAAACAATCAATTAGAGAAGGAAGACACAAAGAATAGTATACGACAAAGCACGTCTCCAAAGAAGACAATCGCTAACAGCAGAGAGTACTGGCTGAGTCTGTCGAGTGAACCAAACTCTGAAATTGATGTACCAGCAGATGAAGGAAAGAAAGTAGATGATAAAGAGATACAAGCTGCTTCAGGTCCAACGCCACAGGAAAAAATGGAACAGCAGAGTTCTCAGAAGTCACATATAGATTCGAAGGGCCCTGGTGCTGAAGATGTGCCTAATTCTGAAGCTGATACTACTTCACATGTTGAAAGGGCCAGTGAGTCTGAAGTTCGATCTGGTGCTACGGCCGAATCTGATCAACCTCAAGGTACAAATGATGACGGCAAAGTGGAGGATAAAGTTCCTGAAACCCATGAAGCTAATGATAAAATTGTAGAAGATGTTTCTGATGAAACGAATAAGGAAGCTCGAGCTTTTCCTGAAAATGAAAGTACCGAGAATGAAGTACTCAAGAAAATTAAAGCTGCTGATGAGGCCACTTTGAAAAGACTTGAGGAAGGTCGAAAACTTCTGCAATCACCATCAGGGAATCCGGTGGAACCGGGTGTTAAACTCACAGATCAAGAAAGAGCTGAACTTGATAATATAATAAAGAGGAAAAATGAAGCGCTAGTAACTCCAAATGTGAATGAAGGTGAAGAAACTTCCAGTAAGCCAAAATCACCAATAAGGTCACCGGATAAATCAACACCAAATACTGTGCAAAATTCACCATTAAAACCATCCCAACAGTCTCCACCAAAGCCAACTGCAAGTTCACCTGCAAAATCAGCAGAAAATGCTGAAACAAAATCAAGAGAAACTTCAGCACCGCCTAGACCCCAAAGAATGGCCATTGAGGACGATTTCTTCTCCATGAGCTTTACACCAACGATACCCGAAGTCAAGAAGAAGAAAAAGAAGAAGCTAAAGAGAAAACTATCAGAAGAACCAAAAACGTTGCCAGATGTGTCTGATACAATTGTTAACAGACAAAATTCCATTGGTGCCTCAGGAAGTGCATCTGAAAGTAATGTTAAAGAGAATGATCCTTTAGTACAGGGTATACAGGGAACCCCTAAGAAGAAGAAGAGACAGACACGTCCTTTGACACCTCCGCCAATTGATGATGCCGTGTTTAAAGAGGTATTCAATCAAAAAATGCAAGAACAAAGAGGACGTTCACAATTTAATGATTATGATGATACCATAATGGATGAAGATGATGAGTACAAAAAAAGGCTTGAACAATTGAAAAAAATTAGGGAAAGTTTTACAGAAATTGGACAAGATAGTTCAAAAGAAGCCTCTGAAGAGGTCATATCGAGAAAATACATTTTGCATATTACTTCATTTTTACCAGGAAGTGCAAATCATGCTTTGGATATTAATGTTAAAGGTAATAAAAAACTTCATGCTGTTATAAGCAAGACTTTAAAATATTTGATAGATCTTGGTATTGTTCCAACTCCATATGTGCCTTTATATCGTCTGGATAATGTTACCTTATATTGGAATAAAATGATAATTCAAGATTTCATGAGACCTGATTCATTAAACATCACTGCCCCAATTACTGGAGAACCAACAGTTATTGAATTAGGATTATATACTAAAGGACAAGCTGAAGAAATTGAAAGATTAAGAAGATTAGAACGTTTAGAGAAGTATAGAAACTTTGAACAAAAGGAAGCTAAAGAAAGAGAAGCTGAAGCTGAAAGGGTAGAAGCTGAAAGAGCCTTGGCTGAATCTGATAAAGAAGATGATGATCCATTTAAAGATGATGAACTTTTCAAATCTATACAACAAGAAGCACCAGCGGAAGCTTCAAGAGAAGCTAGTGTGAATAAACAGGAAGAGGAAGAAGGGTTTTTCAAGATTGGATTGAAAGGTGATGATAACAAGAAAATTATTGTTAAAGTTCATGCAGAGACTCAAATTAGTAAATTAGTTGAACATTTTCTATCTAAAAAGGGTCTCCCACCAACAACAAAAGTCAAATTGGTGTTTGATGATGAAGACCTTGAACTTGATGGTACAGTGGGTGATACTGAGCTTGAAGATGAATTTACAGTGGATGTAATTATACTTAAAAATTGAGTATATGATGCTTATGAACAATTCGTGAATTTGTAGGCGCAACACATTTTTGCTACGCCTAATTTTTTTTGCCTCGATTTCAAAATTTGTACGTGTATCGCTTTGGCTTTATGTCACAAAGTAGATCAAAGGGTCTTTTTTCACCTATTGAATTCAAATTATCAATTATAAAATGTTTGGGAAGTCACATGTGCTTCAATTATTTATAGCGCTCTTGTGTTTGCAAAGTGTGAGCTGTTCAGTTCCAATAATTTTATATTCACATTTATTGTAAGTTTTATTTCAATGTCATTAGAGAGTTTTTGAAATTAACTATCATCAGAGTACCTAAATTACAAGCTTATATCAACAATTTCAAACATTTGGAGTTCCCAATTGAAAGATTGAACGAAGTCACCAAAAAGATAATTGAACCATGTACATCCGATGCATATGTATTGGTAAACCAACCGGGTCTTACATTAGATGATTTACAAGATCCTAGTTTATTCAAATTTTTGAGAACTTATATGCTAATGAGTTCCACGTTAGGTGCAATTCCAAGGGGTGAAAAAGCTGTTGATTTTGATGTATTGGAGGATTTTACAATTAGTAGATGTCGTGCACAGAAAGTTGAAGTTAATGGATTTGAAGAAGTGCCGACTTATATTGATTCCAAGACTAGATTGATTAGAATAGATCTTCCAAAATTACCTGAGGATAAAGAGTTGAGAAAAGAGGCATTGTTGAAAGCTGGTGAGTATATTGGGATTTCACCTATGGCTTATGATTACTAACTATTATGCAGACGAGTCACTAAGACATACATTAAGAAAACTACCATCACCACATCATACATTAATCTATACTTCTCTTGAGAATAACAGATACTTGAACAAACTTGCTGAGAAAAAATATGAAAAACTTGACATTTTTGAAGATATCACAAGAGAACCTACCAGACAGTACGAAGTGGAGAGAAACATCAAAGATAAGAAAGTGGAACCATATTTCCATGAAAAGAGAACAGGATTATTGGATAGAACCAAATTAGAACCTCCTAAATTCCTAGATGCTGATTTTCTCATTGAAAATGAAATGTTGGTTATCGGGATTGTCGGAATAACGTTGACATTGATATTACACCAGAGTATTAAACTGTTGATATTCTTGCTCAAGAGGGCTTTCTCTTCAAAGAAAGTCGCAAAGGAGAAGAAGGAGAAATAAATGGAATTGGCTGCTTATATATTTCAGTTTATGTAGAATTTGAATTCGCGAGAAAGCCGGTATCAGCGTGGCTGTATCGCGATTTTCTATAAGTACTAAAAGGATAGAAATTAGATGAGCTGTTTGATATAGATCAACTCGAGTGGATAATTCACAGAAACAAAATGTCATTCAAAGACTTGGATGTTGACTTGGAGTCACAAAGATCTTACACGGACTCTCCAGAGTTCGATAACATAACGGACGAGGTTTCAAACCAACTATTGGATGTGAACAACAACTTGGTAACATTGAGGAAATTTATAAGTTCTTTAGAAACCAGTAATAATGATCAAAACAGGGGTAATTTAAACCATAAATCTGTTAGATCTATTGATACGATAACAGACTTGTTCAAAAGTCTAGGTTTGCTAAGTAGAAGGATCAATAATTATGATGAGTTGAATCCTTCTCAACAGTTCACAAAGGAGAAAGTTACAAGAGAGATTAAGTCTTCATTAGATGAATTTCAAACATTACAAGAAAGATTCACAGAGATTACTAAAAAATTGAATGAAGAAGCTCGTGCAGCCTTAGACCAAGATCAGGGTGTTAGTGTTGAGAATAATCATGAAGCGCAACAGGATCTTGTGCTAGAGAGAGATGTTATAAACACTGAAGAATTCGATTATCAACAAAACTTGATACGGGAAAGAGAAGAAGAAATTGAAAACATTGAGCATGGGATCACTGAACTTAATGAAATATTTACGGATTTAGGTGCTATTGTACGGGAGCAGGGTACAATGGTGGATAATATTGAATCAAACATATATGATATCTCTACATCGACAAGATCAGCTGCTGGTGAACTATCTAGGGCACTTCACTATCAGAGAAGATCTAGAGGGAAATCTTTTTGTTTATTGGTCATCCTTAGTGTGATTTTAGTTGTTGTGTTATTGGGTATCTTTTTAGGTTAGGTTTACAAATATATAATTCTTGTTGAATAAATTTTATTTTAATGGTATGCTCCATATGTTTACATTCCCATCATCACCACCAGTTATCAGATTCTCACTATTTGAGTCTGTATAGCTTTTCCCCCATTGGACACTATTGGTTTCAAATACACCATGGACCAATTCTCTTTGTGCCACTATTTTCCAATGACTTTCACCTTCAATCACTTCTTCTTGATAAATCACCAATTTACCATCTGATCCAGTACTGGCGATTCTTCCTGATTCTTCACTCCAACTCACAGAGTATACAGCTCTTCCATGTGCTTGAGGCAATGTGTGCTCCAATTCCCAAACTTCAGTAGCATCACTTCTAAATGATTCACTTTCTTCATTCGAAGTTCTTTTCCAAACTTTAACAGTACAATCATCACTACCGCTAACTAGTCTTGTTGAGCTTTCACTTTTTTCGAAATCCGAGCACCACACTGTACCTTCATGACCACTCAATTGTGCAACACATGTCCAGTCGTCATCGTCTTCCTTCCAGAGCCTTATAGTATCATCATATGAAGAAGAGGCTAACATATCTTCAAAAGGGTGCCAAACAACATGTTTAACATCTTGTGAATGTTCTTGCAGCACACTGATACATTCAAATTCCTCATTGGCATCATCAGCTTCCCATATCCATATACTCTTATCCCTTGAGCAGGAGGCAAGGAAATATCCATCTTTAGACCAACAAACACCTTTGACCTCGTTTTCATGTCCTTCAATCACAGCGAGTAATGACCATTCATCATAGTCTTCGCCCCACACGGAGATGGTGGAGTCAAACGATCCACACGCCAGAGACGGGTCGTCACCAGTGGGTTTCCAAGCAACAGATCTAATACTTCTCTTGTGTGTATCGTCGAGCTCTGCAATCTGTTCAAATGTGTTGAGGTCGTAAATCTTACATATCTTATCTGTGGACACAGTGGCCAGCAGTGGCAGCTTCTTGTGGGCAGAGACACTCCACACTTTGTCCCTGTGTGCGCTGATGGCCTTGACAAGCTCAATCTCAATGGACATCTCTGTGCTTTTCCTGGTTTTCTGGTTGGTGATGGTAATTTAATTGTAATCCAAAAAGCTTTATATTTTTCACATTCGCGGATAAATCCAAGGTATTTATTTTCAGATCTCAAGTTGATAAAGGAAAACAATGAACAAATATCATCACACCAAAATGTCGCTCGTTTTAAGTAGAAACAGGCTCAATGCTGTCACTGTGCTGAGGAGGCTGTACAGCTCCAGTGGCAAGGGAGGTCTTCCTGAGAACCCAGAGAAAAAGAGGCCAGAAATCCCGAAAGCTGGGGCTAATCCGATGCCAGATTTACCTCAAAGGGATCAAATATCAAATAAACCAGCATATCAACCCAGAGAAAACTATCAAAGGGTCAGTTTTGAGTATCCAACGGAATCAGCTACGAAAAGCTCTACGAATCCTCATAAGTTGAGGAAATATTTCCCACATTTTGCCCTGATTTTCGGTGGGGCATGGGCTTTATATACAGCTAGTTATTTCATCAAGGATTCACATCCAACAGATTTTTTAAATCCAGATGAATTTATTCCATTTATAGTGACAAATAAGGCAGAAGTGGATAAAGATCATTTTTTCATTGAATTGACACCAAAATTTCAAGATTGGAAAAGAAATGAAAAATTTGAACATGATAAAATTTGGAATGGTCGAAAGATTTGGTCAGTAGAGATTAAACAACCACAAATTATGGTTGTAAGAAAATATACACCTTTACCCTTATCAATTTTCCAAACTGATAAAAACTCAACTCCAATGATAAATATTCAAAATCCTGAAGAAGATCATGGGAAATTAGTTTTTTATATCAAAAAATATGATCAAGGAGAAGTTGCTAGATGGATATCTCGTAAACCTATTGGATCTGAATTAGAACTTAGAGGTCCATATATTGAATATGAATTCCCAACTTCACCAAATGATGTTATTGAAAGACCTCAAATGAGTAATTTACCAAGTACTGTTTCTATTGACCCAGAATTTAAATTAAAACCTGATAATTTGGCATTTTTCGGTGCTGGTACAGGTATTGCACCAATTTTACAAGTATTATTATCACCAAATCCATTTAAAGGTCATGTTAATATTTTTTTCTCTAGGAAAACAGAATTAGAAACTCCAATACCTAGATTATTATATTTTTTAGAAAAATTAGATCGGATTACTATACATCATTTGATTAATGAACAAGGTTTAAGATTAGAATCTAAATTAATTCCATCACCAATTGCATCACATTTTAAAACATTTCAAGATCAATTACTGAAAACTAGACAAGAGGAACAAGAAAAAATTCAAGTAAAATTAAAACAATTGAAAGAAGGTAAAACTACTTTTAATTCACAAACAACCCGAAAATCCATATCTAATCAGGTATCAACTACTAAATATAAAACCGTTATGGAAAAATTAGCAGTCGAGGGTAAACCTACTCATGAATCTCCATCTATTGCACTTGTTTGTGGACCTGATGGATATGTTGATTATGTTTCCGGTCCAAAACCATATGAAGGACAAGGTCCAATTGGTGGATTTTTAAAAATTCATGGATGGGATGAAACTAATGTATTTAAATTATAATAACAATTTAATAAATAATACAATGATAATAGATGCATGAAAATAATTAATGGGAAATGACATGAGAAAAATATGCTAATATATATGCAAATGCAATGAATAAATAATTATTCAATTTTCCTTTGTATCTCTTCGTATAGGGATTTTAACACCTTGAGATGCGAAAACACGACCTAATTGACTTGAATCCACAACACCAGGAAATTTTTTTGCACTAAATACTTTAAAAGAATCACTAAATATTGCAATAGTTTCATCAGTTTTCAAATCAACAAATTGAAATTTTAATTTAAATTCACCTTCTATACGAACTGATAAATCATGTAATATGAACCATATACCTTTATTATTATTTTCATCAAAGAGTTTAAATGCATTAATAACTAAATTTCCAATTAAATTTCTTGTAGGGATATCACCTATACTCTCTTCAGATTCTGATCCACTTGAATGTCTTTGTTGTAAAATTGGTTGTTTATTGATTTCTTGATCTTTTAAATTTGTATCTATTGGTGATGTTGGTTGTGATGATTCTTCAGTTATAATGTTTTGATTTAAACTTAAATCTTCCTTTCCATCAAAAGACCATAATTCCACCACTAGAACAAATGAACTTATATCAATATCTTCAACATCAATTAATTTATTTGTTTCTTTATCAAATACTGATAATTTTATAAAAGGTGGTGGTGAAATTTGTCTTCTATCTTTATCACCTAGTCCACACATACGTGCACGAATCGGTTGTTGAACAATATCTAGATCAAATTTGTAATTCCCAGTCATTATAGATTATAAATTAAATATAAAATGATCATAAATGGCAGTTATGTTTGATTTAAATAAATTCTGATCTATGATTTGAATTTAATGTACAATATGTGATCTTGTTTGCTTGTTGAACCGCTTAAAGTAAATTTAATTTAGTCAATAGTACAGATATAATTGTAAATGTTAAGTGAATTAAAAATAATTCTTGGTAATTTGAGATGAGGTGAAAGACAAGTATAATCTTTGCTTTAATGTGAATACAATAATTCTCGGGGACCCACCAAGATTATATACAATTGTTGACACCAAAAATAAAGTGTGCATAATAGAGATTGCAATTCTTTTCTTTTAATAGGCGTTATAGAATTAAATCAACATTTTTGCTAATGCACAGCAGATGAAAAGTAAGTGAATAAATGCAAAAGACAAGTAGTCAACGTTTACGTAGTTTAAGTTGTGGTTCAAAGTTTGGGACTAGGCCCGTGGCCGCTAGGCGGGTGGCTAGGCGGGAGCGTTAGGCGGGAGCGTTAGGCGGGAGCGTTAGGCAGAGAATCTTCCAAGTGTCTGAGCCAAGCGCAGAGAAGCAGGTTGAGCCTACGCTAGAAGTTATCAGCTGAGCTCAGACAAGTTATGTACTTCTTATCATGTGTAAATTCAAATTTTAGTGGGAGATATGATTTAATGTGATGACTTCAATAGCCTAACTTTTACTTTAAAATGCCGGAAACAGTATGGGAAAGTGCAAGTATGACTAGGTAATGCTCTGGGGAATGGAAATTAAAGCTGATGTCACCTAAAAGACTCTATTGAATAAAATGAATCATGATCATTAACTATCAAGACCACAGACCCTTGACCTTCGTTCGAGAATCTTCTAAACTGCCCTCCGAAAATCTTTTTCATGTACTTCGGGAAGGTACAAGTTTATTGTTCATTTCCAGGCAGATTTTTGCTTTGCTCAAGTGGGTTTTTTTTTGGCCACAGAATTGTTGTAAATTGATATGCTTGAAAAAGTATAGCGGTTAAAATTAAGAGTTTTTGCGGATACAATCGAGTTTATTAGCGAGAATAACAATTGTATTATAAATGTACTTGGTTCCATAAATTTAAACCTCAACGTTATTCCATCTCATGTTTGTATTACAAAAATTTGGTGAAGGTTTAAGTTTGCAAGGCCCAGAAATAAAATGCAGACGATCAAAATATTTGCAGATTTCTATTTGCCTGAAAACTATAGTTAAAATACTCGGGAATCTAACGGGCAACTGGACTGTTACAAAGTATTGTTAAAGTGTATAACGATAAAAGTCAACTTTAGGATATAATTACATACTAATCCGCATCTCACATATCTAAATTCTTGAACAAAATTAAACCGGAAACATATTGTCGCACAAGTTGGCAGATCTCTTTAAAGCTGAACAGTGACGAATCTATCTGATAAGTCTTGCCTACATATTCTTAGACAATATTTCATCGTACTAATCATGTGTCTCAGTCTATTTGTCATTTAGGTCTGATAATTATTCATGAGTAATAAAACTCTGTGTACCTCATATAATTCGATATCTCAAAGATAAGCTTAAAACAATAGTACTTGTACACGTACATATAATTTGTCAATTTCTACATACTTGACCACTCAACAGACTAATGTAGTCTCATAATTACATTACAAAATAAGGCCTTGTTAATCCTTTGAATTCCTATAAATAATAAGACACGTACATATTCGAGAATGATCATAATACGTAAGGCATCTCGGTAATCAACATATGGTTTTAATTTTGCATATAAAAATTTTCTTTACCCATTTTAAATAATTTCGCCATGGGCCATGGGTATTGGACATCAACATATATCAACTTAATTTGGTCCAGATCTAACATTAATCATGTACCTAGTTAAAGAACTGCCTTATGGTACACGTTTATACCGAGGATAATTCATCAAGTGGAATTAAAAGGTGAATAAAAATAGATCGATGTACTCGGTGAACTAAAGACTGCCGCGTATCTACAAAATAAAATTTACCTGCATTTACCACTATGCGGCAGTCTCGAGTAAAATAGTATACCCATATAGCTTCATCAAAAGGATAATGATAATTGTTGAGCCAAATATTATGACTTAAAAAGTAAAAATCTTTAGTACTACCATCATGTAGTATTTAGTATAGTGTTTATGTTGATCTGCCGGGCAAACCCGAAATTTTCATGAAATGATCTCGGCCGAGAGATTGTTGATGTTAAATATAACGGTTTGTTTTGTTGAATGGAATCAATTGAAAAAGTAATTTTGAACATATCATTATATTAGTTTAATTCTTAATAAACAATATAAATAGTCAAAAGTTCAATTTTAAGGGATTTAAAAATTTTGTAATTTTAATAATATAATTATATTATGAAATAGAGGACCTAGTAAGTTTTAAATTAATTTTAAATGCTTCAAAATGACAAAACTTCAATTTTTATATATAATAATCTTGCAAACTCGAGGATTCAAATTATTGCATATAATAGAGCTCTGAAATTTGAGCATCAATTATAAATAAAATTTAGTATTACAGTAACAAATTATTGAGATATTTAATAAATTATGTTAATCAGTGGGATTATATAAGCATTCAATTAAATAGTCCGCCTATTTTCGAGTGAAAGAAAATTAATCTAGCCGTTGAATTTTGACAGTAATTAAGAAAATTTATTTAATTATAATTGAAGTGATTGTGAATTTCAATACTCTATAGCTCATCCTTAATATCGTTCTTAATGGTCAAATTATTGAACGTATATACATTTAGTAAAGATTAGAAAAGTTAGAGTACATTATTAGGAAAATCTAATTGATCATATGGTATATTTCAGCCATGGCATATTGTAGAGCTAAATTATAAATTCATGGCTCATATATCCACAGATTATGATTGTCTCGTATATCTAAATCACAGTTGATATATAAACTCGAAAATGATACATAAATCGAATGACGTTTGGTAATATATCAGATTAAGGCTATGCTTACATGATATCATGATTCTGCAAAAGAAGTCCATGTGTATATGTAACGCAATTCTCGTGAAAATATCAACAGAATTTTTCTTGATCTCATATGCATGCGAGAAGTCTTTGCATTGCAATATTAAGAGAGCTTAAATTTTAAAACTTTATTTGAAGCCAAAAGGCCAATCTTTAATAATTGGTTGATTCAATTGATTATTAAATAAGATATAAAACTAATCACTTCTGCTCAATCTTTCGAGGTTATACTTATCAAATTGTTTAAAGCTAGTTGTAGCTTGTACTTACCTCCACATAGAACTACATTAGTATGATTTTCATTCAATTTGAAAATCTAAAGAAAAAAACACTGAATTTTGCATATTTCTCTAGATATTCTTTCAAACCGTTGACGTGTTGAAAAACCTGACTCTTGTGAGATGCCCTTGACGGCGAAGATAACTTCCCAAAGCGCCTGAGGTCAAGCTTGCCATAGATCAATTGATCTTTCAAGTCTTTGAGACTCGAACGGTTCAAAATTCAAAGATACGATTGTGCAGCACTTCCGCAAGCAAGACTATGCACGCTGTTTTCGTAGCGATTGACCTCTGCAAGACTTTGAAGTTGAAGCTAAGATCAAGACTTTGCCTTGGACCTGGCTCTGATTGACTTTGACTTGTATATAGCTCAAAAGGTGAATTGTAGCTTGTAATCTATAACAAATAAGGATGATTGCGGAACTTTAAAACAAGAGTGTTTAAAGTTGCTAGACTACATACGGGAATTGCTCTAATTGGATTATCATGACTAGTTTAAAATCGACATTTGGAGCTATAAAATGGTACAACTTCTGAATGCTTTGAGAGAAAACACCAGAGTTACAGAATCCCGATCAAAGTTCCAAGTTTTATCTTTCATCGATTGTTTCGATGTAAAGTCTTCGGATATTGGTTATAAATATATGTATCTAATGCTTGCTCATAATGAGCCGATCAACATCAAATCCTGTGTTTAAACTTTAATATCTTGAGGCGTAATGAACTTAATCCCTGATGCAACAGATCAAGTTTAAAATTGTATTGAAATATCCAAGCTCAAATGTTCAATGGTTCACTTCTATTAAAAGATCCTCAAATCAACTGCAAGTTGAGCTCAAAACTTTGCTGCCCGCAGAATCATAGCTCTTGAAAACTTTGGCCAGATCTCGATAGACCAATCCTAATTTAGTTCAACAATTTTGCGAGTTGATTAAAAGCACAACAAATAATGGATATTTCATATTGGACAAATAGTATTAATTGTTTCAAATAAATTTGAGGTCCAATTTATAAAGTTTTTTAGCTTCATCAAAATATGCATTATTGCTTATTATACCTCAATTGACTTAAGAACTAATACATATGAAAGCCTTGTACCTTGAAAAAAAATTGAAAGGACGCCATGATACCCCAATGATTCTTTAGATCACTAAATTTTCCCTTTTGGAATACAATCCATTTTTTTGGATGGAATCGTATCAAAACTATTGAAGCATAGAGAAAAATCATAGGATATCATTCAACTTTCACACTATATGTTACCAATGTATGAATGAATTGGAATCAAAAAGCAACTTATCCATCTTCCTTGAATTCACAGATAAACAAACCTGAATATCAACCCACTTTATATATGCCTGAATTTGAATGGAATAAGATCAGAGAAGTTAATATCAATATTCAACATTGACAACAAATCTGATCTACTCATCATCATAATCCCCTGTTATTTCATCATTCCAATATAATATTAACAGATATTTCAGCTATTGAACCCATATTAGATCAGCTTCTTAACAACCACCATTATCACAGTCCAAATAACAACCACCGTGCTACTTTCTAGAAACTGGGTTCTTTGATATAGATCTGATAGGATAATCCTTCATTAGTAAATGATTATCAAACTTAATGTTTAAAAACTTTGTCATTTCTGAAGTTTTTTGATGTCAATTATCACCAATTTTCAAATAACCATTTTTGTCCAACTGACAAACTTGAACCAATGGAAAGCAAGATGTCACTTATTCATAAAAGGGCTTCCTTGTGGAACATAATCGCTGCTCTATGGATTCATTACTTAAAGCTCCAGTCTTTTGACAAATTTGTAAAATTATCAAATTCGAGACTAGGAAATGACTGGGAAATGGAAGCCTTCGGTGAAGCTTCTTTTGCATACAACTGTTTAGCTGTGAAAGATTATCTATGATAAAGTGACATATTGATGCTACATAATTGATAATTCATTAATATTTACATTCTATTACCCAATCTATATACATATTATTTAACATAGCGTGAAAATCATTAAATTTTTTTTTTATAATTGATGAATCTCGATATAACCTGACAGTGGATCCAAGATTTCCACTTTAAAATTCTTTAACAATGAACCAACAGCTGGTGGACGACCATCACGAGAAAGTTTTAATTTAACGAAAATACCCAATTCCACAAGACTACCAGAAACATAACGTCCCAATGGTCTTGTCCATGTTAAGAAAGTTAAATTCAATGGTTCCCCTGAATTGAGTTGTTTCTTAATATATTGTGCACAGTAGTACAAATTGGCATCTCTAGAGGCACGTTTCAAAATATCATTTCTAGTCTCAACATGAAGTGCAATGTTTAACATTTGTTCCTTCGAGAATGAAGATGGTTTCCCATTTGCCATATTATGGAATTGCCAATGATTTATTAAATCACCAAATCTTCTTAAAGGTGAAGTCGATGGTGCATAAGTATTAGATGCCAACATTTGATGCTTAACTGCGTTTGGTGTATAAATCGCAGGAATCATGAATCTAATAGCAGTTGAGATATCTTTAACACCTGGATAAATACCATTTATCTTGGTCATTTTATTCAGTGTAGGAATAACCTTAGCAGCTGATCCTTCTAATTGGGCAACTTTCATACCTTTATAAATACCTGGATATTCTCTCTTATCTAGTACATTCCCACTGATTGTATTTGCCATAATCATCATCTCAGAAACTAAAAGTTGTGAATCTGTTGGGTTTTGTTTAGAAAATGCAATATCATAACCATCCATAGATTTATCAATATATGTTGAATCACAATCTGCTTTCCCCTTGTTAACAATACGTGAAGTGATATCTAATGCTTCACCGAAAATAACAGCACCATTATCCACTCTGATTTTTCTTAAAACTTTAGCAGCGTTAAATAAATCGCTCAAATCAACTTCTTCTTCTGTCAATGTATCTCTTGATTGATTCTCAATTTTCTTCAATGTGGCATCAACAGTGTTATAGGTATATTTAGGAAATTTGGAAACATATGAAGGATTAACTTCTGCTTTTGAAAGATCAATTTTTTCAGTTTTTAAATTTAATGGGACTGAAAACGTTATAGCTCTTGTCTTTTGACCTTCAATACCCAATCCAGATATATTAACCAATGACATTGGTAACATGGCAGATATCATTTCAGGTTGATAAGTGGTAAATGCTCTACTGAATGCAATTTTGGATAAAGTATCCTCTGGTTTTAAATAAGATGCAGGATCAGCAATATGGATATGAAGTTTAACGGCATCTTTATCTATTCTTTCAATGGATACACCATCATCAACTTCATGTGCTGTTTCACTATCAATACAATAAACTCTCATATCATCAAAGTTTTTTCTAACATCCTTGGAAGGGTCATAATTCTTATCCAATAGATCTTCTGATAAATCATAATATTCTTGTTCACGATCAGCTTGTAGCGAAACATTTTTATTTGGAAGACATAGATTAGCTGAAAAATGCATAGGATTTGTTAAATCAGTATTTATATACCCCAAATCCACCAATAATTCATAAACACCAGTTTTAGTCACATCTTCGGTTTTATGACGAGTTTGTAATTTCATCAATTGACAAATAACATTTTCTGAGACTGCATCTTCAATATTCCCCACGGCATACTCTTTAAGTAAAAAGAAAACATCTTCATATTCTTTTGGAATTGAATTTTCATTAGAATCAATAAATTCTGCAATGGATTTTATAATGGATGGATCAGATTTTAAAGACTCCACAGTGTTTTCTATCTTATGAATATAATACAATGGATTAACAGTAACAGAGATTGGTAACATGGCACTTCTAGAAGAATATGATGTTGACCATAAAGTCTCCTGTTTCTTTAATGCCAAGATTATAGAATAAAGGAAAACAATATCAACTTCACCGGTTTCACCAATGTTAATAATATCTTTACCCAATTGTTGATCGTTATGAATTTTAAAATCTGAACTAATCTCTGATGAAAAAAGTTTTGACAAACTAACATAATAATCCTTTGGTATAGATGTACTCAACGCTTTTTTCACAGTATCTAAATCTAATTTTTGCACTGCATTGTAAAGTTGGAAAAGTGAGATTGGTGTTGGTCCTTGACTTTGAACAAGACGATGTATAACTTCTAATTTTTGTGAAACATCAGGTAACATGGTCCATGCTTGATTATTAATGTTCACCAATGGTGTAACAATACATTTTCTTGCCAATGGATTTACGTTGAAAACTTCATATTGTTCATCAACTGTGGTCTTAACACTTCCATACCCTGAGGATTCAATATTTGTCTTTTTGACAATATTTTCCACCCATAGCGATGGAATCAATTTGGGTATTCTAAGTTTAAATTGTCCCTTTTCAACAAAATGTAAAGTACCTTTACGATCCATAACTGTGTATCTAGAATCATCCTTTCTTGATGGGACTTGCACAATGACACTCATAACAGATTGATTTAAAGATGTATGAAATTCAACAGCATCACCAATTTCTAAAGGATCAAAAAGATCTTGCACTTTAATTGTAGATCTAGGTTTACCACAGAATTTTTCCAATATTTCAAAAATATTCATCTTTTGCCAGTCTTCAAATCCTGTATCTTTAGTGATCTTGGTCTTAAGTGCTCCCATCCAATCGTATGACGGAAACTTGAATTTTGTTTTGTACCTTTTAGTTTCTTCTTCAACAATCTGATCGTAAGTCTTAGCATCTAGAGCTTCTTTTTGACGAATATCAGTGAATGTCTTGGACTTTAATATCTGCCCTATCGAATCATAAACTTCGTTTTTGGCATCTTTATTCTCTGTAAAATTTGTTCCCTCCTCATCGAAGGGATCATAACTAGGCTTTCTCCCGCGCGAGCTGCCTGCTTCAAATCCAACATCTATATTGTCATACCTTTAATGTCAGTCACGCAATCTCTTGATCTTCTATTATATCTATACTCACGATCTCCTTGGAATGGGTCTGGATGTCTTTCTTCGAGATTTCCTCGCCCCTCTCAGACACTGTGTTCCCGAGTGGAAGCTTCTGGCCAGAAGCCTGCTCCCGATATCAGCGTGATAAAGTCGTAGCATCAGCTTTCTTCCTGCGTTCTATAAATCTCTTCTCAAAATAAACAAAACTGATTCTGTCATATAAAGAGACGTAAAGTATTGAAAAAAATATATCGAAACCTCGGAGATGAGGTTTTTTCGGACCGGAATTCAAGATTTACGTAGTAACAACTTTGAAGATTTCTATACAGTAGTTTACTTGGAGATCAGAAACACAAACTATCCAGGATCAAACCAGAGATGCCCAGACCAGCACTTTCGAGAACCAGTTTACGATTGGGAAGCCAGATACGGCACAATTCTACCGTGAAAACCACGTCGTATGATCTGAGAAATATGGAGATCCCGGAACATTCTACAATATTCAGCATGATCCAGCCAACTGGTAGATTTCATCTGGGAAACTACTTGGGAGCTGTGAGAGCCTGGAAGGACCTTTCAGACAACGCTCCAGAATCAACCAAAGTGATATTTGGTGTTGCTGACTTACACGCAATAACGATCCCGAAACCAGCTGCAGAATTGAGGACCTATAGACATGAAGCCATTGCAAGTATATTAGCTTCAGGTGTCAATCATGAGAAGGCCATAATATATCATCAAAGTGCGGTATCTGAGCATACAGAGCTTTTTTGGATCCTCGCATCTTTGGCAGGGAATGGATATTTGAACAGAATGACACAATGGAAATCCAAATCTGAAGGACTCGATAGTTCAAGTTTAGGATTATTTGCCTATCCAGTGTTACAGGCTGCTGATATCTTATTATACAAGTCTACCCATGTTCCAGTTGGTGATGATCAGTCTCAACACTTGGAACTATGTAGACATTTAGCTGAGCAGTATAATAAAAATTTCAAAAAAACATTCAAATTACCAACAACTTTACTCACACCGACAAAGAAGATTTTAAGTTTAAGAGATCCTTCCAAGAAAATGTCCAAATCTGATAAAGATCAATCTGCAACGTTATACATTAACGAATCTGAGGATTCAATTGCTAAAAAGGTGAAGAAGGCAGTGACAGATTCCACTTCGACTCATTTCAATTATGATCCAGTGAATAGACCAGGAGTTTCGAATTTGATAAATATCATTAGTGGTGTACAAAGGAAATCAATCGAACAAGTTGAAGCTGATATTTCCGATTTTAAAGATCACAAGGCTTTCAAAGACTACGTAACGCATGTTATTAATGAAGAGATTAAGGAACCAAGAAGAAAATTTGAAGAGCTGTTGAAAGAACCTGAATATTTAAAGAAAATTGTGGAAGATGGGAATGAAAGGGCAAAAGCAATTGCTAGTGTAAATATAAAGGAGTTTAAGCAAAAAGTTGGATTTTTGTGATATGAATATAGATGATTGTATATAAGTATAAATGTCATGTACATAATCAAGCACGTATAATGCTAAATTTTACAATCATACTTCAAGTGTCATTATTATATTTCCAAGCTATAGTACATGTGGTTATAAAGTGATTTGATCTAGTATACCCAACAATGTGGCAAATTGTATCAGTATTCTTTGCACAGATCTAATATTGGCACATGAAAATATGATTTCTTTTAATAGTTCATGTTTGTTGAAACTTAAAATTTTTGGATCCCAATTGTGTTGTTCATCTGTGGCCAGCTGTGGACCATATAATTCTGAGAAGATCTCCATCAGTTTAGATTTATACTCCATTTCACTTATTCTTTTGCAATAAATGATCAAATAGTTTTTAAATTCAATAGATTCATTCAATTTTTGAGAGATTAAAATTCTATTCTCTAAATGTGCCAATGATATTATTTTTTCTAAATTTTCATAACCTTCCTTCATCAACATGGTCTTTGCCATTTTTTGTAAAAATTTACCACGACCTCTTCTCACAATTTCATCATTTGTCTTACGTTCCAATAAATTAACAATATTACCATTGGATTTATCATCTCTTGAATCCCAATATTGTGATCCAAATGCCCACCATGAATCACTTACAAGGGTCCATGTACCCATACCTTTATCGAAAAGATAACCATTACCATTTGATATCGTAACAATTGGCACACCTGATGATGAAATACCACATAAAGTTAAATTTTCAGCTCTTGTCAATAAATCAGGATTAGAACGTGATAAAATTGGATAAATTGAAGTTGGTTCAAATATAGCTTTTTTCTGTGCAATGTCCCAACCAAACACTTCACCAATAGAAGTGACAGCCAATAAGTAAGTCCTCTTGCTCTCCAGGAAACTTAGTGGTGTACCCAATATTATAGGTGGGAAAATTCTTCTCCCACTATCACTATATATGTATAATGTACCATCCATCGTAGAAATAGCCCAAAATTCACCTTCACCTCCAGTCACCAGACTGACTAATTTCGGTATAAAATCAACAAACACTTGCTTTGTCTCATTCTTCAATAGTGTTATCTTTGTTGGTTTTTGTTCATTACCATGTCCATTTTTTATTTCTAAAGTTAGTGATTCATCATTTGGTGATTTAGCATTAATGAAAGATCTTGTCTTTGGTGTCGATATACGTATTTTCGAAAACGATGTAGATGGATTTATAACTATTGAACCAATAAATTCAACAACTTCAACCTCTTTCCTTTTACGTTGTTGTTCTGGGTCAAATTCTTCTTTTCTCTTCAGTTCTTTTGGAACAGAATATGATGGAGCATCAAATTCCATTGTTGTAGCAGCAGATGCGTTTTTATCGTTTGTGCCATTGCTCAATAAAGGATGTGTTGGTACCGCTTTAGACCCATTCACAGCAGACAGTAACGTTGGTGCAATGCGCTTTTTCCCATCTTTTGTCTTTGTTGGAGGTTGATGAACAGTTATTGTAGGCTGCGGTTCTGGTTGTGGAGGTGGTGGAACAGATTGAATTAGTGTTTGTTTAGGCGTTGCAGGTGTTGTGCTTTTCGTTCCCACTGTCTCTAATTCTTTTATCTCTTCAGATTTTGGTTTTTCCTTTGGCTTTAGCGGTTCAGGAACTGGTGATTTTTGTAAAATCTCCAAGACTTGATCTTTTGTTAACGTTTCACCTAGTTCATTTGGTTCAAAATAGAACACCAATATGGTGTCACATGCCACAAATAACCCCGATGCATCAATTGTCCATTGTATTTCATTAATGTTCTTCTCTGATACATCTGTAGCTGTGAATAAAGGTCGTTGAAGGTTTGTGTTCCATAAAGCTATTGATTTGTCCATTCCCGAGGAGGCAATTATGTTTGAATAATTTTTTTGTTTCCCACTCTCCTTGATTTTGTACAAATTGGAGTTAAATCTGACAATATTGGAGTTTTGTCCATATAAACCAAATGAAAATTTCCAATTTTGTTTCTGTACGATACCAATGGAATTGATTTGTGGATCATTTTGGAAATTCGGTATGGCTAATTGATCACCGGCTGGAGACCATGATATTTTACAAATCTCATTTATGGATGATATTTGTTGATTTGCAACACCGGTATTGATTTTTTTGAAAATAAGCTCACCTGGCGCCACTAAAGTGAACTGATGGATTGATAATTGACGATTGAATCCTATGGATGTTATGAATGAATGTGTTGGATCAATTGACAGGCTTCGTACATCAGCCTTTGCAGGGATTGAGTCCAACAAATCCCCCGAATCTAAATTGTAAACCATGATTTTATTTAAAGTTGCAAAAAAAGCCAAATTTCTGGATATCTCTATATCATTGATTTCAGAAGTTGATAGGAATAACAATTTGGATTCCACGTCATTTGAAATCTCGGTCTTGTAAACATTATTCCCATCATCTGCACTGATCAATACAGACTCATTATGGAACTTCAAACTCGTTATTACTCGACCATTATGGATCTCAATCTTCAGCAGTGGTTTCACTTTATTGATATCCTCTGTGCTTGGTTTCTCCAAGCTCGTAACTTGTAGCAGCGTCTTGACATCCCATATCGATATTATTCCATCTTGGTCCGCGCTGGCCAGTCTTTCAGAGTCCGTGCTGACCGCAAGCGTCGTGATTCTTGTCTTTGGTCCAGACCTCTCCAAGGGCACGCGAAGGATTCTCATAGCAGATGCTTATTAGACGACAAATGTCCTGTTTTGGTCAATGTTGATGTTTTCTTGGACGTTTATAATTTAGTTCAAAAGACACCATTCGCGAATTTTGCCATTTCTATTAAAAAATTAAAATCAGTGAAAATGAGAAACAGAGAAACACAGAGATTTTAGATATAGAGGAATTTGAGGGAATAATGTCGAAAGAGGAGTATACTAGTGATTCAGGATCAGACTTTTCAGGTGAGTATATGTGGGGTTTACGTATTTTAAAGTATGGCCACTAATGAATTTCAGAATTCTGGATTGATTGGTTCTTGGGAACAAAGGGAAACGAATATTTTTGTGATATAGATGTGGAATACATAACGGACAAGTTCAATCTAACGGGGCTTTACTCAGAAGTGGAGAAGATTCCTAAAGTGATCGATGTCATAACGGATAACATAAACGTCGAAGAACTGAAAGATTCAGAAAGAGAGGACCTTGAATATAAGGCAAGGTTACTATATGGATTAATTCATGCCAGATTTATTATAACCGCCAAAGGGTTACACAAGATGTTTGAAAAATATAAAAAGGCAGATTTTGGTTACTGTTCTAGAGTGTTTTGTAAATTACAACACTTATTACCTGTGGGGTTAAGTGATCATATTGGAGTGAGTGCAATTAAGTTATACTGTCCAAAATGTGAAGATTTATATAATCCAAAATCTTCAAGACATTCATTAATTGATGGTGCCTTCTTTGGTACAAGCTTCCCTGGAATGTTTTTCCAAGCTTATCCTCATTTGTTACCAAAACATTCAAAAGAAAGATACGTACCAAAGATATTTGGATTTAATCTACATAATTATGCACAAATTGCTAGATGGCAAGAATTTAAAAGATTAGAGTTAGAGAAAAATTTAAATGAAAATGGAATTGATACAAAAGATGTACCTAATGGATACGTTTATGACGAAGATGCAGAGAATTAATGAGCTGGTATAAATAATTGTATATTAAATAATTTGTTAAAATATCAAGTAGGAAAGAAGCTGTCCAAGCGTCCAGCGCTATAATTATTATATAATAAATTCATGTTCTAAAACCACATAAATCCATGGAATATCCCAAATTCATCCATCCCATTGTTAACCCCTTTGATAAAACTTGAATAAAAATTCCTTGTTGTTTTCAAGCATTGCTTTGAAATAGTTGTAACTTGTTGCTTAAATTGAATTAAATTTTGTTTGAAAAACTTTTCACCAATATTTAAATGATCGATACTCAAATCCACAATTTTTCTAATTGATTGTCTTGAAATGAGTTTATTTGATGTTGAAATTGGTTTCTCTCGTCTTGGTGAAAGTAATGTTATGGTTAACGCTGTAGTTAAACCAATACCTATACCAATAGATAAACTTAGTAATAAATATACTGTCTTTTTATATCTCGAATTTCTTGTTGTAATTTTTTTGTAATTGGATCTTTGCACTTCCAAATTACTGACTTGCGTTTCGTTATAATTTGTTATCTCAAACGATTGATTTTTGTAAAGTGCTATCCTCTTGTTCGGATTATCTGTATTTGTTATTGTTAAATCAGTGGTGACCTTGTCGTCTGTCTCTTCAGGATTAGAATTAATCAATTGATACGAGTGAGAAATCTGTGAAGTGTCAATCAAAGAATCAAACAAGTAATTCATCTCATTATGATCATTAATCTTGATTGGGTGACATAGTAAATTTGACTTATAGTTGTTCAAGATCTGATTTAGACTCATCAAGTTCAAATTCTTATAGATTGGTATTAAAATTTTGCTCTCTAAGGTTTCATTATACGATTTGATGAAGTTCAAAATGTTCCCAATCTTGGTCAATCCATCAAAGAGGATAATTATAAATTTGTAATCACTTGATTGTTGAGGATCCAATGTGAAACTTGATTGTAATGATGGAGATAAAGATTGCAAAAAGTTTTGTTTTTTATGGCCAATGATAAGAATCTTGTTGTAGCTTTCTTGATAAGTATCAGCAGTAGTGATTGATTGCATAGTTGGTAATATAAAATTAGAATCTTTTGAATTCGTAACTAAAGAGTTAGGTATCGTGTCCTGAATATCTTCATTATCTGATAAGGACAAAACAGAACTTGTTGGTCGTGCAATGTTTGCCAGAGAAAAAGTTGTATTGATGTTCGAATAATCATTGATGTTAACAGAGGCATCGATAGAATCACCGTTATCATCATTATCATCATTATCATCATCATAATCATCAGCACCACCACTATTGGCGTTCAACGCCTCTAAAATTGATAAATGAGGCGACAACAACCGATTTGAATTATAGGTCATTGTGGAGCGACGTACGCTAGTTGGTTTTGGTTCTTGCAAAGAATTCACCTGTGAAGACATTATGGTCAAGTATGTTATATCAATCTTAAATTTTCCCTTAGTCCACTGATATTAGTTTGACGTGTATACTAAAGTTTAAAGTATCTGTTGAAATAGGCAATGATAGCCCCAGTGATTATGAAAAGAACAGAGTTGACCCGGTCAAGGTGTAGTGGTAACAGAGTTGCGTGATAAAGCTGCTATTGTAATTCCAGACTGAGCGCTATTTCTCAAGCTTAGATATGATCTGGTACGTTATACGGTAAGACAGTTGGACAGGTGTTTAAATCACCAGGTGTAAAGCCATAGTTTAAGAAACACAGATCTTATCGCAATCTGTCAATCAAATGTGCCAATTAAGAAATAGAGGATAGAGGGGTGTGAGACTCGACTGCCGTTTTGGGAAGTGAAAGTGGTTGCTAGTGAATATTGGTAATGTCATCTATCAAAAGAATGGTCCGTCTAATAATTAATTCTGGAATCTAAAATATGGTCCAAGGATCGCCCGGTACAATTCACAAAGATTCAAGGGCATTTGAACATCTATACATACTGTGTACTGTGTTGCACCACTCCGATCCCCTAAATTTGTACTACATGTTCAGTACAATCTTAAATCACGATAATTGGGCCCAACGATCTTGGTTCAATCTTTATATATATAACGTATGATGAACATGAACAGATTGGAATAAGGTTAGAGTTTGACAACAGGCCTAAGCCCAGCCAAAGCTAGAACTCACATACCTCTAGAGAATAATAAACAAATCTACTAGCTTACTCCAAGAGCTCATATCGTTTCCCGTATCATGGTTAACCGCGAGAAATTTACTATATACAGCTGCACCGTTTTCTCATTTTCCAGCCTTTCTCATTTTTTGCAGAGCTTTCGAAACAGAAATCACAAAATTATTTTATATTATGAAAAACACTTTCACACAATCGAACCCTTACATTTCAATAGTTTCCAACTTTTGAACCATATATCAAGCAAACCATAATCACACTCTGATATCATCTAACACAAAACTGTATCCCAAATACGACACAGATCTACGGTTTACCTCACTTTGCAAAAAGATCTTTTTTTCCATTGCGCTGCACTCGAATTACACTCCTGAAAAACAAAACAAAGAATTAAAATTGATATAGCGCTGAAAGACATTCTTCAACTAGTTCCGCTAACAATCCATCATTTACATCCAGCTCAAACATTCAAAATTGCATAGCTCTGTTACACCAGCTCATTTCCATCTATAAATTCCCATCCGCCTTGCTAGATCAGCGCTAAAACGCATTTAATGCTACTAATATAAAACAATAAACAACAAGAACGAGATGAGAAAACTAAAAATTGGAATAAGGACTCAGCTAATATCACTGGTCCTTATGGTAGCATTGCTATCACTGATGGTGCTCGCTATTATAACGGGTGTATTCTTCAGTGAGAATTATAAAACAGTTAGGGCTGATAAATTATCGGTTATTACCCAACTAAAAGCCTCACAGGTTGAACAGAGTTTGAATAATTACTACTACCAGGCGTACTGGCTCACAGAGAGAGAAAACATTCAAAATTCATTGGTGTCTTACAGAGCTGGTAATACCTCAGAAACAAACTTCGACAATGCTCAAGACACATTACAACAATTTCTTGGGTCCTCAAATGTGTTTTCCAATGTTCGTCTGTATGATTCGAGATATAAACAAGTTTTAAATTCAACTGATACAACCTCGGGGAAATTTATTCCTGACCATATATTGAGCCAAGTCTTTCCATTGAATCCAAACCATACAGACATTTTATCTTCTGAGTTAAATCAAGATGGTATGCTAACAGGCCCTGTTGCAAATGACTCCAATTTCATTATGTCAATGACGCTGCCCATTTACGCAAGTGCATCAATAATTTATGATACAACAGATCTTGTGGGGTTTTTAACAACAGTTATGAATGCTGATAGTTTGGTCGCCATTAAGAATGACACTACAGGGTTAGAGGAATCAACAGTACAAATAATAGGGACTAATGTGTCCGATGTTAACCTGAACTCAACTTACCGATACATCTTACCTTCGGAAAATGTTCCAATAAATAACACAAAAATCGATTTGCCCATAAGGAAGAGTTACGTTGCAAGTCAAGTTTTGAGAAATAACGCAACAGGGAGCACAGTATCTACAAAAATGGCTTCTGGTGAAAAAGTAGCTGTAGGTTATTGCCCAATAAATTTCGGAATGGTTAAATGGGCTGCAGTGATTGAGCAACCAAAATCAGTTTTTTCACAACCTTCAAATCAAATGGCAAAGATTATTGTTGGTGTTTGTATTGGTACAGCAGTAGTGATGGCTCTACTGGTTTTCCCATTGGCTCATTGGGCTGTACAACCAATATTGAGGTTACAAAAAGCCACTGAAATCATTGCGAAAGGTAGAGGATTACAAAATGAAAAGAGGAAAGACAAAGATAGAGATACAGAGAAGAATAGCGCAAGAGGGAGTTTCAACAGTTCGAGATCAAATGACCAATACCATCAGTCACTGCCACAGCAGAATCGTGCTTCCCCGGTAACAAGTTCCAACCCATACGACAACGCTAATAATAGCGAAAACGTTTCACTTTCCTCAGGAGTTGGTGCTAGTCATCAAACGTTCATATCAGGTGCAAGAGTACCCGGGTATTCTAGGTTTTTCCAGGATGAATTGAGTAAGTTGACTGAGACATTCAACGTTATGACTGATGAATTAGACCGTCAATATTCTCATTTAGAAGATCGTGTCAAGGCAAGAACAAAACAATTGGAAGCTGCCAAAATTCAAGCCGAAGCTGCAAATGAATCTAAAACTGTGTTCATAGCAAATATCTCTCATGAATTGAGAACTCCATTGAATGGTATTTTGGGTATGACTGCGATTGCAATGGATGAAGAAGATCCTACAAAGATTCAACAAAGTTTAAAATTGATTTTCAGATCAGGTGAATTATTACTACACATCTTGACTGAATTATTAACTTTCAGTAAAAATTCATTAAAGAGATCAAAGTTGGAACAATCAGAATTTGGTGTTATAGATGTTGCATTGCAAATCAAATCAATTTTCGGTAAATTAGCAAAAGATCAAAATGTTAATTTAAAGATTTCCTTGGTACCAAATAACGTTAGAAAAATGATTCTATATGGTGATTCAAATAGAATTATACAAGTTGTTATGAACTTGGTCAGTAACTCGTTGAAATTCACACCTGTTGAAGGTAAAGTCTCAGTGGTTATCAGAAACTTGGGTGAATATGATGAAGCAAGAAGTTTACTAGATGATTATAAGCATGTTTATGTTAAATCTGCTCCACAACAAGAACATTCTTCACCGCAATCTTTACGTCAAATACATGATAAAGAGAAGGGACTGAATGATAAGTGTTCACCTAGCTCGAATGAAACTGCTACTACCACCACTTATGAAGATGATGACGATTCCGATAAAAGAAGTATTGTTACAGTATCAACTTCATCTTATGATGACCAAGTTTTTCAAACTCAATTTAAATTAAATAGTGTTGAAAGTTCAAATAAAAAGGATTACGAAACAAAAGCATTAACAGAGGAAAAAACTTGGGTCTACGAATTTGAGGTTGAAGATACAGGTCCTGGTATTAGTAAGAAATTGCAAGAGTCCGTTTTTGAACCTTTTGTTCAAGGTGATCAAACTTTATCAAGACAATATGGTGGTACAGGGTTAGGTTTATCCATCTGTAGACAACTGGCTACAATGATGAAAGGTGTGATGGAATTAGAATCAACCGAGGGAGTTGGGTCAAAATTTATTTTTAGAGTCCCATTGTTACAAAAAAGAGAAATTGTAATGAAGGATGAAGAACTTTTCGAATTTTATGAAGATGAATTTAACGTTCATTCAAAGAGAAATAGGAAAGTTAGAATATTAGATCCATCTAGCCCAAGCAACCAGAACAAGGACAAACCAGAAATAAATTTGTCAAACACAACAAGTATTAACGAGGTTACTTCAACAAACAAAACTAACAGCAGCACTCCTAATGAATCCGGAACACTTCAAATACCAGTTCATACACCAGGACCAAATTCCACTGCAAATGGGAAAATACGTACACCAACAAGTTCCAACTACAATGATGGATTTGAATATTTTGACCGTCCAATCTTACAATCAACGGGTACTGCTAAAAAGCCATCTTCATTATATTCAACAGATGTCACACCAACAACTGCCACGACTCCTAATTCAATCAATAAAACTGAAAAGAATATTGAATCGTTGAAGATTTTAGTTGCAGAGGACAATATTGTTAATCAAGAGGTTATCAAGAGAATGTTAACACTAGAAGGGTTCACCGATGTTGAATTAGCTGTTGATGGTGAAGAAGCTGTAAATCTGGTTAAAAATAGTCGCAATGAAGGCCATGGGCCAAATGATGCAGAGTACTATGATATCATATTTATGGATGTTCAAATGCCAAAAGTTGATGGATTGATGGCTACTAGAATTATAAGAAACGAATTAAAATTCTCAAATCCAATTGTGGCCCTAACTGCATTTGCTGATGAAAGTAACGTTAAGGAATGTCTAGATACAGGTATGACTGGATTTTTATCAAAACCTATAAGAAGAGCTCAATTGAAACAAATTTTACTAAAATTTTGCCCGCTTGTTTTAAGAAAGGCAAGTGATAGTTCATCATCAAATAATTCCAATGGTGAAGCAAAATCCAAGACAATAGAAAGCGCCAATGGCGCTGATAAAGATAAATCAAATACAACAAGATAGAAAAGTAATGATTTTTAAATAATGACATATAATGATAAGTAATATATAACTACAATGATAGTATAATTTAACAAAATGTAGATCAAAACATATTATTTCTAGTTACAGGTGACAAAATTGTTGAAGTAATTTGCATAGCCAAAAAAGTCGATCACTTTCTTCAACTTCAGGGCGTTATAATTTATAAACCATAGTACTACATCAATCTTCAAATATACACTGGTCATTTATTTTATTAATTTATCCAATAAACAAGACTATAACCAAATTTATCATAAAATAATCAAAATTTCATCAATTGAATAAAATGTAAACACTTCCCCAAAAATAGATAAATACCAAGCGAAATAATCTATTTAAGCTTCTTCTTTGGACGTAATTGATTAGTGTGACCACATTTTCTCTTACGACAGTTGGTAGCTCTTGGTGGTAATCTAGCGTAACATTTACGACAGATGGATTTTTCACAGTTATATTTTGAAGCTAAAGCTTTTAAAGATGGTTCAATGATACCACCTCTTAATCTCAAAACTAAATGTAAAGTAGATTCTTTTTGAATGTTGTAATCAGATAAAGTTCTACCATCTTCTAATTGTTTACCAGCAAAGATTAAACGTTGTTGATCAGGTGGAATACCTTCTTTGTCTTGAATCTTTGATTTGACATTGTCAATGGTATCAGAGGATTCAACTTCTAAGGTAATGGTCTTACCAGTTAAAGTTTTAACGAAACTATTGAATGCATGTTAGTATTACAATTCAAATTATGTGTTCTGAGAGGGCTTGAGATTTAAGATTCCGTAGTTTCCATTTGATTTTGTGCTTTTCATACCTAGGTTGTGAATTTTTGTTCCTTTTGAAGTCTACGATGTCGTCCTTGCTCTGTATGACACTTATAGTAATAACTCTTCGTCTTCTTGAATTCACAGTAGTTGAGCTGTGCCTGATGTAAACCTTCCTTCATCGTTATACTTGTGTTGTATAATTTTCACTTTTGGCATCTAAACTTAAATTGAAGCTCCATTTGCTGAATTAACTGACGAAACTGAGCATGGTAATTCTAGTTCTATGATTCTCTCACTCTTCTTATTCTCTATTATCCCTCTCTTATAGTTTTGTTAACTTACATTTGCATTTTGGTGTAATTTACGTTACCTATATAGAACTACCAACTAACTTTGTGAAGAACGAAATGATTTTTTATGTTTTTCAAAATGTGTTGGTCTAGCGTTCGCACTGGGCGAAAAAAATGTGTGTCCCTTTGCGAAAACTCGACTCACACCAAAAAAAATGAATGTGCTGTTCGCGAATTCAAGGGCTCTTTGTGGTTGAAAAATTGTTTGGTTTAGTGGTGTGGCGTGTACCAGGGAAATACTCAGGATCAGAAAATGGTGTCAGGGTGTATAGGGGAAGTCTTGTGGGTAGAATGCACGTGAGGAAAGATAGGGCAAAATCACGATTTGATTTTGTGTCAAAGGTAATTTTGTGCGTATTTGTCGAGGTCGATTGTTTTGATTTTGGCTTCGACTTGATTTTGTAATTCACTCACAGTGACACTTTTGTGACAACTAATGGAAAATTTCGAGCTTTGGCTTTATCATCGGAGAAAAACGTGTGAGGAAGAACGAAGCCTGATTGGAATCAATAAAATCAACCTGCTACTGTCTATGGCTACAAGATACAGTTTTTAACTACATATAGAACTAGGTGTTTCTTTGCAAAACGTTACTCATGCGAAATAGCCATGTTAAATGTTAAATAGAGTTATAAACTTGTAAAGCTAGCAACTATCGCCTAGTCCTGAAAAAAGGCTTGAATCAATGCGCGTAACATCTTCAGCACCCTCATTTCAAATATTTGGATGTTTCTGAAAAATATAAGATCAGCTATAATGAAATCTGGAGATGACATCCCAATATTGTCAAGATTTAATCGATTGAGCATACATTGGATCTCATAAGGCTTAACGAGTGTACCTAACTCTGTGGTGTAGTTTGATGGCCTATCATTCCTATTTTCTTGAAGAATTTCGAGTTAATCACACGCTATGACTCTGGTATTTCCAAAGCATCTTTACCAGTATAGCTAAATCTCAGTGGCTATATATATTTGAGATGCTCTAATATCAACAATTACGAATAACTTTTTGTATCTCTTTGAGTCAATAATGTACGGTAGCTTTTCATGGTCAAGGTACAATTGCCGTCAGCTGCAATTTGATTTGAGTCGTACAATTTTAATCCGTACCTGGTAACATCTGGATTGTCGGTAGGGTTTTGATATGATGAAGTGATTTGTTCTATTGTTGCATGTAATCTCACAATCTGATCATTCGCATAATCGACTCTCATGTTCCGAGGAATTGTGAAGCTTTTCACTGCATTACCTTCGTTGTGTCGTCAAAGGTGTAGTTTACGACAGGATACTTGCAGCAAAAGGAATAAAACCATTGGCGATTTCGCATGAATAGCTTTCTTCCCTTCATTATTGACAATAACGAAAAAAATACCCAATTTTTGTTGAATATCATTGATCACTGATTTTAACTCACTATTCGTTAATATATCTGTAATGAATCTCGACTCTACGTTCAGTCCTTTGAATAACATAATATAACAGGTGAAGTTGAAGACGAAGCTCTTTCAGGATTGATCTGTTAATGTCTCAATCGAGCAAAATGTAGATTGTAATCAAGGTATATCTAGCTCACTTTGAGATAGGGCATATAGTTATGATAATTCGACTCCTCGAGCTCATGTGTGATGAGCATGGGGGACGGGACTTCTGAAAATTCAATGATGGAATGAATTCTTTCTAAAACTTAGTATTCTTCGAGTTTATAAGAGTTGATTGAGCTCTCTCTACCGCAAACATTGTAATTCCATCATTTGCGAGGATTCCATTGATTCACCGTTTTCGCAGGCCAATACACAGCCAGGAGGTAAGAAATGATTCTAGGCGCTAGAAGCTTTTGCACGTTATAAGTTTATCAGTTTATCAGTTTATCAGTGGATCTATACGAGTACCCATCTTCAAGTATTAATTTAATATATATGTGCGCGCCGGCGACCCGCGAAATCCACCCGGTCTTGATAGTAGTGGTTTTCGGTCAGGGGCAACACGGCTTTGGCTCCAGCGAAATAGAGTGTTGATGTTTACCTATGCCACCAGATATCGAGACTTTAATCCCAAAAACACTCACAAATCTCGATTGTCATCTCATTTTGGAAACTGAGGAAACGAATTGCTGAAAAACTACGTGAGACATTGCCTTCTGGTCCTTCGATTCACGAATTATAGTTGAGTTAAAGGTTGATTGCAATATTTGTTTGTCTTAGATCACTCAGAAAGAACAAAGTAGACATTCAAAATCAGTTTCAGGCAGTGTGGTTACAACATGAGTGAGCAAGATAACTCTGAGAATCAACACAGTAATCACGTGGCTGATCAAGACATCGTGATACCGACAGTTGAAGGTCAAGCGGCACAGGATAGTACACCACCAGTTGAACAAATTGAAAGTATTCCTACTGATGAAGAACCTCATAATGCATCGGATGAATCAAGCGCAGCTGCAGTTATAGCTGAGAATTTGACTAACGAACCAGCTGAGAACGCGGTAAATTCACCTGCCAAAGCATTTGAAGTAGCTAAAGATTCAATAACAGAAGATCAACTAGATGCTGCCCCAAATCAACCTGTTTTAACTACCAATGTTTTACAGGAGAAGACCGATGACGTGAATGTTGATATAAACTCTATTGCATCCTTTTTGGATGTCGATGATTCAAAGCTACGGGTTATTGACTCTATTGTCTTACAAAAATTACAAGCTCGTGTAACAGAATTTACAGATTTAAAATCAGAGAAATTAGTGCTCGAGGTTAATTTAGAACAATCTACCCATCTAAGTAACAAACGTGTTGACTTGTTCAAGAACCAGCTATCCAAGACCACAAAGGAGGTTAGTGCATTAAAAGAGTCAAAATCAATCCTAGAAGCTTCGAGATCTGAATTGGAAAAGAAGTTGACAGAATTGGAAAATGAATATAAATCGTCTTCGTCTGCTTCAAAAGTGAGCCAATCGAAAATTGATGAGATACTGGCTGATAAGAGAAGTACAGTAGAACTATTAGAGAAGAAGAATAGAGAGATAGAAGATTATAAAAATGAACTGAATCAATTACAAGAGTCAAACAGTAATCTCCGTAAAGATTTGATCAATTTGGAAACAACAAATCAAAACACAAGCTCTGGATTAACTCATGCCAAGTTTAAATTACAATCTAATGAAACACAATTGGATTTATTGAACAAAAACAACGAATGGCTGAACAAAGAGATCAAAACGATAAGTCAGGATTTTTCGGATTACAGAAAGCAGAAAGCATCTGAATTATCAACTTTACAATCTGAGTATGATAGCAAAGTGGCGGATTTCAACAGCTTGAATAATAGATACAACAATATTTCTGCCAGATTTGACGAAACCAATAGTAAATTAGATAACGCACTGGTTGAGGTTAAAAAATTGACAGATGAAAAATCTGTTACGCAAGAGGAATTCTTCAGAGAAGTTTCATTGAAAGATCGGTTGGTCAAGCTACTTACCAAATCCAATGATGATGCTAAAGCCAAAATTGCTCATTTAGAGGACTCATTACTGAACTCAAAATCGGATGTTGCTAATGAATCAGGGGTTTTAAAGACAACTCTTGAGAAATATCAGGAACAGATTCAACAGGATGAACAAAAGATTCAACAATTAGAAACCACAATCGATGAGCTAACCCGTACTCAATCAGAAGTGGATCCATCAACACCTATACTGTCACCATCTGCATCTGTTGCCGCATCAAAATATCCAGGTGTTTCATTAAGCCAATTATACTCAGACTTTTCACTACTGAAGAAACAATTGACACGTGAGAAACGCGCTAAGGAACGTATGCAACATCAGATCGATGCTTTTGTCAATGAGTTGGAGCAAAGGGCTCCACTGATTAACGCTACAAAGGAAAGGGTGGAAATTCTCGAGAATGAACTTACAAACTTATCAGTTGTTTTGGAATCTACCACAATTGAAAAGGAATCTATTGAAAAATCTTATAATGAACTCAACAATAAATTGCAGGCTTCATCGTCACAGATTTCTACATTAAATAAGCAAAGAGTTGATTTGGCTCGTCAAGTACAGAGCTTGCTGGTACAAGTTTCTATTCGCGGTGATTCTCAAGGGCCATTGACACCAGCTGAAAAGGAAGCTTTCAGCAGAATTGCAAATGGTGATGAAGTTGTTAACCAAAGTGACACTGATAGATTAATATCTGAAAGACTGGTGACTTTCAAGAATGTTGTTGACCTACAAGGTAAAAATCAAGAGTTGTTACGTATCACGAGAGAGTTAGGATCGAAACTAGAGCAAGAAGAGCAGACTTCTAAATCGAAACTTGAAAGTTTGGAGAGTGTTGCTATTAATGAGGCCAAGAATGCCATCATTACTTTACAAGAAGAAATTAATTCCACAGAGACTAAATTGGAATCGATTACAAGAGAACGTGATATGTTTAGAAGTATGCTGTCAAACAAATCATACAACAATAGTCAAAATATCTTGACGAATGATTTGATATCAAGTAATCAACACGAAGATGATACTACAAAGAGACGCTTAGAATCACTAGAGAAGGAGGTTAAATTAGCTGAAGAACATCTGAGGGCTGTCAAATCAGAATCAGAAGCAACTATTAAATTATTGAACCAACAAGTAAACACTTTGTCAAATGAAAAATCTAAATTAGCTGTCGACTATGCTAAAGAAAAATCATCAAATACATTGGCTGAGGAAAGATTCAATTCGTTGAAAGAAAATATCAAATACTCAAGATCTGAAAACGCAGAGTTACGCAAGAGAAGTGAATTATTACAAGAAAATTTGGCCAAACAAGATCAAAGAACTCAACAAGCTGCGGAAGAATTGATTCAGACAAGATCTTTATTGGAAAGTTTAAGATCTGAATCATCAAACTTGAAAGCAGAAAGACAATTATGGAAATCAATTGAAAAAAGATTGACTGATGAAAATGCATCGTTGATCGAGGAAAAGTCTAAATTGAATAGCTTATTGATCAATCTGCAAAGCTTGGAGAAAGAACGTGAAACTCATGCTAGTGAATCTCAAAGACGTTTGATTTCTCAAACTGAAGGACTGGAGAAAGAATTAGCCCATTTGAGACAGAAATTGAATGATGGTTCCACTGAACTGAAAGATTTGTTGACTCGCAAGGAGGCGGATGGTCATGCTTATCAAGAGAAGATTGATGCCTTGAGAACAGAAGTTGGGGTGGTTAGAGAGGATCTTATCACTAAAAAAGCTTCATTGGATAAAGCTCAAGCCGAAGTTGAAGCACTTACTACAAAATTAGCCTCAAATGAAAACAAATTGAAAGATTTGCAAGACATTACTAGTCCTCAAACATCAGAATCTCAATTGGTTCAAGAAACTTTACAATTGAAAACTGAACTAGAAGACGCCAGAGCAAACTTAAAGGAATCAAATGAAAACATCGTCGAGTTCAAGAGAATTGCAGCTGCTGCCGAAGAGGCTTTGAAGAGTATGAACGAAGCGTTTGACGACTACAAGACCAATACAAGCTCAACTGTTACCAAATTGGAAAGCGAGAATAAAACTTTGACAGAACAAGTCGCAATGTTGAGTGATCAAATATCTTCATTGAACAATGAATTAGGTGTCCAAAGGGACTCATCCATCAAGGAACTTGATACGGCTAAGCAAGAGCTGGAAACGTTACGTTCAAAGGTCACAGACAGTGCTAAACTTCAAGAAGACTATGATTCAAAAGTTGCTGTCATTGATAGTTCGTACAGACAGCAAGTCGCAATTGCAACTGAAGCACAACAGAACTATGAAAAAGAGTTACAAAAACACGCAGAGGTTGCTAAAGCGGTATCCTTGTTGAGAGATGAATCCAACCTATTGAAACAACAAATTCGAGAATTTGCAACTGAAGCCAGACAATCTAAAGAAGAATTGCAAAAGTCTAGAGAGAGCTGGGACTCTCAAAGAGCATTACTTGATGAAGAGCTTCGCATATCCAGAACTAGAGTGGAAGATTTATCGGCCCAAAACCAAATTCTATACAACCAAATTGAGTCATTATCCAAGAAGCAATCAGACAAAGAACCTACAGAAGCAGAGGATGGAGATTTGAACTTGGATGATCCAAACAATGAATTAAGAGAATTGATTGGATTATTGCGTCGTGAAAAAGAAATATCAGATGCTCAATTAGAAGTTGCAACAAGAGATTTGAAACGTGTCAGCCAAAAATTGGAATTGGTAACATCAGAATTAGATAGATCAAGATTAGAGCTAACTAAACTACAATCTCGTGATTTGGATGCAGAACGCTTGGCTAAAGACCATCAAAAAGTCTTGGAGGAGATCAACCAATTGAACTTGTTGAGAGAAAGCAATACAACTTTGCGTAATGAGCTTCATAATAATAACGCAAAGATTAATCAATTGACTAGTCAATTGACCGAAGCTACTGAAAAGCTCGAACCATTAGAGACCAATATTGTTAAATTGAATGCAGAGATTAGCCAAAAAGGACAAGAGTTGAGATTAGTCATTGAAGAGAAAGATCGCTGGAAACAAAGATCTCAAGATATCTTGAATAAATATGATCGTGTTGATCCTCAGGAGCACGAGAAGATTAAGGAAGAGATCAAGTCATTAATCGAAAGAAATAAGGAACTTGAAAAGCATTTGGAAGAGGAAAAAGTCAAGACCACTGATGCTAATGGAAGATTAGATCGCTTGAAATCTGAAGCACAAGAAAAGTTGAAACGTAGATCAACTGAGAATAAAGCCATTTCATTACAACTTCAAGAGGCTCAAAATGAGTTAAAATTACTCAAGGAGTCAGAATCTCAAAATAAGAATCAACAATCTCAAAAGATTCAAGATCTTGAAGCTAAATTGGAAAGTGTCAGCAACAACAAAAACGAGTCCACAAATACTGAGCAAATTGAGAAAGACGCGAAAGAGCTTGAAACATTGCGTGTTTCTTTAGCCGAGTCTCAGGCTCAATTGGAGAATTTGAAGGGGTACGAAACCAAATTTAATGAATTGTCAACCTTGAAGGCTACTCTTGAAAACAAAGTCAAAGCTTTGGAATCTGAAGTCCAAAAACTGAAAAATTCATCTGAAAAATCTGCTCCATCCGGTGAAAGCTCACAGCAACAGACTGAAGAGTTGAATAAATTGAAAGCCAGCTTAGCAGAAGAGAAAGAAGCACTTCAAAAGACAAAGGATGAATTTGAAACTGAAAAGCAAAAGTACGAACAAGAAAAGAAAACGGACACTTCTGCTGCTAGTGAGAGTTCAGACAGATCTGCTTTAGAAGAACAAGAGAAAAAGTTGCGTGCAGATTTTGAAGTTGAAAGTAAGAAGAAGGTCGATGCTGCTTTAGAAGATTTGAGAAGAAGAGTACGTGAGCCTTCAGAAGCTAAAATTCGTGCAGTGGTTGAACAAAGAGTTGAAAGAAATAAGAGAGAGCTTGATGCTAAACTAAGCGAAGCTGAAGCTGACTTCAAGAAGAAATCTGAAGCTCTCGAGAAGGAATATAAAGCAAAATTGAACAATGCTGGTGTTTCGAATGGAAATGCCTCACACGATGCTGTCAAATTAAAGGCCCAATATGATGAAGAAGTTGCCAAGCTGAAGAAAGATCTTCAAGAGACTAAGAAAAATTCATTTGCTGAAGGACGTGAAGCTACATTGAAAGAAGTTGGCATGCGTACAAAGTTGTTACAAGGTAAAGTTGAAAAACTTACAAAGGAAAAGAAAGAGCTTGAAGAGAAAGTTGGCGGTGGCCATAAGTTACCATCCATACCTGGGAAACCAACAGCATCAAACCAAAATCAAACCGGCTCCAAAATCCCCGTGAGTGATAACAAACCACAGGGCAAAAACCAACAGAACTTCGATAACTCGAAGCAAAATCAAAATAACCAGGGCAAATCCATTAACGAAAACAGCAATCTGAAACGTCCTGCTGATCAACCGGCTACTGCTCCACAAGAGAAAAAGAGCAAGAATGATAGTTGATGGTCTTTTGGGTTACACTTGCATTTTAAACAGTATATATTAATGATTAAAATATTGTATTTTAGAATAGAACTAATTTATTTATTGTAGATGTTATGTTCCCGGTATGGCCACGGGTCGCGACTGAAATCTATAGGGTTTAGCTCATGTAATATTTCAAATTGAGATTTAAGTTATCACTAATTGTAAAGATTCGAGACCAGTTTTGACATGGAGGATCCTAGAGAGATTAAATCAGACGATGATCTTGGAAAGCTCACTGCAGAAGAAGAGGAAACCCAGAGTTCTGAAGATGAGTGTGAGTATTATACCGCGTATGGCTCGCGTGCTCATCGCTAACATTGTGACAAATAGCTATTGAAGAACAGTTGAAAGAAATAGAGAGACAGAAGCAATTGTTGATAGAGAAGAAAGAAAAACGGAAACAACAGTTGCTAAAAAGGAGACAAGAAGCTGCAAAAGCTGAGGTGAATAGATCACCTTCCCCAGCTAAAACTTCTCGAAGCGAATCACATATATCTACCGATCCCAAAACTCTAAATCAGAAGCTTCATGAAGCTAAAGGCACATCCACACCTCAAGGATCTACCTCGTATTTTGTGAACTCACTGAATGAAAACCAACATCAAGACCAGGATCAAAAAGATGAGGCAAGACGTCTATTAAAATCTAGAATATATACATTTGATTCAGATTTAGCATGTGAACCTTTCCAAGTTGATGAAAAAGAATATTTTTCAGGGAAACAGATCTCAAAGAGATATCTTACACATGATTCATTGTCAAACTTCCTCCAGGACAAGAAAATTCTGAGAATTCCAAAGCTCTTTGCCAAAGTCAGTCCTCCAACGTTTGATGAGCCTCGTTATCCAAATTGGATTGTTATAGGTATTTTATCCAAAAAGTCTTCGCCAAAGGGGACTAGTGATAACAGAAGTAAATATATAACAATGACGCTAACTGATTTCAAATTGAGTGTGGACGTCCACCTTTTTGGTGATTCTGTGGAAAAATATGTTAAACTAAGAGTTGGTGATATAATCGCTATACTTAATCCAGAGATTTTCATTTGGAAACCGGATCACCAAGGTATAATACGATCTTTTAGTTTATCTATAAAGCATTCACATGATTGCATCATGGAAATTGCTAGGGCAAAGTATTTTGGGTTATGTCAATCGCTAAAGAAAGATGGGACAACCTGTGGTACTCCCATTGATACATCTATGGAGGAATGCTGCTTCTATCATAAAGAATTGAGAATAAGGAAAACAGCTGGTAAAAGAATGGAATTGAATGGTAGTTTTAATTTGAGATCTCCTACTAAGAATGGACGTAAGCAGCAATTTTTAATGGGTGGTAAAGATGGTAAAGGTGATTTCAAAAACAGTACAATTGTTGAAGACCGATATGCACCGAAAGTCGATAGGCAATCCAAATCAATGGTTTATTTCAGTAATCCTCATGCTGGTAAGGCTTTTTTCAATGAAGATTATCAAAATCCAGATATTTTGAAAAACCTTGAGGAGAAAAAACGAAGAAGACAAGATCAAAAAAAGGAAGCCGAGCTTAAAGCAAAGATTTTAAGACTTGGTAAAAAGCAAAAAGTTGTTAATGAACCCATGTCAGAAAGCGAGAAAGCTGTGTTGATAAAGAAAAAGGCTCTAACCACGTCGGCATTCCCCGGTGAGAGCTTGAAAAGTATCGGATATGATCCAACTTCAAAGCCCCATATGAAAGGTGTATTACAATCAGATGAAATCTTTGAAAAAAATGATGAAAGTTTGAGTGAGCTTAAAACACTTGCACAGAGTAAAAATATCAAATTGGGGTTATCTAGGGAAGAAAAGCAAAAACGTACTAAGCAAAGAACTCAAGCTGATGCGATGATGAAAAGGTTGAAAGAGAAAGAGAAAGCTAAAAAAGAAGGACGTTTAGATGATATAGACTTAAATCTGGACGATGAGAGCCTTGAATCAGATTCAGGCTCCGAGTTTGAAGTGGATATGGGTGATAAAAAAGATGCATTTTTGAAATTCAAACAGTCACAGAAAAAATAATCTACAGAATAACATGCTATGATAGTCTATTTGAAACGTCTAATTAATATTAATATTTTATTATAATGCCTTATGACGATCCAATTATGTTTAGATTGTAGTTTAAATTCTTTGGATTTACAAAGCTAATTTTGATCTGTTTCTGATATGGATCTTTGATCTTGATTGAAATACCATCCACACAAATAACAGAACGGTCCTCTTCAGTTTCATTGAGTTTAAGTAAGATCTCTTTATCAGGCTTGACTGATTCATAAATTGTCTTTGGATGTTTGATATGTAAATCGCTTTTGTATGGTTCACTTAACAGACCAATGAATTCAGGTACTGGGATACCTTGACCGAAATCCAAAATATGCAACTCTTGTTCTTTTAAAACACTATGAGGAGATATATTATAACCCTTTTCCATACGAGAAGCCGCTATTATTGCCGAGTATTTATGAATACTTGAATCACTGTATCTAATCTCTTCACCATTATCCAGCACAATGAACTCACAATCGTAATCAAGCTTGTCTTGAAATACTAATCCAGCAGCAATTTTGAAACGATCCACTCCTAAAGATTTCAACTCAGGTGACTCAGCCTTATGAACCAATTGAGCGTGAGTACCCCATGACACAACGATTGAGAAATATAGTTTATGAATTGGTTGATTATTAATGGCAGTATATGCACCTTCAGGCAATTCGACTTCATATAGTGGTAACGGGAATTTCTCATTGCTAAAAACTCTCTTCAATGCTTCAACTTCTGAAAAAATACCAATTGATGATACCAGTGCGTTGCCACTACCAAGTGGTAATAAGATCACATTTATATTCTGAATTAATTGATTATGACGCTTTGGCAATGCATTAACAAATTCTATCACAGAAGTATCACCAGATATGAAGATTATAGTGTGCTCGTGGCTTAGATCAATTGTTTTAGCAAACTCAGCGATAGAGTCGGCAGATGTTGTTTTCAATGAGGAATGTCTTATCCCCAATTGATCGAAAACTGGTTTAACAGCATCCTCATACAAGTCCCTGTTCTCTCTTCCAACACCTGAGTTCACCGAGTCTATCACTGTGATCTCGATATCTGATTGCAAATGGACTGGTAGGTTATTCTGACTGATCACCAGTTCTCCATGACCTTCATCTTGATCTTTCTCCACCAGCTTGTAGTTGATGTTTGCAGCGTCTGCTTTGTCGTAAGCCAGCGAATAGTTATAGGTCTTCTTTGCAGCTCTCACCTGGAATAGCGGGCGCTCTTCTCTCTCAATTGACATGGTGTTTCTAAAGTTTGTGATAGAGCACAGCAATTTGCCACAGAGAACAGTTCAGTTGAGCTTAGACTTCAGAAACATTTGGTGAAGATCTCTGGGTGAGTTTTGGCGGATCTCGGATCTCGGAAGACCTGTGAAGGCCGCCGAGCATCCGCAGAACTAGCTACAATATGTCATAAAAATTATAAATGTAATGCAATATACGCCAAACGTTGAAATTAAACACCTGGAAACGCCCGTATAATCAAGTCATCGCTAGCAAAATATGTATGAAATACCAATGTTCCAATATAAGTGATCCAATGATCTGTATCAAGCAACACTGTACCTTCTTCTTTTGCGAATCTGGCTCTTTCTTCTGGTCAATGGTGAAGATGCAAATTGAAGGACAGGACTATTTGAGGAGCCAGGATCTTCAAGATCCAAATTGGCGTCCACATCAACAAGGTCAATGGATCTTTTCCTTGGTGTGATTGGAACCTCAGAGATCCCACTGTACCATTGTCCAACTTCTTGAAACACTTCCGAAACAAATGCATCAAGTACCTCAAGTACCGGTGATGCATCAAAGTAGTGTAAAGAATGTGCCAACTCAAGTTCATTTCTCAACCTTTTCAAACACTCATCTGCTCTATCTTCCCTTCTCTTTAATGGTAATAAAGTATTGTACTCTGGTGCAAATTTCACAAGATTCGCTATACATGATTCATTCGGCCATATTATTGATTGATACAAAGAGAATCTCTCTGTGTTTGGAGTGTTGCTGACCGTTACCAGAATGTCTTCTAATCTTGAGAGAGATACGAGAATCTCAGACACCTTTCTATCATGCAGTGTGTTTCCTTTCAGTTGATCCAAGTCTGAGTGGGTTCTTTGGAGTAGTTGCAAAGTCATCGTTGATGGCACATTGAAAAGTAGTGTCTTTTCATAGAAATGATCGTCTTTACGAAATTTCTGAAGACAAATAGAGGCCACATAACTGCGGACTAATTGAAGAGACGATAATTCTTCATAAAATGGAAGTGGGATTGCAGCAGCAGCTGAAAAGTAGTTCTCCAAAGACCAAAATGTTGGATCAATCTCATCCAACAACTGAAGCGAAGTTTCATTGATATCCAATTTCCCAGCATTATCAAAAGCTTGAGTGACCATGTTAGTACATTGTCCTCTGTAGACCGATGTGTGTGACTCACTTCTTGGTACTGATAAACCAGTTAAATTCAAGCGTGCATCAGATCTTCCAGGGGATTCTGGTACATGTGTCAATTCCCCTTGGTTATTGATAAGTTCTTGTATTGTTTGTAACATTTTTTGATGAAATGATTATTCAGGTCCTCAAATAATGGTTGTTAAATGACAGATATAAGTATTAGAGATGAACTCAAAAAGCTAGTGCAATGATACCTAGGTAAAGCTGATCTAGTTAGTTAATTGTGAAGAAATCAAACAGCCGTGATAGCAGGTGTAAGTTCAAATGCAACTGGTTCTGTAGGTTGGTAGATCAATACATATAATATCAAAAAGAGGAAAGGAAAAAAAAAACGGCCATGTATTGCATCTTCCAAGCTACACAAAAACTAGATGTAATTTAGCACGAGTACCTCCTCCTTAATTTTAAATTTGTTTTGATTTTGTGACAGATGCTTATCTTAATTTTTGGATATTCGAGGTTAAAAAAACGTGATAAGCCCCCGGAAGGGAGAATGATTTCGCGAAAATTACAATTTTGCGTGCTGAAAAAGTATGTATGGAGCTTTTATGCAGATTTTGTTGATGTTGAGGGGAGTGAAGTGGCCTTCTAGAGACAGTCATCTATTGAAAAATGTCGTTTGATCACTCTGTGTGAGTATTAACTAGGCTAATATAGTTCATTTTTCACATCTGGACCACTAACAAACTGATCAATAGTGAAATAAAAATACCGTTTCAAACAGCCAAACAGGCTAAAATTGCACAGAATACACTTGAGCCAGACCCTATATTGAGACCAGCCGACATCAGCGTTAAATATCGTACAGAAGAACAGATATTCGTCATGAAATTCGATGCTGTCAGTGATAGGGTACTCAGAGTTGCCATAAGTAGTGTTTTAGAGTCACTGAAAACTGTTGTTGAAACCATGGATGAGTTTGAAGGACAATATGACAATTATCTATAATCAATAGATGGCCCAAATTCCACTAGAGTGCCACTACTCACCTTCAAGAGTCAGTCATTCCTGTAAATTATGCTGCAAGAACTGATGAGAATCTTTCGCTTCAGATACATATAATCGATTTATCACAACCAGTGCTGAACATCATGTAACGAATAAACGACTGAAACCCGTATCTGGCGTAGATGAATCTTTGGAAAGCGACCCGGTGCGGCGTGACCACTGGCTACCTGATGAAACCCACATCGTACGGTTCAAACGCACATTTCGGGACCTTTTGAGACTGCCATTCAAGCCGTGCAAGTCACCTTTCACCGGCAAAAAAAAGGACAGCCATATTCGAAATGTATCATAATTAAACCACTGAGTGCTTCAATATCTTCATTCACCAACAAAACAGAGGCTTTTAATCAAACAACTCAAAGGAGTTGAGCTAATACACTTTCGTGACGGCTCTCAAACTTCACCAACGTCAACTCAATACACAAAGATAACAGCTTTTGATCAAAGCGCTGTTTATCGAAGTCAAAGTTAATTGTCAAACCTATAGCGCTGAGCGTTTTAATCTATCCACTTGGAAAATTACATTATAAGAGCATCACTAATAGTCGTTTTGGATTGAACACCGTTATATTTCCATATTGGTTGATATTGCTAGGTGATAAAAAAATAACAGCCAGACCTTGCTAGAATCACTACTTTGTTGCGGAGTACACGTACCGAATACCCTCACCCTCATCATCTTGTCATTAGAATTCAACACCACACCTCACTATTGATCAAATACTTCCCTCTGAGGAACGTGATGCATAGCAATGTCCAATCAAAATATATGGTATGAAAATACGAATCCAGGTGATGGCCACAATACAAGTATCAGAAATGATTTCAACCAAACTCCACCAGATATGAATGTCACAAAAGAGGCCACTTTGCCCAATGATCCCAAATCAATACCCACTATTCCTACGAATCAACAAAAGAGGCAAAACTCGAATTCACTGGGGATGTCAGGGGCAATCAAAAGATCAGTTACACAACCCAACTCGCCTTCATTTTTGATATCAGGCCATGTAACCCCCAACCAGCAACCAGTGGATTCAAGTCGTGCAACAGCAGGAACTCTGACTCCAGCATTAACAGCAAACCAACAGCATTATAATCATTCTATTCATCAGCACCATCCAGCATCTAACCTGCATCATCAACATCATAATCACTCGAATCCACAGTTGAATCAACATCAGCAAACCCCGAACTATACTCCTCATCCTCAACAAGTTCAATTCCCACATCAACAGCCTCAACACCACCAACAACAACAAATGGCTCCTTTTAAAGCTACATTCAACATACCATCACCTTCACCTCAAGTCCCTGCCAAAGCCAAAAAGTTTAGCACTACATTTGTCAACAGTTCGTATCAAAAACCACGTAATGCCGAGATGCCAAACTCACCCAATTTATCGGTAAATAGAGCCAAGTTTGATACATCAAGTTATATTAATGATGATAATACTGATGGTAATGACTTTAATGAAACAAATTCAGTTATTTTATCTCAACCTACTGGCAGACAACCCCAAGGTACATATATTCAACCTTCTGAAGCACAACAAACACCACAACCTCAAATACCAGCTCCAAGTAGGCTGATGATGACAAAAGAATCTAACCCTGACTCACCTGGATCAACAATAAGTGAAACATCAACCATTGCCCAACCTGGTGTAGCAGGGGCAGCTGCAGCTGCACTAGGACCAGTCAACAATGCACCACCACAGACTAGTAAGCTTTCCGAGGAGGAGCAAATCTTAATATTGAAATTACAGGATACTTACAAGAATATAATAAAATTGGAAAGTGATTTGCAAAGGAAATGTCATAGCTTAAACTTACCTCAAAGACTGGACATGACTGAACTTTGGGATATTTATAACACAAATATCACATTATTGAATTCTTATTATGATTTTTTACTTTACTCGTTGAGCTCTGGAAAATCAGGAAAACAAATAATTCAAGTATATCGAGTTACAAGAAGGCTTTGGGTTTATGGTGTAGTGACATTTTTGGATGTTTTAAAAAATGTTGTATCTATTTTCATTGAACATGATATTTGTTCAAGTTTCATTGGATATTCATTCAACATATTGAGTGGACTTACGGAAATGGAAATGGATGGCTGGGTATCTGAAAAACTTGGAGATCTCTCTAGAATGGCAATTGCCTTATACCCATCACGTTATATTGATTGGAAAATAAGTTCAGAATACTGGTATACATCTGCTCTTAAAACTCAATATGGATTTGGAAAAATTTATTATCATATAGCTACAGTGCAAGAAGATAATTTGGATGCGTTGGTAAACATTGGTAAAAGTGTCTTTTGTCGTGATACATTCGTTCCTACCCCACAATATATGCGTATGGTTATTGATAACATCAACCAAAGAAGTTTTGTTGATTTACCTGTTGTGGATTTCATCAAAGTGCACAAGATATTGTTATCATCTGAATTCAACAGCGATCTGGAATTAATAAAATTGGTTAGTTATTATTCACAAAGCATCGGTATTGATAACAACAAGGTTGATTTTTTCGTGAGATACAATGGTGCTGTTAATGAAAATATTTCATCTTCGATATACAACCAAGATAATGAATACGAAAACAATTTGAATTTTTGGTTTCAAAGAAGTTCATCTTTCGCCTTGGTCAATATTTGCCAATTAGTTGGGTTTGGGAATTCTGCAAATCCATTCGCTCGTCTTTTCGGCCTAGTTGAGGCACTGAAGGAGAGAAAAGATCGTAAGGATAAAAAAGATAAGGGGAAAAAGAACACTGCAAGTATGCATGCAATGGAGACAGAAGATGATGGCTCATCAGTCGCTGATCAAATGACTCTTAGTGATTGGTTCAAAACATGTGACTACATTAATAAGAATGCAGTGGAACTTGCAATGAGAATGTTTAAAAATTACTTGAATGGTCCAATAATTGCGTCCACACCTCATGTCATCACCTACTTATATTTTTTAATTTCGGTTTTCGAAGCGTTAAAAGAAAAACCTGCGGCTAAACAATTTTTCCAAGTTATTTTCCAATTCATATTACCGAAAAACTCACTTATCAATTATCTTAATGATTTATTGAGTCATGTCCGTAAAAATAGACCAGATGTGTTTGAAAAACTACATGTAATTGGTCCTCAAATAGCTTCACACGGTAATGCTATTAATTTTTTTAATCAAAATGAAAATTTGGTTGAAGTTTGGAAATGTTGGGGTACACTTTGGTATGATAAAATTCAATTGAAAGAGGATTTTGCAACTATTAAAGATGCTGGAATTATAAAGGATGATTTTTTGGATGTTCCAATTGGTGGATGCCGTTATGAAAAAGAACATAATACCGATAGATACTTGAGAATATTATTATTGGCTACTTACATTGCAGATGAATGCCAATTAGGATTAGTTAGAGGTGCAACTGAATTCAAATGGGAAGATTTAGAGTTCGATAAGTCAGTTATAAATTATGAAGTTCTCACTGGATCATTTCAAAGTTTTATCAATGATGCAAGAATTAAAAACATAGGCGTCATGCCATCAAAGGAAAATTTTGTTGATACTGAGAAATCAAGAGAAGATGTTTACATTTGGTTGAAGTCCAATTCAAATGGTAAAGTATCAGCTGATACAAATAGCACCAATATCCCATATATCAACGATGCTGATAACGAAGCTGAATACGAAGAGGATGACGAAGAACGTGATCAACTATTCAAGAACAACTTGACCAAAGATCCAGCTTCATTGGGTAATATTGGTCCTGGTATGGATTCAGCTGTAACTTTCTTCGTATTGGATACTAATATGTGGTTAAAACATTGTGGAAAAATTTATAAATCAGTGAGAAGCGGGATATTTAGACTTGTTGTCCCATTAGTTGTTTTCCAGGAGTTGAGATCATTAAGACGTTCTCCAGATGGGAATGTTTCTGATGCTGCTGTTAGAACAGTTATTACAATTAGACAATTAGCTTCTGAAGGATTTGTATTAGCATTGAAATTGAATGGTACAGAAGCAAGTTCACTAAATGACGTTAGTGATTTTGAAAATAATTCTTCATGGATGAATACGATTGATGATGGTATTATCAATTCTTCAAGACTGTTGAATATCAATGTCAAAAATTCCATTCAATTGAGCAATGAAGCTGCACGTCGTTCTGATCGAAGTCTTATTGAAAATCAAAATAGTATGACTTATTCGTTATTAGTCACTGAGGACAAAAATATGAGACTCAAGGCAAGAACTAAATCTGTTCCAGCATATCAAGGTAAATGGTTTTTCCAAATCTTGGAGAAATTATCAAATGGGAAGTGTAATGATTAAAACAAGTACAAGTACAACCGGAATCATTAAGTCATCAATTCATTAGCGTTAGATCACAAAGATCTTGAATATATAAAATTTAAATAAACTTCAGTGTAATAGATATATTTACTCAGATGTAGTTTGCTCATTAAAGTAATTTCCAATCTTTATAAATCTTTATATTTAGAGCTTCACAATTGTAATGATTCAACAAGATGATCTTTGAGCCACAATGTAAAGTATCAAAGACCTTGGAAGAATCAGGTATTCCCTGTCTATAATTCAATAGCATCATTTTAACTATTTCATCTTTGGAGCTTTGACATGTTACATAGAACAAATATTCATTAAGTAATTCACACGACAAGACTTCCCAAACTATGTGTTGATCCATGTCCCACATTGGGTCCAAAACCTTGGGACAGGTAACTTTATACCAATTGTTGAGTTCTACTAGTGGTAATTGTGCCTGGCCTACTAATGAATTTGCATCTGTATTGTTTGATATGATACCTAGTGAATTTGAAACGGGGTTGGGTACTGCATTTTGGAATGTCTGATCTTTGGAAGCCTTCTCCAATACAGCGTTTAATGAGACTTTAGGACCCGGTGAGCGACTGGTATGTATTGTATCGGGGACTATTTCTGATATGTTGAATTTTTTCTTTGACGGTGTCTCTTTTGGTGAATCATTTAGATCTTGGTATATGTCAAATTTTAAACGAGATGAAGCTGTCACTTTAGATATTGGTGTTTTGGTGATTGGTGCTTTTGGTGATTTCAAGGATTTGCTGTTTACTCTTAGGGTGTCTGATGACTCTTGAGGTGTGACTTGAGACTGTTTCTTGGTGGAATTATGGAAAGATCTTAGCGCTATTTTGCTAATTGGTTTTGAATTTGGATCTTGTGTTGAATTTGTGTGATTTGCATTGATATTAAGATCATTTGTGCTTTTCAATAAAAGGCAGTGACTGGATTTGAATCTTTTAGCAGGTCTCTCGTGCAGACTTTCACTCATATTGAAGATTTCAGTGGCCAATTAAGCCTTGATAGAACTATCTTGAGTGTTTGTTTACATTATAAACATTGGAGTAGTGCCAGGACTATATTTAAGCTAAGAGTCTGAAATATACACAGTGTTGAGCGTAATTATAGGAACACCTATGTAGGCTCGTTTTATTTTGGAATGGGCGATTTTTATGTGTCTTCTCTCGCATGAAGAACATCAATTGATCGCAGGATGAGATGGCGATCAATGCTGTGAGTGCAAGGACGCAGTGTGTGAATCGTACGTTAAAACAAAGTCAATTTGTCTTGAAAAGGGCCATCTGAGCCATGAGAGTATCCAGGGCTTGAATAGCACTTGATGAGCTGGTCGTTGATAGAAATGCGATAGGATTGAATTTATTGTTCACTAGTGCCGAATTTCAGTGGACAGCTGCGACGGTCGATCTCTATTATTCAAACTGTTCTTTGTGCGCACGTACATACAAGCTGTCGGAGCATCAAATGGGCAATCATGAAATGAGCAGAGCTTTGTCAGGTGAAAGGTGATATGTATCATGTAGTGGATTGGAATGAAGCGATATTTAGCTGTTTCATCTGTTGATCCAGAAAACAAAAGTATCACATGTGTATCGTGTACACTGTATCCCGGTTCATAAGGACCTCTAGAAACTAGTGCCGCAAAAAAGCGACGTTGATGAATTACAAATCAGATGTTCTGCTCTGTTAGGACGTGGAGCTGTCTGGACTCTGGATTGTACTTCTCCATATCCTCTTTCTCCAGTTGGACTGGCTGGTTGCAATTTGGTAAGCCCTATAGGCTACTTCTCTGGGGTTGAATAGATACCGGGAAGGCGCACGATTGGATATGATCCGTGGCATAATTCAACAAGTGTGGTGTCTAGTTAAGAAGCAAGACCGTAGATACCGGTTATATATGATGCAAACTTCTTTGCCTAATAAGAAGGTGGTGATGTGTTGATCAATCCTTGATGTATAATTCATCATGGTTATACATCTATTTTTACGGTGCATAGCGCCAGTCTTCAGTAGATAGCGGTAAATTTTGGCCAACTCACAGAGAAGAACTTTATAAATTTGATCGCCTAACACTACATCAGCTCTATTGTGCTCTTCTAGGGACCTTCCTTGGTGGGAAAAGCCCCCCGTGCATTAGTGAGTGCTCATGACTGGGTCAACCGTCAAACGGTCTTCTGCCAATCTTTCCCAACGAGGGCTTTATTGAAAAGGTTAGCCATAATGGCAGAATATTTAACAACAACATTGTATTTAAAAAATGATTAACGCTCTTTAAACAAAAGTGAATTTTGCATGGTCGTTGCTGCAACATAATTACTGCTAGTTATATATTAATTTTTGGGCCGTTATGGGTAGTCCCACCATTGCAGCTTTCGGGACTTGGGACTTGAATTTTAATGGATAGCAGATAAAACATCAAGATGAAATAAGACATGAAATCAACGAAATGAAACGCTCAACCTGTTATAGGTAATAGCCGACCAAGCAGATGTGCGATTAGAAGCACCATTTTACTTGATTTATACCATAGAACCGCTTTCCAGAAGATTTGAGATGTATCTCGATATTGAAAAAGGTACAATCATGTGCTTCGAAGAACAGCTACGATACCTTGGTTTGCTTTGATTCGATATCAACGGTAAACTTACCGGTCAACGTCTATAATTTGGAGAAAATGCCTAACGTTCGTTTCATCTCAAGATTAAAAGCAGGACCAAACAAAGATTGTAAAAAAGGTGAGTTTTCTTTGATATATAATCAATGACAACACGTTCTGACCGTTCAAGATTCGAATCTAAAGTTGGAACTCATGATCGTTATGAAGCTCTATCTAACCCACTCATGACCGAATCAGTACCATGGAGCTTGTTAACAGGGAAGATGCTCCTATCAATACGATCAAAATCATCTAATTTTTCTGTAGGTTTAGCTATAAAATCCTCGCTAATCTAATCAATTGGCAATTGAACAGCATATATAGAAGCATCTAGCCCTGCTCTGTCGATCCTGGTGCCACTTCTTTCAGCAACATTCAACAGAGACATTACCTATAACACTAGCTCATTAACTCGACTAGTAATTATAGACGAAACCATCAATGGAAGGTTTACATGTACTAATCGTTGAGATAGTTTACTTGCCCCAGTTTATTTCATTTATACATCATCAATGAAATTTGCATCAAAACCTATACCTTTTTGCAAAAAAAACACGGCTCTAGTCCACAAGTCCCAAAATCAGTTGTGCCGCGGAGGGTCTGGCGGGTCTGAAAATGTGCGCATTTCCTTTTTCCTATGAACCAAGGATTTTTTTCTGGTTTCTACAAAAATTCATGTCTCAAGGAACAATTGCATTTGAAATACACATTTCACTGCTCTTGTTTTCAAAACCTTGCCTTTTATTCATTTCTTTCAAACCTCCAACCAAAGTGTTTGCTTATTGTTATTAAAGTTCTGGTGGTTGTTTTATCACTTCAGTTTTCATTTCTATTCAGTTCAGCTTCCCAGGATTAAGACCTTATTGTTTGTCAAAAGAAAATTGCCCTTTGTTTACTCCGCGGTGGTATAAGAGAGCAGACTCCCACTTTCATTTACCAAGAGAACCATAAAGGGTCTTTCAAACTTATAATATCTCAAAACCAAGCCGCACATTTTCAGTTTTAGGCGCTGTGTTTGTTGATTTATTCCATATATTAAGTTCAATCATCCTCTCGGTTTAAATTAGACGCTGAAGGTCAAAGGTTCCATTTTAGCATAAGCAGTAAAAAAATCTGGCCATTTGAAAGATTAGCTAACTAGGGGCTACTAGGTCAAAAGAGAAAGTCAAAGATCATAGGTCGAGGTTGAAATTATTCTTAAAATACTAGACCAAATACTTCATTATGCAATCTAGCCAGGGAGAGGATAACAATCTACCGAGCAAGACTCAGGTGGAATCAAATGGACCAGAACAGACAATTAGTCAAGCTCCAAGTGCTCCTGTGGATAATTCATTCAATGTCCCAGATCAAGTCATGTCAGAAGTGAGTGCCAATGACGGTGAACCTGAAGAGCAAAGACCAAGAACCACATTTGCCAAACCTATAATAAGCCCATCTTCGTCAAGTGAAATGACACATACGCTAGACTATAACAGAAGGAACAAGATTCAAAAGGATTTCAAAAAGGAAGTTACAATTTTACCAACGAATACAAAGGGATTACACACTGTTTTCATTCATAAATTATACAATATGCTTGAAGATGATGACTTAAAACATTTGATATGGTGGTCTGGCTCAAATGAATCATTTGTAATAGCACCAGGTGAAGAGTTTAGTAAAGCTTTAGCACAATATTTCAAGCATACAAATGTTGCATCTTTTGTTCGTCAGTTGAATATGTATGGATTTCATAAAGTCAGTGATGGATCAAATCCGGAAACAAATGACGGTACATTATGGGAATTTCGTCATAGCTCAGGAAGCTTCAGAAAGGGGGATATTGATAGCTTGAAATCTATCAAAAGACGCTCATCGAAGCATACTTCTAAATCAATCAATCCAAATAGTGATTTATCTGATACTGAATTGACGTCTGAGAGAAGCAATTCCGTTACAGATTTAGCTGGAGAAAATTCTGTCGATCCTATTTTAAACGTGAGACTTGCAGAGTTGGGACATAATCTGGCTGCATTAAGACATGAACATGCTAGATTACAATTAAGATATGATACAGCTATTGAAGATTTAAGAAAGACCAATTTAGATATGGTTTACTTGTTAGATTTGGTGCAAAAATTGGTACGTTCACCGGCAAATGAAAATGATCAAAAACAAGATTCCAATCCATCATCACATTTAAATCAAAAAGTTGTTTCGAGTCCCGTCGCTGGTCAAATTAAAAGACTTGAAGAGGAACCCTTAGCTTCACCTGGTACAGTACCGAAAGATCAAACAGATTTGAGTACTGAAATTGAACATGATATTGCTAGATTTAGAGCTTCAATAATACAAAGAGCAGCTTCAAGGGATGTTGATCAATATTCTGTTCCATTTGCTGCATCATACCAGTTGAATCCTAGAACATCACAACCCCAAATTCAGGCACCTCCCCCTCCACCACCTGTTCCACAAGCTGCAACGTCTCAACCATCACAACATAACCAACCACAAAGTGTAAATCAATCTGGAAATAATACACCAGAAGCTTATCCTTACCCATATCCTTATCCTTATCCAATCCCTCAACAGCATCATCAACAGCATCAAGCAACACATCAACATCAACAATTCCATCCAGGACAACAACCTATATATCATCATCCTCAACATCAACAGCAACAACAGCTAGGTGTAATGGTGCAAGATCCATTCCATCCTGATCGAAAGATTTCAACTTCATCTTCAAGATCTAGAAACATGTCTGTCTATGACCCATTAGCACCTGTTGGACCAAATGGTGCTGTTATATCACCAGCTAGTCAATCTTCTTTGAATAGAAGTTCAATATCTGGACATTTATCAAACACTGATACTAGCGTAACTTCACCAACAATTGCACAAGGAAGTTATTTCCCAGATTATGGAATGTATCAAAGATCAGATTCACCTCATCATCAAGCTGGTAGAGATCAAAGAGCAGGTTCATTTCCAAGTATTGGACCACCAGGAATTCAAAATACAATGAGAAGTGATGGATTAGTCAGGAAAAGACATAGTTCAAATGATGATACAGATTTTACAAGATCTCAAGATATCAATTTTAACAATCCACCTAGAAGCATACCAACGATTAGACATGATGATAGTCATCATCCAATGGAGCCAAGAAAATCGTTAAGTAATACAAGTTTACATTCAATGAGATCAACTCAAAGTTATGAAAGCTTGAAAAATCTTGAACCATCTATTCGACCTACAAAACCACAAGTTCCATCACAATTACAATCTCAACAACAACAACAATCAGGTTCTGGTTTATATGCCTTGTTGAATCCAAGTGAAGGTGCTAGAAAAGATTCAAATATCACACTTGGAAGACCAGCGCCAAAGAAATCTAGAAATTAGATATCATAAACCAGAGTTGTTATGAGCTCAAACACGCATTGTCTTTTCAAGTTAACCAATTTGCATATTCTATTGTGTTTATGTTATTTATACTAGTAATGTCTGTATTAAATAGTTTCTTGTTTATATATTGTATTTGTTATATATACGTACGTCCATTTCTTAAAAGGGCATGGTAATTTAAAAGCGTATAAGTTCTTATATCGCAACATCGACTTCATATATACATAGAAAACATAACCTTCTGTGGATTTCGAATTCTCTAATATTTCTAGTTTTAAAGCTCGTTAGAATGTTTAAAATTACACCTATGAAAATTTCTTCTACTTAACTGAATTTTAATATAAATATTGTACAATTATAACTATAAACATTTGCGAACTTCATTTATCTCACAAGCCCAATTTCCGACGAAACGACTCAATTTGGTCCCTAGCAGGATCGAACTGCTGATCTTGGCGTTATTAGCACCACGCCTTAACCAACTGGGCCAAGGGACCGACGAAGAGGAAGCTTATTCAGCTCGAAAATGATTGGTCAATATCACAATTGCATCAACATCTCCGTAAAGAAGATGATATGGTCCCTAGCAGGATCGAACTGCTGATCTTGGCGTTATTAGCACCACGCCTTAACCAACTGGGCCAAGGGACCGATAGAAATGCATTGCTCCACGACTTCACCAGCTCCGATATGATTAGTCAGTGATTGATAATCTTCAGTATGTAGGCCTATTGGCACCTGCTTCTTCTAAAGTTCTTTCATCATTCAATTTTCTGAATAATTGAGTTTTTGTTGTTTTTGCTGATGATATTTAGTAAATTAAAAGGATGAATTTTTCGAGGAATTTGAGCTCCTTTTATAGTTGAAATTTTTTCAAAAATTCGCGATTTGATTTTTCAAGTCGGTGAAAATTTTCCCGCTTGCGCAGAAAAATGGCCAAACTTTTCAACAATTTTTTGAAAGTGCACGGCTTTTACAGATGGATACATCAAAAGATGAAAACTTTAATTGGTCAAGAGAAGCATACCTTGCCGGTTTAGGAAGAAGTTGTGTAGAATTCATCTCTAATTGGGCATCAAGCAAGGTTGTGAAAGCACAACAAATTAGTGAACGGCAAAGCTTGAAGGCCAATTATCTTTATTGATTTTACAGAACGCTCTGAAACTTTTTTCACTGACCAATTTTAATGAAAAGATAGGGCACTCTGCTGTTTGTTATTTATGCATATTCCTCCCTAGACTCGCTCTAGTAGCTAAGAATGAGTCTAGTCTGCCTCTACAAGTTACGTAGGAAAATTTTTTTTTTGGACGAAAAGCGCCAGAGTTGGCGATGCTTTTTCTGAGAATTGAGCTCAGATTGAGTGATGTTCATACTCGATAGTAGAATATCTTGAACGATTGCATATCAAGCTTAATCTACAAGTTTTTATACATTAGAGTTTGAAGCTTTATCAGCAAATCTTTTCGTCTCTGCCTCCCTGAAGATATCTTGTGAATTTGGCTAGCATTTTAGTAACAGCTTCAGCAGGTTTGAGACTTCAAAGTTCAGACTTCAGACTTCAGACATCTATATGCAGCCATTGTCCAATAGAAAATAATACAAGCCCTATGTCCTATGTCTGAGTTACTTCTCACTTCTAAGTTCTCACGGACTTCTTTCGGAAAGTTTCAACTTCACGAAGAGCTCAGTTTGACTTTTTCTTTAGGGCTTGTGTAGAAGCGTATCCTATATTCGACGGACATGTAGATTAATCACTAAAGACCAGTAGCTTTTGGATCTTAATTTGGATTTGAATTACCATAATCTGAAACAAATTGAGAAGAAATTCGTATCTCAGTTACATGTACATATATGGCCAACTTCATACAAGCTAATTGATGGTGATCCGTTGGATTTCAGCTGGCTAACGTGTTTAATATTTGAGGTACGACGGCACAACCTTATGTGTCATGTGTCATGATATATAATCTAATGAGCAATATATCGTGCAATGATCCTGGCCTCTGAATTATGAAGTAGCAGATCAGCTAAGAGCCACCAGAATTCCGGTCAACATTGCTAACATTGGATGTTTATCATCAATAATTCAACTAGTCACGATGTAATTGAGATCCTTTTAAAATATTACCAAGCACTTCCCCAAAGTATAAGATCTCATTCCGGCCAGTTTAGCATGTATCTATAGTTGTAGTGAGTAATTATGGAAGGGTGATATGAGGTTAGGCCCAACTTTACATGTCATTTTCGAAAGAACGCTCTTTGCAGGGTTCGTAGGATAGTCTTACATTGTGTGCTAGAACGTCAGGTACAACGAAGGTTATAATCGATTGTGGTGAGCATCTGCAGCTCTACCATACCCCTAATATAATAGTTCTATTTAGGTGAACTAATACTTTCTCGAGATTTAGGCTCAGCAATCCTTTAGATCTCTTGAGATCTCTGACTTATTCAAGAGCTGGCTATTTTTGACTCGATATCTATATTATGTACTTATAGTCTTATAGTGCAATATTACAGCGTGGTCCGGGATTACATCAGTTCAACTATTTCGCTCATAAAACTCAGTCCTATCTGACCACTCTCTGATAAGTCTATTTTTTACTACATTAAAAGATTTATTCCAGAATTGCTTCTTTCTGGTATACACTGTCATCAAAGCACGGTCAAATTGGCAACATCTGGTATGCCCACGCTCCACATTGCGTTCGGCAATCAGCATATTTTCAAACTTTCAAGTTATGACTTCGTGGCCAAGTTGGTTAAGGCGTGCGACTGTTAATCGCAAGATCGTCAGTTCAATCCTGACCGAGGTCGTGTTTATTTTTTGGCGAAATTTCCAGATTTTGGTTAGGGACACAGTAACAAATCAATTGACAGACAATTTATATTAATAAATTATTGCAAATTACAGAAGTCAAGCGGTCATATGTCTACAGAATGTACGCTAAAACTTTCACGTCTTGATATAAAATTGTTTATTTCATTTTTCGAAATTATATAAAAAGTTTCAGTAATTGAATAATGCCTTATACTGTAAAGCTCTACTTCCTAATAAATCCCAATCATCTTCAGTTATCCATAATTCTTCAATCAATTTCAACCTAGAAAACACTGAAGCGCCTTTCCATGTCAATATTGAAGGGTCTATTTCTCTTGGTGCTGGTAGCACTTCAACTGGAACTAATTGATTATTATTTGCCTCCATAAACTCGACCAATTCAGTTTGAATAATGTTGAATAATTTATCTTGTAAAGGTTGTAATTCCTCTTCTGATTGGATCTTGGACAATTCATGTTCTTTTTCAAAATCAGCACTGATTGTTTCAATTTTTTTCAAGAAATCAGGCAAATTTATTAAAGCCAAGATTTTTGGTCTCCAAATATTTATACGATCAGTCAAGATGAAATCCAGGGCTTCAATCTTAGCACCACCACCAACAAGAAGAATATTTTCATAAAAATTTTTTGATTTTGTGAAATCATATCTTGCTGCATTAGCAATACTTTGAATAATAATTTTATCCAATGCTGCTATTGTTGGTAAATCATCTTCCTTTGTATCATCTAAAGTATCTGAATTGATTAAATCTTTTAAAACATCAGAGTCAACTTTATCAGCATATAAATTATTATCAAATGCATTTTTTTGAGTTGTTGAAGTTGGATTACTTGATTTCCCATTATAAACATCCAAAGTTTCTCTAATTGTAAAAGGTTTACTCTCAAAATCTTTTGGTTTTTTAAAAATTCCTGGGAAAAATAGCGCCATTGGAGCCAAAATAACTTCATCAAACACTTTAAATTCATATTTTTCAGATAATTTTTTTGGATATCTTTTGATAAAATTGTAAAGCTGAACAGTGATATTTGCATCTTGGAAAGTTATGAATTTCTCCTTCAGTTGGTTTAATGCAGGCCAATCAAATTCATTATCCAAATCATATTTAATTGGAAATTCTGATGCTTGTAACAAGTTATAAAAAAATCTTGTGATATCATCACCTCCGTATGTTAAATTGACTCGACTATTTGGAATAATCATCCCTTCATCAACACATGAAACTTTTGTAGTTTTAGCACCGAGGTCCACCACAGTGGCAGAACTTACACCTGCACCATATGTAGCTGCTAATGATTCTTGAATGATAGCAGCACCTTGGAAACTCATTTGTAAAAGCGATTGAATGAAATTTTCAACATAAAATTTATCATAAAGATCAGGGATAACTAACACAGCTCTATATTGAGATAATTTAGTGATTTGAAATTCCTTTTCCAATATGGTCCTTATAAATAGTTGAATTTCACCCAAAACTTCTTCAAATGAATTATATTCGGATTCATTGAATTTTCCGTTTGAGAATAATGGATATCTTAATCTATAGTCATTTGAATCAACTCTAAGTGCATCATTACCAATATAAAATTTATTATTGGCATCTTGTTTGGGATTGATATACTCCTGTTTATGTATATCATTATGTTCAGGAATAACCTCTGGTGTGACTTTTTTGTTAAAATTTGTAACAATTTCATTTGAATTTGGTAAGATTCTTCTTTTATAATATCTCATTCTTTCTTTAAAATCTCTGATTAATGATTTTCTATTCGACTCTATTGATTCTAATCTGGCTTCATCCACGTTGAAATCTTGTTCAATTTGAGGTGGAGTTGTAGATTTAGGTAGTGCAAGGACAAAGGGGAAAGTTTTAGGGTAAACATCAGTACCTAATCCGATCCTTATATTTTTGGATCCTGGATGTATAACAATTGTCTTTGAACCTAATTTATCCTCTTCAACTTCTTCAGCTTCATCATCTTCCATTTCTTCGTCTTCATCGTTAGCATTTATAGTAGATGGTGTAGTGGCGCCAGGAATTGGAGTTCCTTGATCTTTTAAACTATTAACTTTATCTTGCTTTGCCTGAACTTTATTCAATCTGATTTGCTTTCTTTCACGTAGTATAAATATTTGATCATCTTTCTTCAAATAATCAGTGAAGTAATTTTTCTGGTTGATTAGATTCCCACTTTCAAATACAGAGAATTTTAAAGGATTATCTCTTTTTTCAATACCAGATCTTTTAATTTTTCTAGCCATAGTTTCAGCAGCTTTTAATCTACCAACTCTTCTTCTCTCCAAAATTTCAGCACTAACTTTTTTCCCAGTCTGGGAGTTGTTCTTCTTTTTTGGCCCTTCAGCACCAGGTGTTGGTGACATTGCTGATGGAGTTTCAGCATCAGCGGTAGGTGATGATGGTTGTGGAGTTTCAGACATGGTCAAATGACAAAGTTTCTTGAAATGGAATTGATTCTTTTAAACGATGGCCTCCTGAAGTCTGGCTGTTATCAAAACTAAAGCTTTTGCCTTTTGATCAATAGCGCTGTGGTTGTTTCTCAAAATTGTTGTAAAACAGATACGCATCCTTTCTCTTGATGCTCGAGACATTTTAAAAAGTTCGTGAAGTCGTGCGCGCGTCAGAAAGGATCCAAGATTACTTTACAATTACTTTACAATCGAATACACAACCTACAATTTGACACGGTTGAAGAATAGGGCATGTTACTTATAGCACAGATAGTGATTAAGAGAAGTCAATTGAATTAAAATTCGCCGTTTTTTCATTTTTTTGGAGAGATCTTATTATTTATTGTCTATTGTTTAATTTCCTCCAACAAACAATGAATTGTTCCAAGGTGCTTGAACGTTGAAAAATACTATGTTATCCAATCTTTGGCACTTAATATATGATGAAGTTCTCCAAAGCTTTTGTTCGTTGCCTTCAAACATTGGGAAAAGTCATTTGGTGATATCATTCGATGTGAAAACACGCCAATAATTAAGCTTCAAAAAGCCCCACTTAACTCAATGATACCTTTATTTTAATAGTCCAGCTCTTCGGGAACACTGCTTACTTTGTGGTCTCGAACTTTAGGGACATTGTCATTATTGGCGTTGGTATCATCTTCTTTTGGTGATGATTCCCTTTGTTCATTTTCACCAGCATTGATTATTTTATAGCCATCAATTATCTCTCTCCAGCTATTCACCAAGCTCAGCTCATCCACCTTTGGGGTCGTATCACTCTCTGACATTTGCCACAAGTTTTGCACGTTTGTTTGAATATTCACACATAGTTGATACTACTTTCAATTTGATAAATTCGCGACGTCTCCAATTCCTGTCGGGCACAACCGTTATAAGTTCTAAGCTTGAGTTTTTCCGTGTACAAGGACCTCTCTGACGTATTAAGCCCTAGGCAGGCCCATAGAGCTCAATTGAACCCCCTAATCCAGTCCACATCCACCACGACCCGTCTACCACTCTCTCGTCACAGAAAAGGGAACGCTATAGTTAAACAAAGTGGCTACGAAAAGAGCTCAAAATGTATGGGGGTCAATTCAGGATTAGCAGGATAACTCAGAGTGGTGATTCCACAGATCCTGATCCTGATAACCAGCAGCTGTACCTGTTTATGTATAACGTATAACCGGCCTGTCATAGCTACAACGGTTACTGGTATTTCAGATAAAGTTACACATTAGATGCCTCCTACTCGGCTATCTTTACATAGATAGCCTCCAGTATCCATAACAAATTGTATCTTGATTTATCTTTCATAGTTGAATAAGATTCTGGTGTAAAATTTCAGCATTTCTAGCCGTATTCTGGTCCCTGGTTGCGGCAACAGCGCCCGATAATGCTCAATTTGAACTTGGAAGAGATCCCAGCCATTTGACACCCATTCTGTGTAATTCAATCTCCAATCATCTTGGTCAATTGGGCCTCAATTAACCAGTTATCTTACCGGATAACAGGCTCATCTCATCAACTAGGGCTCCAGCCTCCTCCTAGTTCAGGTCCTCCCAGTGTAAATAGGCTCGGTCGCTCGCTTCGGCTATCCAGAATTTGTCCGGGGCAGAACCCTCGCCAGCAGGTGTCTTTCCACCCGGAGTCCCCCTTTGGCAGCATTTTATTTTCAACACCCCCAAATTTGCAGCGATCTCTGCCCAAGACCCGCCTAGCCAGTCCGATCCCCAGCTGATACGGCTCTGCCTAGCTGCGAGCCTAGGTGGAAAACTCGTCTGCCTAAAAGATTCTGTCAAGATTATTTCTATCCCACCCGTTAAACCAAGATCCGCCAACCAAGTTTTTTTTTGTTGACCTTTTGGTATTAAATAAACCCCTAATCCACTTACGTGTTTTTCAAATTAAACCAAGAAGCAAAAAAAAGTTAGATTTGATTTGGAATTACATTCTTAATTGATCCTTTAATTAAACAATCTCAAAAATGTCAATTTCAATGTCATCATCAAAACTATTCTTGAATCAAGCTAGAAGATTCTCCACTTCTACCATCAAAGCTAACCCATACGCTGAAACTATTGGTAATTTGAAAATTAACAAAGATACCAAAGTTATCTACCAAGGTTTCACTGGTAAACAAGCTACTTTCCATGCTCAACAAGCTTTAGATTACGGTACCCAAGTTGTTGGTGGTACTAACCCAAAAAAAGCTGGTACTTTACACTTGGGTCAACCAGTCTTCGCTTCAGTTAGAGAAGCTGTTGAACAAACTGGTGCTTCCGCTACAGGTATCTTTGTTCCACCATCAATTGCCGCTAAAGCCATTGAAGAAGCCATTGAAGCTGAAATCTCATTAGCCGTTGCCATCACTGAAGGTATCCCACAACATGATATGTTGAGAATTGCAAACATCTTAAAAACTCAAAACAAGACAAGATTAGTTGGTCCAAATTGTCCAGGTATTATTGCTCCAGAACAATGTAAAATTGGTATCATGCCTTCAAATATTCACAAGAGAGGTAAAATTGGTATCGTTTCAAGATCTGGTACTTTAACTTATGAAGCTGTTGATCAAACCACTAAGGCTGGTTTAGGTCAATCTTTAGTTATTGGTATTGGTGGTGATCCATTCCCAGGTACTAATTTCATTGATGCCCTTTCATTATTCTTAAAAGATGAAGAAACTGAAGGTATCATCATGATTGGTGAAATTGGTGGTTCTGCTGAAGAAGAAGCCGCTGAATTCTTAAAACAATACAATTTAACTAGAGATGTTCCAAAACCTGTTGTTTCATTCATTGCTGGTGTTTCATCCCCACCAGGTAGAAGAATGGGTCACGCTGGTGCCATTGTTGCTGGTGGTAAAGGTGGTGCTCAAGATAAGATCAAGGCTTTAGAATTAGCCGGTGTTGGTGTTGAAGCTTCTCCAGCTAGATTAGGTGCTGGTTTATTAAGACAATTTAAAGAAAGAAATTTGTTATAAATTGAATCTTGATTGATGTCTCAATTAAATATTCCTAATCCAATGTTTTCTTTTTTAAATACAACTCGGTTGGATTTTTTTCCATCAATGAATTTAGAGTTGATTTATAGAGAACTTGATACATAAAAAAAAAACCCCCCCACAAAAAAAAATTACAATGCTAAACATGAAGGTCTATGACTTATGATATTCTTTTATGATCTTTACGACTCATAGATTTGTTAATAAACGTAAAGTCTGAATTTATTGTAGTTTTACAAGAATATCTCCTAAAGCATAAAATTAATTCTAATATACACAAAAAAAACTATAACCCAAATGACGAATGATTGAAAGAGTTTAATAACGTTCTTTCATTCTTGATGCAACAGTACGTAAATTACCATAAACTTTACCAGGAGGAGAACCAAGAATTAAAGAAACAACAGCTTCTCTTGCAATTCTTATATGAGTAAATCCACCAAGAATATGAATTTTAGAATCAGCTAAAACAATTCTTGTTCTTGTTGCATTTTCAATAGCAAATTTTGTCTTACCATCTTTACCTGCAATACGACCAATAGCTCTTGATAAATGATCTCCTTGTAATGTCTTGACATCTTTCACTTCAAAAGTTTCAATATATAAATCATCTAATCTTAATAATGCAATAGCATCATCTGTATCAAATCCTAAAGTAAATGCCTTAATAAAATCAGCACCTTTTTGTAAAGCACCTGGATCTGTTGTGTTTTTATAAGTTCTTAATTCCACAGTCTTTGTTTTCAAATTCATTCTAACTTGTAATTTTAAATGATCCACTAATGGAGGATAAATCTTTGGCCATGAATTTTTTAAAGGTGACATTCTATGAGGTGGTACTGGAACTTTTCTTGATTCAATCTTGACATGTTCACCTGATTTAGAAGCAGAGCTGAAACGTGGTTTACCTTCGGCATCTAATACGACACCTTTCGTCTCTATTTTTTTGGTTTCTTCATCTTTATTAGATTCTTGATCAATTTGTCCTGATGCATCTATCAAGACTTCATCTTCTTCATCTACTGGAGCACTTTGCGTTATAGTTTCATTATTTATCACTCCCTCTGTAGTCTCTACACTCTTTGGTGTTTTTTTCAATGCGGTTGGAGCAGCCATGGTTAGTTCTTCCTGATCACTCTTTCAACACTTCCACTTGTATTTAATTAACCTCTGCATTTATCTATATACAATTTGAAATTTTTTTTTCCTCCCATAGTTAAAAATCCCTGGCAGGGCCACGCCGATGAGCTTTACCCGTGTGATTATGTAATCACTTTTCTTCTGTCAAAATTCTCAGTGTAAAACTATTCTATTTGGCAGCTTTTCTAGTGAAATTTTCATGTAGAAATTAAGCTGGAGCATACTGGTCTTGTGATTTAAGAAGAGATTTGTGGGAAGGAGCATTATAAGGAGTTTATTGCTAGGTTTTTGTTAATTTAAATACATTATAAGTCAAATATTGGATTATATAACGGCTTTATCCCACCCAGCCAAACTTATCAAATCGATCAAATCAAAGCAAAGTTAAAAAGCGGGCGGACTCAATAATAAGCAAGAGAAATTTAGTACCAACCACCACAATTTTTACAGAAGAAAGAACTCCAATTTTTTTCCTGTATTCATACCAGGTTATGACCATTTGAATGCATACAGCCATGAATAGACTCTCTTGGGGAGCTTTAACTCCTGGTTCTCTAATAAAACCATCATATATGTCCCTGGTAAAGTGTGCAAATCCTTTAACCCATTATTCTCATTCGCTGAAATACTATCATTCAAGTTCAACAAAACCAACACAAGACATACAGAAAGACTATAAACTATACAACACATCCATAAGAAGACATAATTTCCATACATTTCCAGCATTGAGACAAGTTCAAAGTTCCGATAAACAAATTGTCAAGTATAAATCACAGATTCCTACAGTTTACTCCATAGGAAAACTGAATAGTGCACCATTGGTAACAAAGGAACAATTATTATCACAGGCAAGAGGTCCATGGGAAAGATTCGCAATAAAATCTAAATGGTTTTTGATAAAAGGTTACCGCCCTTTCAATATTGATGAAATTAGTGCCTTTTTCTCATGGTTTATCCTAAGTCATATATTATGGGTCATTTTAGGTACAACAACTTTTTTCTCATTGTTATTTTATGGGTTAAATTCATTATTTGCCAAAGAATTAGTTGGTAAGGCCATGGGTAAATTTATTTCTTATTTAAATCCAAGTTTTAATATTAAATTTAAAGATGCTGTTGTACCTGAATGGAACGATGGAATGATTGATTTTAAAAAAGTTGAAATTAAAACTGTTGATGATTCTGGATTGGTTTTAGATTTAAAATTGGATCATTTAAAATTGACACTTTCGTTTAATAAATGGTATCAATTTAAAGGTATCATTGATAATGTTGAAATTCATGGTATGACTGGTACGATTGATAGAACAAATTTGAAAAATGATGCATCAGAGATTGATTGGTTTACTAATAAGAATTATGAATTGAGTAGTTTGAAAATTGTGGATTCTGCTTTTAAAGTTTTACCGAAAAATTATGATCAATTAGATACTAAACCATTAGAATTTGCAATTCATAATTGTGAGATTCCCAAAATTAGAATCAATTGGCTATTAGCAGATTTCTTTAATGCAAGTTCTATCAACGGGACTGTTAATGATTCATTATTTGCTATACATAAAAGACAACACAAATATGCATATGTTAATGATATTCAAGATGATTTGAATCCATGGAAACGTATCACTAGAATACGATTAGATCCCACAGATATCGACGTTTTAGGATTACAAGGTACACAATTCAACTGGTTAGTTGATGGGAAAGCTGATATTACTGCGGATGTTATGTCACCTGTTGATGAAGAAGATGGTATACCGTCTTCAAGATACGTTGTGATTGATTTCAAAATTGAATTTAGTGACTTGAGAGCTAAATTACCTACGGAGGAACCATCTTTATCTAATGGTGAGAAATTAATTGCATTGAATGATTTGAAACCAATTGTGGCATATGTTAATAATAAGAGGGCTGAAAGTTTTGAAAACAATTGTGCAAATGTCCTACCATCTTTAAATTTTAGAGTTGTTAAAAAATTAGATGATTTAGAAAATGTGTCAACTTTATCAGAATCAAAATGTTTAGATTTAATCTCAAGTGAGATTTATATCGATTGGTTAAAGCATGTTCATGAATATGAAGTGGAACAAAGAAATAAAAAAATTGCATTATGGTCCAAAACAGTGGCTTCACAGTTATTGGTTGTCGGTATCGGTACAATGGTTTAGAAAAAACCAATAAAGAATATTATAATGAGTAATGAAAAAAAAACAAAAGTATGATCAGTCTCATACATAAAAACGAAAGATAAAGTTATTAATGAAGTGATGTTTTATATTAAGTTGCATATATTTTACATGAGGGTGTTGACTCTCGATAATTGTCATCATGAATGATACTCAAAATTGTATATACATGATTACATGAGATGACAATTTTAACATCTGTAAGTTTAATTACTATTTTTCTCTAATTTGAGATCCTCTCCTCGGCCACTTTTCTTCTTTCATTTTTCAAAGATTCATAAATTTTCAATTCTTTTTCAAACTGTTCTTTTGATACACCTGATCTCCATCTTTGATTATAACCAGGATGATCACCAGGTAAGAAATGTTGACCAGGTTTACCATAGAAATTTTCTCTTAATGAACCCTTTGGAACTGTATAGTCTAACTGTGCTAATCCTCTTTTTTGCAGTTCTGGAACCAAGAGTTCTACAACATCCAGTAAGGACTCATTAACCACACTAGACCAAAAGTTAACCCCATCGATATCAAATTCATCAACCAGTTTTTCAATTTGATCTGCAACTTCAGAAGCTGTACCAACATGGTCATAATTGAACCAATTTTCTACAATACCTTTTTTAGTTTGACGTTTCTCTCCTTTTTTGATTATATCAACAGTTGATCTAACACCATTAGTACTGGAGGGAAATTCAATTGGTTCATCCCAACCATATGGACCAACATCATGACCAGAAACTCCACCATAATACACTAATATACTTTCCAAATCCTCGTGTTCTCTAAAAGCCTTAAACTTGGCTTGAGCTTCTTCAGTGGTTTTACCCAAGAATGGAGACAGTGCAACGATAAATTTCAAAGAAGCTGGATCTCTATTAAACACCTCTTTAGCGATACGTCTAATTTCAGGAATCTTGTGCAGTGAACCGAGACCAATATAGATCAATTCTGCATTCTCTGCAGAGAAGTTGATTCCCTTTGGTGAGTTCCCAGCTTGTGCAATGATTGGGAACCCCTGTTTTGAAGGCTCGGTTATACCAGGACCTTTCACTTTGAAATATTTACCTTCGTGATTAATCTCTCTTAATGCTTCAGGATCTGCAAATACACCATTCTCCTTATCATAAACCACTGCATTTTCTCTCCATGAGCTCAACAATAGCTTGTAGACAACATCTAAATACTCCTCGGTCTTCACATAACGCTCATCGTGTTCTGGTAAGGGATCACCGTTTAACAGATTCTTACCTATGCTTGGAATATAAGAAGCCACAATGTTCCAACCTGCTCTACCACCAGTGAGATGATCCAACGAGGCGAGTCTTCTTGCAAAATGATATGGATGCTCACTAACTGTGCTCAAAGTGGTGACAAACCCTACTGATTCAGTATGTGCAGCCAGTGCAGATATGGCAATTGTTGGATCAATTCTCGATGCATTAACACCATGTTTAGCTGCAGCGGAATAATCACCATTATACACATCAAACCAACTCAAATGATCAACAAAGAAAATGTTGTGCAGTTTGCCTTTCTCAGCAATCTGTGCAAATTCAATTAAAGCGTTTAAATCTCTAGTGAATTCTCTAGATTTGTCATTTGGTAATTGCCAGTTTTGAGCTGTAGCTCTTGTAGCAGCACTTAGGATTAATGTCTTCTTTGGTTTGGATGGTTCTTCTGAAACAGTCATGTTGGTTTGCAATATATATGAGGATCTTTACAAAGATTCAAACCGATATTCAGAGGGTTCAATCCCTTTATATAATTGTTTCGACCCCAAATACTTAAGCCACCATATTGTTTATCAAATCTCTATTAGAACTGTGGCAATCCACAAATTTCCAAAAGTAATGTAGTCTGTTGTCTTTTAGATCCTGGGGATCTTTGAACTGGAGGCTTTGACACTGCTTTAACTGATCAGGGCAGAGGTTCAATTGTGGAATTATGGAATTTTTACAGCAGGGTATTTGATGATATAAAAAATGAACGTTTATGCATGGTATTGAGTGCCAATTTATAGACCGAAGTTATATACAATCAATACTCTTGTAATTCTTGAAATGTTGTAACTCGATCTTTAGTGAACTATCATCCGGTTATAAGCTTAAAACCAAACACTATTAAGGATTTTTATACCTAAAAGCTATAATTTATTGCAAACCATATATATTAGTTCAAATCGATCGTAATTGTGTCACTGCAAGTTTCGGCCGAATGATGTTATAACCGCTCCGAATCTAAGCATATTGATAGAGCTCAGAAAGCACAATAACAGGAAGATATCGATTTAAACAAGTGCAGAATTGATTGAAAACGCCAAAAAAATCTATATAATTATAGTCTCAAAGCTATAATTAGGGTTTGAAACGTTTAATTTAAAATATTGCATTTTTCTCAAATGGCCATCTCTAATATTTTAATTTTATTTAATAAAAATTCATAAAATATTTTTTCAATTTTTGGGTACTAGCTTCGACCCACCAATATCACTTTTTCACTCTAATGAAAAAGTCCATAATATAAAAGAAGCTTCAGGCTACTGATTAAACCATTAATCTTTGTTTAAGCACAGAAATTGAGCTGTTCAGAGCTGTTTGTGAGGAGTCTAATGACTTTCGGAATTTACCAAAAACGAGAAGCATTTTTGCTTCCTGGGCAAATACCATTCAGACTTTTCAATGTAAAGAAATGAATAGCTACAGCTAATATATTAAGATACACTGCTGAAGTACTGTATTGCAGCCTCGTAGAAGTTTTATTATGCTTGTACAATGGTCACCTGTTATATCCGAAATTTTTAACAATTCATTCTTGGAACAGCACCCAAGGACGTTGGTTGTGTTTATATCACTCTAGTGATAATATCTAAAGCAATTATGACTACATTTGAGCGTTAAATGTGTTCAATAATACATATATATTTTTCTATGAAGAGACATAAGCGGCCAGATCTGATTTGAAGAATCCGATTTAAACACACTATAAGTTGAGCAGCACGATGCCAATCATCTCATTATTGATTAAATTTGTATGCATATGGTCAATGAAGATGACCTGTACCAGATATCAAATGGAGATGTCATCAAAGCTATTATTCGGCTCGTATCTAATCTCCAACTTCCTAGTTAGGGAGCTCATTTACTCTTGGATATTGAGCGTACCACCTATTATTGCTTTCTATAAACAGCAATGGTTCTTTCACCCTGTCTGAATATCGAAATTTTAAACCCATTATAGTTGTATACCCCAAACCCATCTTGTGTTAATTTTAAAGATCTTAAAGCTTGGAAATCGTTTTGCTTTGCAACACCATATGACCCTAAAGCACCTAAATTTCCATCAAAGAATAAACCACCTACAGCATCTTCAATCCCTGTGGAGTTGATAGTCTGCTCCAGTGTCATAATACCAGTGACGAGAGATATCTCAGAATATCAAATAGAAATGGAATGTAGCTACATTTTTTACACCATATTACATGCCCTTCGTGCTTTGACAGACTAGGCACGTGACATAATTGAAATAATCATTACGTCATCTTTAACCCACTGGAACAAATTTCTGATGAGCTGACTTTCTGCGACTATTACAGGATATATTTGCAACAGAAAGAATCTAGCCGAGGTATCAAGGTGATGAAATCAATTTAAATGTATTTAGATGGATTATCACGATGTAAAGCACTATATCATTCTATATGAATAACTTTGTAGTTCAATTGTATCCCACTTGATGTTGTCTGATGCGAAAAAAAAAGTGGGAGCAAATTAGAAATGAGAAAAACCCGAGACTAGATAGACTTGTATAATTGACATATATAAGTTGATTGTTATCGTAACAACTCAATTGCTTTTCATATCCATTTATCCATATTGATTATACAAGTTAAATTTATAATGTTCAGTTTATTAAGATCTACAGCTTCAAGAAATAGTAAAGTGGTCCTTGGATCTAGAATTTCCCCTATCGTACCACAATCACAAATCATTCCACAATTTAACAGTATAATATTGTCCAGAGGATATGCTTCACAAGTTGAAGACTATTTTAAATGGAAGGAATTGAAAGATGATGATAAACGTGACTTTATCAAGGGATTTGTTGAACAATATAGAGCTAAAAACAAACGTACAAAGAATTATTACAAACAACTAGCAAGTGACATGGATGTTTATGATGATATACCTAGTGTTTTCGGATTGCTCTACAATGATTTGATTGAGAAAAGTGTAAAGAACGAAGTCACCAGTGAGTTTGATGAGGAGTTCTTTACATTGCTATACAAGAAATAAGGTAAATAACATGTTTATAACTCTTGTTATTCTTGTAGATCCATAATAGCCTTGATGATCTGATTTTTGAGATGGTTATGAGCGTTCCCCGTTTGGGCAGTCCTAGGCTTCGCTCCCCTCAAATTGAATTAAAGTTGGAGAAGCCAGAACTGGCCAGAATGGAAAAAGTATATAAGCTGGTGAAATCCTGGGTGTTCTCACCTTTTTTTTAATCCACTAGAGACATTTCAAGTGTGATAGAATTCATAGAGGCGCTTGTTGGTGTTGTTTATCATCTTAGACCGCCGTGAACCGTGAACCCCAGGAATAATTTCACTCGCATACAAATCATATACACAAAGATGCCATTGAAGAATCAAATTGTCAACACGTTGAGATTTCTCAACAACCCAACTCATATTCAACTATCAAGATCTATTGGTGCCATGTCACTCTCTATTAGATCACAAGCACCTGATTTGGCTGAAAGATACCAGTATATGAGAGAATACACCCACTATAATTTTGAATCCAAATATAAAACATGGTTTGAGTTGGATAGAATGGAACAATCAAAATTTATGGATTCATATTTAAAAGAACATGAAATGTTGAGTAAAAATAATAGTGCTAAGAATTCTATTAGACAAATGGATAACGAAAATAAAGATGTTACATTTATGTTTTCATATCTATATGAAGGTTTAAAAGAAAAGGCTGATGAAATTGCTAATGTTGAAGAACCAGTTTTCAAAGATGACATTTATGATTTATTAGTCGAAAGAGAATAAAGACTACAATGCGTCGTTTTCACTATTGATCTCAACTGGGTTTGAGATCTCCTTATTTATTTGGAAGTTGATCTTCCACCACCTTATTTATTTTAATGACACGTTATGAACATCTAAATTTAAATAATGCATTAGTAGTTTGTTTTGTTTTGAAGAAGCATGGGACTTGAATGAATTCAATACTTTGTGATATTGGGAGTCAAGTTTATGAAAATTTTCAATATTTATAACTTTAATGAAATTTAAAAAAGACCTTATTTGATCAAGTCTTGTTGAAATTTCTTGATATTCTTCAAAAATTAACCCTTTACTTAAATATTCAATTTGTGTTAAATAATTTTCATCATCAAATTTTAGTTCATAAAGTTTTAGCTTTTTTGATTCATCAAGGTTTAAATTTTGTATTATAACATTTGTCTCTTGTAATTGTGAATCAATTTGTGATTTATAATTTGTTTCCAAATTCTCTTTAAACTCTGGGAATTTTTCCAAGATCTGTTTTAAATTTTCAATACTTATCAATTCCAATATTCTTTCGTATAATAGCTTGTCAAGTTCATCATTATTAAACTCTTTTCTATTTGATATAAATTGTTTATACTGATATAGTTCTTGTATCTCATTGACATTATGTAATTTTCCTTGTATTATAACTTCAATTTCTTTAAATTTCTCCAAAATGACTTCAGATTTATCACATAGTTCATTTGATTTATAATTCCCCAATTCTTCAATCTTGGTATTTATACCAGACAATGTATCATTTTCACCAACTCTTAAAAATTTACTCAATTTAATGAAAAATTCACTTCTCTTACGAATTTTCTCTACTCTGGCATTTTCAACCTCAATGACTTGTTCATAATCATCACCACTTAATTTAGAATCAATAAATTTATGAATCTTATCATCAGCACCATTTTGACTCTTTGCGAAAATCAAATCATATAATTGTCTATCCTGCTGTATACTCAATTTCTCCATCACTTGGATCTCATCAGCACTTAGCAAAAGATCTCTATATTTTGATCCTACTAAATTACGAATCTCATCATGTTTCTTTGTTGATATTGTGGTTAAATTCGATGAAATTTGTTGGATTTGCGGTAACGAGAAAGTTTGGAAAATTGAAAGTGGTGTTTGTGATAAGTAATCTGTTTCCTCCATTATGAACCTATGTTTATATGAGTTTAGCATGGGGTTGCAGCGAGTTATGAATTATTTGAAGCGTGTCAATAGTTTGATCATGTTGATTTTCCAACACTCGGACCAGAATTTCAAACCCGTTGAAAATTGACAGATGTGGGATACGGGATGGATAAGGATTACAAAATTGGTACATTATATGATAAAGATTTGTTAGAGCTAAGATGAGTATATAGAAGTGATAATAAATACTATTTGGTTTTTGTTTAATTTGAACTTCTCTTATCTATATCTTTAAACCACTACTAATCCTCTATAACCGGATTAATTACCACAATTGTGAGATTCACCGATCTAGATTTAGATAGGAGCCGTTTGGACACAATTAACTATGGCTTTACTTTGATCAATTTGCTATAAATCTGATGAAAATCATGACTCATGGATTAATTGATGGATTATATACGATTGAATCAAGGGGCAAAGATCATTGATAACCCTCAAGTATAAGGATTATAATTAACCACATATTAGATATACACCATGTCAGAGGAATACATAGACAGCTTTAGATCCAAAGTTAGCAAACATCTTAAAAGGAATTATGGTCTTTATTATATAGTTCTGGGGGAACTACTTTCATCAATGATGTTTGTGTCAACAAAATTATTAGAAAATGATAAGGAACTTGAAGAACCTATAACTCCCTTCCAGATCTTGTTAGTAAGAATGGTCTTCACCTATATTGGTTGTTTATTATACATGCATTTTAAAAAAGTTGCAAATGCCCCATGGGGTCCATCAGATACGATATTGGCACTTATAGCTAGAGGAACAAGTGGGTTCTTGGGTGTTCTAACGTTATACTATGCCATCACTTATCTATCAATCTCTGATGTTATCAGTATCAATTTCTTATCACCAATAGCTACTTCATTTCTTGCTTATATTGTACTCAAAGAAAGTTTTTCCAAATTTGAAGGTTTGAGTGGATTGATATCATTAGTTGGTGTGTTATTGATTGCCAAACCTACATTTATATTTGGACAAGATCTTTCCAGTCATTTTGATGGGAACGTGGAAAGTAATGATCCCAAAGATCGTGCATTTGGTATCATTGTGTCACTTATAAGTGTGGTTTGTGGTGCTTCAACTTTTGTCACAATTAGATACATTGGAAATCGAGCTGATCCAACTTTAACAATCTCGTACTATGCACTCATTACAGCAGTATGTTGTTTCTTAACATTATTAATAAACCCTTCAATGAGTTTCCAGGTACCTCATACTTTAAAACAATGGTTCCTCTTCACGTTGATTGGTGTAAATGGATTTTTTTCTCAATACTTGTTCACTACGGGGATACAAGCTGAAAAGGCATCAAGAGCTGCATCAATGACATATACCCAAATTTTATTTGGAATTATTTTTGAAGTCTTGATCTGGAATCATTTTCCAAATTTTTGGAGTTTCATTGGTATTTTAATTATTTTAACTACGTCTATAACTAATATTTGGTACAAGAGTAAATATGAAGAAATAATTGAAACAGATGAAGAGGAGAGTATAGAAGCCACAGAGGTTCATATCCAACTTGAAGACTTTGAAACCAAGTGAGAGGGCTACAACTTTATAATCATTCAACTCTTTGAATATATCATACATTTAATATGGCAATAAATTATGACGAAATTAATCTTTGTTGTATATCTTGTATGTCCTCTGCTCAAATTATGTTTGAATTGAAATGTTTTTTTTTTATTCTCTCTATAATCACACAAGGAAATCAATTCCTTCCAAAATTGATGGTATTTAATTTTAATCTTGAAATAATTGCTTAAAAAATCAATTATTTCTTTTGTTGTTTGGCAACGGCATAAACAATACCAGCTAAGAACCCAATAAAGATTGAACTGACTGATAAAAAGTTAACAGCAGCATCAAAGAAGATCAAACCTGATAAGGCAATTGGCAATTTGTTCAAAGCACCAACCATGGAGTAAGTAGTTGAGGAAGTAACTCTGACACACCAACCTGAACAGTATGAAATACCAACAGAGGCTAAACCTGAAACAATCATTGCAATAACTGATGATTGAGTAAAGTTGGCATTTAAATTTTCTGGAGACCAATCTTCCAAGATGAATGAAGATAATAACAGAATTGGAATTGACAAAACATTGTTGTAGTACATGGTATCAAAATCTTTAAAGTTGGTTAATTTGATTCTCTTTCTCATAACTAAAACGAATGAAGCTGATGAGAAACAGTTCAAAGCCATCCAGATGTAACCGGCACTCAAACCAAAAGCTTCAGAATCCTTTTGATCACCAAGACAAGCAATAACAGATGATAAAACCATCAACAAAAATGAACCTAAAGCCATTGAAGTGACTTCACCACCAAAGAATAAAACTTCACCATAAGCAATCAAGATAATGGTTAAATTTTTGAAAATAGTATAAACAGGAATACTTAAAAATTGTAATGCTTTTGAAGAAGTGTAAATCATAATAACTAAAAGAACTGAAATTGGAGCCCAGTTTTTAGCATCAGTCTTATTCAAAGGTCTATAAGTAATGACACCAAAAGCTTTCAGAACAGCAATAGCAGCGGTACAAACAACAGATTGAACCAATAACAAAACAAAATTCATATTGAATGAAAATCCATTAACAACATATTTATTGGTCACGGTCATCAAAATTGATGAAGCACAATAGGCAAAAATAGAAACCGGACCATTGTTAACGATGGAGGCAGCACCACCTTGAGCTTGTGGAGGTTGAGACATTGTTCCTTTCACTGATTATTGTCCAAAAAGGCAGTAACTAACTATTCCAACAAGAATTTAAAAGTAGAAGGTATAATTAATGTCGTGGTTCTTTTTATAAAAAATAACAATTTTGATTTTGTCCAATTTCAAAATAAAAAAAAAAGATCAGATTGAAAAAAAAAAAAATTGAGCGCGTAAGAAAAACGGTCTAGACTGTGAAATAGAGGCGATCTATTAAAGCTTAACTATGGGGATGTCTGGGTGTTTTGGAAATATTGGATCACCGGGTCTCAGAGTCTGCATTAGTCCTGTACCACGCGTGCACATCTTGTACCTCACAGCTTGGTTTAAGCATTTGCAAGTTGATTTATGTAAAAATACTCCGGCTTTATTTGAGCCAAATCATTATTTTAGGGGGTGTACCTACTACCTAGTTTGGAAATTATCGAAACATAAAACAGGCTTTAGCAATCGAGAACTTCCCACAATAAACTAATAAACCAGGGATGATCTGAGACATACGATAGGATCAGCTGTAGGTGAGTCAATCCTCAGCCTATACTTCACCATATTCCATGGCCACTTCTAGAGATGGATTGTATAGTTTAAGCTATCTTTTATACCGTTGATCAATCGTTAAACTGGAATTTTGATCTCTGAATTATGGGACTAGCTAGTCCCAGGTCGGTACTCGACTTCAATAGAGGTCGGAACTCGGAGAACTATACAATGTTTTTTACCAATAAAAAGATTAACTATACTTATATGAGTCTTGTTTATTGTGATTGATATCTGATTTATTGAACTTGGATCGCTCCAATAAATATCTCCAGAATGACTGACGAGATACATCGTGAAGCTCAAAGAAGGAGCTCATCTCAGGGAAGACTTAGCCGTGATTTAGTAAGTGATATACCTTTGCTATTTATTGATATCAATACTAACCAAATGTACCCCAGGTTGTTGAAGTATGTCCTTTTGATTATATCTGGGAAAACATCAGTACTAACAATTTCAAAGCCCAATTTATTAACAGCTATAATAGCTGGTGTTGCAGCATCAATAGCTGAAACAACAATGACATATCCCTTTGAATATTTGAAAACTGTAACGCAATTAAATAGAAATTTACCAGGTGCTAAACCGGCTCAATTATTTCATCAATTTAAATTTTATTTCAGTGGATGTGGTGCTTTAAACATTGGTAATGCATTGAAATCAGGTTCCAGATTTATTGTTTTTAACAGTGCATCAAAATTCATGAGTACAGAAAATGGTAAAACTTCAGCTCCAAGATTAGTTATAGCAGGTGCAATGACAGGATTTGTTGAATCTTTATGGATTATACCTTTTGAAAATTTGAAAACTACAATGATTGAAAATTCATTACATTATTCAGAAAGACAAAAAACCGAATATGAAGCATCGAAAAAGGCCAGCCCATCATCAACTTCACAACCTATAAAGACAGTCACACAGAATGCCAAAGTGGCCAGTAAGAAAACTTTTCATAAACCAGTTGCTGAAAACGTATCAGGTGTGATTCATCCTTACCTATTAGCAAAGCAAAAATGGGATAAGTTACCATCTTCAAATATTATATCAGCCATTTCTGAAATATATCAAACTAGAGGAATTAGAGGGTTTTTCCAAGGTACAGTGCCAACTTTAATAAGACAATGTTCAAATTCTGGGGTACGATTTGGTACTTATGCTGCATTACGTCAATTGTTTCAACCTAATGGTGGTGAATTGAATAGTTATTTAGCATTTGCAATTGGTGTCACAAGTTCAGTTGCCGTTGTGGCTATAACGCAACCTATTGATGTTATTAAAACTAGAATGCAAAGTCGTGAGACTTATTATATTTATAAAAATGCATTGAATTGTGCTTATAGAATCTTTGTTGAAGAAGGTATTAAAACTTTTTGGTCAGGTTGGAGTTTTAGATTGTTAAAAGTCGCCACAAGTGGTGGTGTTGCATTTACAGTTTATCAAAATTTTGAAAATATGATAACAAGAGCATTAAAAGAACAACCTTTCCAACCGGAATGAATATACTGTACATAATTTTTTCAAAAAATTCTAATATTTTTTTTTAATATACACTCAACTCTATCATTAATACAAACCTTCAGAGTTTTCCACAATGGTACCAGCATCATCACCTCTTTCGATCAATTCACCAATTTGATAAACAGTTTCACCAGCTTCTTTCAATAATTGTTCAACTTGAGCAACATTTTCCCTTTTAACAATAGCAACCATACCAATACCCAAATTGAAAGTTTTCAATAAATCTTTAATTGGGACACTAGCTGTTTTACCAAACCATTTGAAAATTTCTGGAATTTCAAAAGATTTTAAATCAACTTTAGCACTTAAATGACTTGGTAAAGCTCTTGGAATGTTTTCCACTAGACCACCACCAGTAATGTGTGCTAAACCTAAGATCAAATCTTGTTGAATAGGTTTCAATAATTGTTTAACATAGATTCTTGTTGGAGTTAGTACTTCTTTACCAATAGTACTTTCTGGTTTCCATGGGGCAGAATCAGTGTATGAATAACCATAAGTTTCAATAATCTTACGAACCAATGAGAACCCATTTGAGTGAACACCATCAGATTTTAAACCTAATAAGACATCACCTTTAGACATACCGTCTAATGCTGGTAAGATTTTATTTTTCAAAACTGCACCAACAGCAGTACCATTTGTATCATAATGACCTGGTTCGTACATACCTGGCATTTCACTAGTTTCACCACCAACAAGGGCACAACCTGCTTGGATACAACCTTCAGCAACACCTTTAACGAAATCAGCAGCAATTTTGATATCTAATTTCCCTGTGGCGAAATAATCTAAAAAGATTAATGGTTCAGCACCTTGAACGACTAAATCGTTAACATTCATTGCAACTAAATCAATACCAACAGTATCATGTATGTTTAGAATTTGAGCAATTCTTAATTTTGTACCAACACCATCAGTAGCAGCGACTAATAAAGTATCATCAGTGTTTTTATAACCACCAGCTTTTAAATCGAAAATACCACCAAATCCACCGATATCAGAATCAGCACCTGGTCTCTTTGTAGATTTGACACTTTTCTTAATGTTTTCCACAAGTAAATTACCATTATCCACAGAAACACCTGCGGCTTCATATGTAATCCCCTGGCTCTTTGCATCAGCATCTCTGAAAGCTCTGTGGGCAATGTCAGTTCTGTTGTACTTCCCTTGGAATTGAATCTTATCGACACCTTTATAGGCTTTAGCAACGGCTTCTTTCAATGTAGATGCTGTAGCGGTGGATGCAATGACTCTACCACCGTTTGTATAGATTTTACCATCTTTTTTAGAAGTACCTGCATGGAAGACTAATGATTCATCAGATTCTTCAATGATGATTTCATCACCCTTTTTGTATGATTCCGGGTATCCACCAGCTGACATGACCACAGTGGTGGCGAATTGGTTCTTTTTCGTTTCAATCTTGACTGAATCTAATCTACCTTCAGCTGAGGCAAGCATAACTTCAGCTAAATCTGTGTCTTCTGTTAACAATGGTAAAACGGTTTGAGTCTCTGGATCACCAAATCTAACGTTATATTCTAAAACTTTAGGACCAGTAGCTGTGATTATGATACCGGTGAATAGGACACCTTTAAATGGGAATCCATCTTTTCTGAACCCTTGGATTGATGGTTTGATGATTGATTCATCGATTTGTTGTAGTAATTGTGGAGTGGCCACTGGAGCTGGAGCATATGCACCCATACCACCAGTGTTTAACCCTAAGTCACCGTTACCAATACGTTTATGATCCTGTGCTGGAGGCAAGTTGAACCATGAGTAACCGTCAGAAATGGTCAAAATGGAAATTTCATCACCTTCTAAAAATTCCTCCACGACAACTTCATTACCAGCATCACCAAATTCCTTATCCACAATGACCTGTGTTAGGGCATCAATGGCTTCTTCTTTAGATTGTGGGATCAACACACCTTTACCAGCGGCCAACCCATCAGCCTTGATGACAACGTTGTGGGATACACTTTGGACATAGGCCTTTGCAGATTCGAAATCTTTGAAATTTTTGTATTCAGCAGTTGGAATGTTGTGCTTGGCCATGAAATCCTTTGAGAAGGCCTTGGAACCTTCTAATAAAGCAGCTTTTTCAGATGGACCGAAAACTGGCACACCAATCTTGGTGAAGACGGTGGATATACCTTCAACAAGAGGCTGTTCTGGACCTGGAATGACCAAACCGATCTCCTTATCTTGAGCAAACTGAGCCAAAGCTGGGAAGTCCTTCTTGGAGGATCCAATGGCGATGTTTGTAACGTTTGGGAATAGATCGGTACCACCATTACCTGGAGCGACATAGATATGTTTCACCAGTTTGGACTGGGTTAATTTCCAGATAAGAGCGTGTTCACGACCACCGTTACCAACGACTAGGATGTTGAGCGACATTGCGAGTATATTGTGCTGTGTTTGGAGTTGTAGAGCTATGAACTGGAGCGTTGTTGAAGATTGAAGAGTATACTAAATTTGCACTTGGCTGTTTTAATGACAGGCTCATCTCTGATAAAATTAACTGCGATTTTTGACTCAGATTCGCCGCGAAAAAAATAAACAGTCGGAGCCGCATTTCGCGAATTTACTGTTCTCAAAATTTGATTTGTATATTGTATCTTCAACTTCGTAGTAAATGTTCTAAGACTAACACCACGTCTATACCCTGGTGTGTTAGCGTATGTTAAGTCGGCTAATTCCAGCCCCCGAGGGATACCATATGGATACGAATGTTAGTAGAGGGAATAAAGATAATTGAGAAAACGTCCATGTCCATGTCTGTGATCTTTGAACTTGAAAAGTTTTAACGTGTCGTAATGACTGTGAAGGTTAGTATTGGATGTATTTTCTTGTACGGGGTATGATGCTTTCTTCAATTCTTTGATTTTGAAAAAGATCAAGATTGTGGGAGTGGATCGGACCTGATGAATTTTTAATGATAATGAATGTTTTTTGATTGATCAATCTTCTATATACTTACAGCGTAGAATCAATTTTAATTGACTTATATATACGAATCAAATTCTAAACACTTTATAATTGTGAACCTCCTGAGAGCAATAGTATATATTCGCTGTTATACCTCATATTCAACCACTTTTAAGACAACAATTAATCTTACGTATAAAATTATGACATGTAAATTAATGTTAATATACGGATATACACATATACAAACTCGCCAATAGACATGACAAAAAATTAAAAGAATGGTGTAAAAATGAAAAAAAAAAGAACCAAAAAACACCATCGTGAGGGATTTCATAAATAGAATAAGCCGCATTAAAACAAACACAAAACGTTTTGTTGATGCCACATACCAAGTCATGAAAATAAATCAAATAACGCCAGAAAATTGAAAAGTAATATAGTGAAAAAGTAACAAGATAAATCATCAAGAAGGCCAAATTACTGATTTTTTTTTCCAACACTTCAATCCATTGGCTATGAATCAGTGATGTACTCAAAAATATCAATTTATCAACACTTTCAATAACAATCTTGAAAATAAAAGAAGTCAACGTAAGGTTTTTTTTTTGTTTTTTTTTTAAGTTTTTTTTTATAATAATAACAATTCATTGAATAAATAAATTCAAATGAATAATAAACAGACTGAAAATCAAATAACATAATCGCAGGTGAAAACACAAGTCATTAAAATAGATATGGTCACATTAATTCAAACTCGATCCTCTTTATTGTTGAGTAGGTTGAGCTTGTTGATATGGTTGTTGAGTTGGGGCTTGCGATGGTGGTTGTTGAAATTGTTGAGGATATCCTTGTGGTGGATATCCTTGAGGTGGGAACCCTTGTGGAGGGAATCCCTGTGGAGGATAACCATATCCTTGAGGAGGGAAACCTTGAGGAGGGATACCCTGTGGGTAACCTTGTGGAGGGAAACCTGTCCCTTGAGATGGTGGTTGGGATGGGACTTGTGGTGAAGAAGTTTGAGGAGTTGGGATTTGTTGCTGTTGTAATCCGGCCAATTGTGTAGCTTGAGATGAACTAGATGTTGGAACTTCAGATTGAGGTAATGAATTTGACACTGGTGTCAGTGGTGCTTGACCATTAAAAGCTTCTGGTTGTCCCTTATAGTTGAAGCCACCGGTGTTAGCATTTGGTAAGTTTTGAATTGGAAATGGTTTTGGAACATTTTTGCTGTTTTGAGCAACGTATAAACTTTCATCAATATTGTTTGGAATTTTTGGGATTTCAATACCTAATTCCTTTTCAACTTTGAACAAATTGGCACGATCATTCCATGTAATGAAATCAATAGCTAAACCCAAATGACCAAATCTACCAGATCTACCAATTCTATGTAGATAGGTTTCAGCATTCTTTGGGAAATCGAAATTAATAACAACATTAACAGCTTGGATATCAATACCTCTGGTTAATAAATCAGAACACACCAAGTTACGCACTTTACCTTGTCTAAACTCATGGAAAACTTTGTTTCTTGCATCTTGAGGCATTCTTGCGTGTGAATAATAACACGAATAACCTAATTGTGTGATCTTTTTAGCCAACAGCTCCACTCTTTTGGCAGAGTTACAGAAAATGATTGATTGATTGATTTGTAGCTTGGAGAATAAAGTGTGTAAACAATGCAGTTTTTGTTGTTCCTCCAGATAGGCATAGTAATTAGTGATACCTCTCAAGGTCAATTCATCCATAAGATTGATTTCATATGGATTTTTCAAGTTTCTTGCAATGAACTCTTGAATAGTCAAAGGAAATGTAGCAGAAAATAATAATGATTGATGCTTTTCTGGTAAAAATGATAATGTTTGTTCAATGATAACTTTAAATTCTTGTGAAAGCATTTTATCAGCTTCATCCATTACGAAAAGTGAACATTTGGATAAATCAGCTAATTTTCTTGAGGCTAAATCCAAAACACGACCTGGTGTACCAACTAAAACATTAACCGGTTCTTCTAATCTAACAATATCATCTCTTAATGAGGTACCACCTGTGGAAACCATACATTGAACATCTAAATGTTTACCCAAAGTTTTGACAACTTGCGAAGTTTGTAAAGCCAATTCCCTGGTTGGTAATAAAATTAAAGCCTGGATTTGATCAACTTTTGGTTTGATTTTTTCCAACATTGGGATAATAAATGAGGCAGTTTTACCTGTACCATTTTTAGCTCTTGCTAAGATATCTCTACCAGCTAAAGCAACTGGAATACTTTCTTCTTGAATAGGACTTGGCTTTTCGAAACCAGCTTCGAAAATACCCATCAATAATTTCCTACTTAAATAGAAATCCTCGAATGAGTTACCTTTAGTCTTTGTGACATCTTCTGTTTGAGGTCTTGTGTCCCTTTCTGGGATATTCAAATCTTGTCTCCAATCTGTTGACATTGTATTGTATAGTTTGCGAGTTGTTATAGCTTCTCTCAATTATCAACTGTTTGTATGTGTTGTATAAATTCTATTCTCTGTTTGAATTCAAGTATTATATCGTTCCAAATAGGGGAGTGACAAACTTGATAGGGAACCTTTATATAAATTTGATTAAAATTTCTCAATCCTTCAGTTCAAGTCGAGTAATTGCAAAAATATCGAGAGTGCAGACTTTTAATTGACTTTGATAGTTGCGATGTTGAGGTTTGTCTTGTACAAAATGGGTATCAGTCAATGTTTCACAAACACACAAATGGTAAATGGTCAATCTCGTTGAAGTTTTTTTACAACGCAACAAATTGCTGTTGACTTCCTGAAACGGAAATAAAAGTGTAAACGAGAGAGATATTTTCCAAAACTGCCGAATGCGGACGGCAAAGCGCCAAACTTCCCGAATAGGCAGTAAAAATGGACGCTCCTGCAAATTGTGCGCCAAAAACAGCGAATTGCTGTTTCCGGAGAAAATTTCACTTGTTTTTCTCAAGTTGAAACAAAAATTTCAGAGGAACGTTATTTTTAGTGAATTCATAGTGAGAATTTGATACTTTCGATACAGGGTTTATTCACCAAAAGCTCAAATTTTTCCACCACACAACGCTCTTAGAGGATGAGTTCCGCGTCAAACAGGAAGAGCTCCTCTTTGAGTATCAACGTATCCAGAAATAAACCATTGCCGCCTATCGTGCTGGATCACAATAATGGCATACAGACGCAACCATCAGTATTGTCCCCAACTATAAAACCATTGAACTTGCCTGGATTGAGTTCTGGTAACTCAAACCCAAGTACACCAACCACCACATCTAGCGGAGGATCACCTGCAGGAGGGATGTTCCAGCCAAAGACATTGAAGAGAAGGAACTTGAAGAAACTAACACTAAGTGATGACGGACCAGAAAATTCGGGGTCAACTCCATCATTGAGCTCACCAAATCATAGTTTGAACATACCGACACCCAAATCCACCACATCAAACAAAAATGAAGACTTGGAACTACTAGAGAATTTTGAGAAGCTAACAGTCACTATAAATAATCAATACAGTTTAAAACAATCTGATCTTTTAACTTTGAAAACTCTCGGAGAGGGTCAAAGTGGGATTGTGACCAAGACACTTCATGTTCCAACAAACAAAACTATGGCAAGAAAGCAAATTATGTTTGAGAAAAATTTCAAAGTACAGAATCAAATCTTGAGAGAATTGAAGATTTTAAATGACGTTAAAAATCCTTATATTATTGAATTTTATGGTGCTATATTTATTGATAGCGCGAATAGCAATAATACATCAACACCAACAACAGCTGAAGAACCTAAAAAGGACAATAAAGACGAGAAATTAATACCCAAGGACAACAACAATGAAGTTTCAGGAATAAGAAGTAATGGAGTTTTAATATGTATGGAGTATATGGATTGTGGTTCATTAGATCATATATTGAAGAAATTGGGATTTTTAAAAGAGGTTTATTTAAGTAAAATCACTTTTGCCGTTTTACAAGGATTAAATTATCTTTATGCCAATCATAAAATTATTCATAGAGATATCAAACCATCTAATGTCTTGTTAAACACCAAGGGTGAAGTTAAAATTTGTGATTTTGGTGTTAGTAGGGAATTGAATAATAATTCCATTGCTGATACGTTTGTTGGTACATCAACATATATGTCACCAGAAAGAATCCAGGGAGATGTTTATTCAATCAAAGGTGATGTTTGGTCTATAGGATTAATGTTGATTGAATTATCCACGGGGGAATTCCCATTTGGTAAAAAGAACACACCAAATGGTATTTTGGATCTATTACAAAGAATTGTTAATGAAGAACCTCCATCATTACCAAGGGCAAAATATAGTACTGATATTTGTGATTTTGTGGATCTATGTCTAAAGAAGCAAGCAGAACGTCCAACTCCATTAGAATTATTAAACATGCCAAAGAGTTTCTTGACTAAATACGATAAAGAAAATTCAAGACAGTTATTAAGACATTTGGCAAAAAAATTGAAAAAGCCAAAGACTGAAAAGGAAGTGAAGAAATAGATACCACTTGACTAATTTGCATAATAAACCTAAACGTTACTTTTTTACATAGTTTTCCTACACCTGTTTCAATTCTTTTCTTTCAATGCATTTCGTTATCATCATTACTCTAGTATATACATGTAGTTCATTAAAATTGCGGAACTTTTCATTTTGTTGATTTCTCTTCAACACCCCATAACCAACCTTCAGTACCTCTAAAAACACCATATCCTATCAATCCGTATCCGGAACCTTTGATGAATGATCTCCACCACATTGGATTTTTTTTTAAACTTTCAGCTGATGATAGTTTTGGATCATCAAATACTTGACCACTGACAAACCATGCACCGGCACCAATTGCAGACACAGTGGCCATTACTTGACATGGTAAGCAGTTTTCGTACTCCTGAGGTTCTAGATCCCTAGACTCTGGTGGGTTGAAGACGTTCAAGATATTAGACATGTTTTAGCTGGTGGGGGTCTAAATGGAAATACAAGTAATTATTGTATATATGGGATCTTGATAATCTGGAGATGCCAGAAAAATTTCAAAATTCTGTCAAAATTTAGCGGGTTTGATGAGAACCCGAGATTTGGAAAATTAAACGCGTATAGACTTATTACTCGCGTTTAATGGGTCATAATCAGTGATTTAATTGATAAGATAAATCTCTAGGGTTTGGCAAGATGGGGCTCTCAGATTTTGAAAAGCAAAGACTCGAGAATATCGAGCGTAACAAGAAGCTATTGAATTCATTAAACCTAAATTCAATCTCATCAGAGATTCACCAGGGAATAAAGAAACAAGAGGAAAATGATTCCAAAAGAAGAAAGACTTCAAGTCCCAAACCTCGTAAACCGAAACAAGAACAACCTGCTCCCGCTACAAGACGATCAAGAAGAATAGCTGGTGTTTCACTTGATGATGGTGATAAATCAAAGGAGTTTGAGTTAGAAGAGGATAAAAGACGTAAAGAAAGGGAAGAATTAGAAAAACTGAAAACTATAAGAGTGAATGGTGATTTAAGTTTATTAGACTTGATTAAATCAGATGGTGTTAAAGATGAAGAAGAGGATAAAATTATGAAAAAATTTCAATCTTTTTTAAATAACGCTGGTAATTTTAGTATTGGTGATTATTATGAAACTATAATGACTAAAGATAATTCATCAAAAGATGTGAAAAAATTACGTGAAGAATTCAGTTCTAAAGAGATATATCCACATTTTAAACCAAATGAAATCAAATTAACAAATGAAAGAATGACATATATTGCATTTCATCCTTCTATTGATAAAAAACTTATATTAGGTGCTGATACAGGTGGTAATTGTGGTATTTGGAATTCTGAAAATCATGAAGAAGTTGATATTACATCGTTTAAATTACATGGGAAATCAATTTGTAAATATGAATTCAACGTGAATGAACCTAATAAGGTATATTCAGCAAGTTATGATGGATCTGTTAGAACTATGGATTTAGCAACATTAAAATCTACACAATTTTTCATAAATGATTATGATGTTGGTATATCAGATATTAATTTTAATAATGAACATGAGATTTATTACACCACATTACAAGGTGAATTTGGTAGATTAGATCTTAGAAGTGGTGATCATAGTAAAAGAACTACACTTAGATTATCAAATAAGAAAATTGGTGGGTTTACTATTAGTCCGAATAACCCAAATCAAATTGCCACTGGTTCATTAGATAGAACGTTGAAAATATGGGATTTGCGAAACGTTGTAACTTGTGATTGGAACGAATGGGATGATGAGCTCAAGACGGCACATAGTTATGCTACATATGATTCCAGATTATCTGTATCGACAGTGGATTGGAATCATTCAAATGATTTGGTGTGTAATGGGTATGATGATTCTGTAAACATTTTCAATTTGGGTGAAAATACTACAAATTGGGAAAGTACATATACGTTACCTCAAAATTCATTAAAACAAGATCATAAGATTAAGCATAATTGTCAAACAGGTAGATGGGTTTCTATTTTAAAAGCTAAATGGCATAAATTACCTGTTGATAAAACTGAAAAATTCGTTATTGCCAATATGAACAAGTATTTTGATGTTTATGATAGAAATGGGATCCAATTGGCTCATTTATCTGATCCATTAATGACTGTTGTTCCTGCAGTTTCTAATTTCCATCAAACTGAAAATTGGATTGTTGGTGGTGGTGCATCAGGTAAAGTTTACTTATTTTCATAAAGTTGTATATATTTAAAATTTCATATCTAAAAATATTGCTTTGTAGGGTCTAAAAAGAAATAATGCTCTTCAGCATATTTCTTTAATACTTCTTGGTGAAGCTCTTTATCAGCCTCTGTGTATACTGGGAATTCTTTACCTTCACCGTTTAAAGGTTTCACACCACCTGCAATTTCTGTAATCTTCACAGGCCATTCAAATTTTTCATCAACAAAGGAATGGTATTGTTGATGATCCCCATGTTTTTGATATCTTTGGAGGATCCATTGATTTTGATCCTTAAGTGGAGGTAATTGGATTTTACCAGCTAAAAACCTCGATACCCAAATTGCCTGAAATTCAAATACTTTGAAAGTGATTGCTTGAATTGGAATACCAACTATGGAAATCAATGGATCCTTGGAATAGAATGTATGTTCATAGAAATCAGGAAGTATATTACCCGTGGTGAATGTAGGATATGATTTATTCATAAAGGGGAACGAGAGGTGATATCCAGTGGCATATATAAATCTGTCAGGATTCTTCACTTGTGTACCATCATCAAAATACACTGTTATATTGTTATCCTCTACTTCAATTTTGTCAATAACTGGTTTCTCCACAATATTTTCAAAACCTTTATTCTTTTGCTTAACATCTGGTAAGATTTTTTTTGAATGATAAATAGTTTTGGATGTTTTGGATAATGCAGTGGCGATATCCATCCCAGAGATCCTCCCTCCAATGATTATAACAGTCTCATTGTCAAAAGTGTGCTTATTAGGTTTAAAATACTTGGAGTGCACAATTTTTTCTGGGAAGTTTTGGTGAATCTTATCCAAACCTGGTACACCTGGGATGATTGGAACGTGATAATGACCTGTGGCTATTACCAAAGCGTCGAATTCTTCTTTATACCATTCATCAATGGAATTTCCTTCTTCATCGACTTCATCTGTTTGCCTTCTCAGTGTCAGTTCAAACTTGGAATCCGGCTTGGTATAGTCTTTAAACACATTCTCCAGACTTGTTTGCAACACCACATGATCACTTGAATGTCTTGCAAAGTATCGTTCAATGTAATTTCTCACACTTTCAATACCCACATAGTGGTTATCAATCCTGTACTCGGCTCCAACACCCCAGTCTTTCTCGTCGTTGAAGCACATCAGCTGCTCAGGAACATTTGTTCTTAGCCCTTCGTAGCCAGCACTCTCTTCAAACCTGTGCTGTTTGGATCTTTTCACCTTTTGAGGTCCCGCATCAACACTCAAATCTTCTGGCTGATCCTGGAGTATTGGGTCCAAATCATGGATAGTGGACCCAGGGGTCACTTTCACGTCGACATCATCACTCCCCAAAGACCAGACACCGCCTACTCTGGACCCTCTTTCAAAAACCTTCACTTTATCAAACACTTTCTCTTTCAAAATGGCATCCAATGTCGCTGCTCCAGAAGGCCCACCACCAATGATGGCCACAGACTTGACGCGTTTGCTCAAGCTCACACCATTCTCGTAGCTGACAGTCATTTCTTATCACTTCAATATTAGGCCAAAAGACTAGAATTGTTCATGGTTGAAATAATCTGATGTTTCTTTAACTTTCTTCAGTATTAGACGAATTACATCTTAAAACTGTGGCTCCAGATACTCAACCGATCCGTAATAATGTTAATAGTTGATTCACGTTTCCGAGTGTCCATTGAGACCATTCAACAGCTTGTTCTAGACTGGAATCTATAGAAGTTGTGCTTATAATAACGGATCAAATGGTTCAAGTATCGTTCAAGTTGAAGTTGTGATGAGTTCTGATTTCGCCTACGGAAATACACGCCCTCTGGACATTTATAAATATCAAACTATACAATACTACTCACTCAATCTTCAAAGTCTCAAGTCTTTTACTAGCATCTTCAGGGACAAGTCCAGCTTTCCCGTTGCTTTCAAAAATATGGTTCTTGAATGGCTCTTTGGTAAAATCAGCAGAATCCCACATCCCAACAAGAGTTGATCTTTTACCATCTCTATAAGGCAACTTACCATGACTAACCTGATAATTGTGAACAAAGACAATATCACCACTTTCCCAATTATGCTTGTAAATCAGGTCCTTAGTGATGCTGTTGAAAGTATTGAGATCTTGGTTGTCAAATAAGGAGCCATCACCATACTTGATCTTTGGCTCACCCTCACCAGTGGTGTAACGATCACTAAATGCTGAAATGGAACTGAAAAGTAATGGTTCATTATTCCAGGATTTGATAGGCCATGTTGTAGATGACGCTAACAAGTCATCATTTTCATTGAATCTTGAATCATCAGAGACGTATTGTTTAGCTAAAGCCAATGCTTTTGCCTTTTTTGTTTCAAAATCATCTTCAGGTTTAATATTTCTACCAAATGTAACTTCATGATTCCAATATGCCTTTTCTTTTTCATCCTTATACCAAATCTCATCTTGAAATTTTAATCCAACTTTTGATAATTTCTCCACAAATTCTGGAATCTCTTTAATAGCACGCTCATATAATTCACCACCATGAACCAAAGGAGTCTCTCCACCAACTGCAGTATACTCCAATATAGTGAAAATTAATGAACTAGGATATCTCTTGAATCTTGAAAACTCATTATGTTGCAAAATTAATGTATCTGCAGGTGATTTATTAGCTGTATACAGATTATAACCCTTTTTATCCCTTGTAGTCAATGTCCCATTCTGTTGAAACTCAACATGGCCTCTGTTTTCCTCAATGGTTTTAATTATAGATGCTGCCTCTGAGGCTCTTGAATCATCAGAATTACCAATAGAACCTCTTAACACAAAAGTTCCATGATTCTCCACCAATTGATTAATGGTACCATCTTGTGATAATTCAGATAGGAATTTTTCCACTTCGGACTGGTCATATTCATTCCCATGTAAATTCACAGCATATGCAATAGGGAACTCTCTACCGTGAACGATATGTACATCTGGAAGATCAACTTTATCCAAAGAGATCTTCCCATTTGTGTATGTCTTTGCGGGTGGTGTATAATTGGTCATTTTTGCCTTGAGTTATAAATATCAAATCACAATTTGCCATTCTGGCCGCTTTCTTTCTTATATAGTTACACCACATCAAGTCAAAATGCCACATAGCTTATCATGCCACAAAATTTAATCACAGTTATCTGGAGCTAATATTACCAAAACATAAACTGTGGCCATGGACAATTTGTCAGCTCTATATAATGTATCGGAAAAACAAACAACTACAAAAACCATACAAAACTAAGAAATTGTACTGTTAAACCGTTATGAACCACTAAGCTACTCTTTCATCAACAACTCTTCAAGATACTTTACCGAATCGGTTTCTGATCTGTCAATTGCATCTTTGACATTTGCACAAATGAACGAAATCACTTTAGGAATCATCATGAAATCGCTTTGATCCACCATTTCACACTTATAGCCAGATGTGGCCACTTTTAAGCCCTTTTTCTGCAAATTTAAAACATCTCTCATTTCTAATGTCAAACTATCAGACAAGGTATAAAGTAAAAAATTGTTATAATCAGTGATTATCCCATTGTTATGATATCCCGTTAATGACTGATAAAAGGCATGTGTAATGATATTCTTCATATTCGTGCTCTTGAATGTAGGTCTACCCTCATCTTCATGGAATAATCGAATATAAGAACTTAAAGAGTTTGGTTCACAAACAAGAACCGTTAATGCTGAAACATCGACATTACTCACAGGTTTGTAATGGACAAAGCAAAACTCTGCAATGGTTTTATATGGGAAATTGGGATAGCACGATCCCATACTGCTTGATAACCCATTACAATTGTCAAGATTCATTTTGATGGAAGCTGAATATCCTGAATTTTGTAGAATTGCAAGGGGTGGCTACAAAAATGTGGTCTTAATCAAAGACATCAGATCTTTCTTCTTGAATGAATACATACATCTTGCATCAATGTCAACTTTGGGGAACGAGATCTTGATCAATGCTGAATAGAATGGCCCAAAGTGTACAGAGTTATACATATCATATGCCAATCTAATGTGCCAATCTTTCGGGAACAAATCATTGGTCAAACCCTTTATCAACAAGGGTTCAAAGCTAACCGCAGTATCAGACTTATTGTCATTTTCCTCTTTGCGTTTTTTCCTCTTTGGAAGATTTATTTTCTTCTTTGCTTCATATTTCAACTCGTAGTTTGGTGCTTTACTCACTTCAGGAAATATAGCTGTCTTGCCAAGCTTAACGACGCACTAGTCTCAAATAAAAACAATGCTAGCTCTGATGATTCTCTCTGTGATTTCAAAATTTCCTTCACATATGCTTTATTATAAGTAAAATGTCGAACACTATTCACTTTCAAAACCATTGGTTTTGTCGGTAGATCAAACCTTGTGAGGAAAACGTACCTTCTATGCAAATTTCTCATTTTGGGGCCATCTATCTTTCCCCGAGCTTGGTATTTATCATCAATAACCCTCACTTGGGATTGGAACTGGTCACAAAGCTCATCATATATCTCTTTAAAATCTTCATAGTTGGTTTGTTGCTTGAGTCTTTCCACATTATGCAATGACTGAATCAATCGTGATTCAATAGACATTTGTAGCAGCTTTACCAGCCTCGAATTACTGTTTCAATACAGTCATATTGGATAAAAACCTCTAGAGTCTCGACCTGAGATTTGGTTTTCATGCAAAGCGCAGAGGTGATTGCTTTTGACTTAGGGAGGGCTAAATAAACCTTAATGGCTTATGGTATATAAAGTGTGGAGTTTTCCCAATATGATAATACCAATTCACATTTCAAATGAGTAAGATAACATGAGTTCAACACAGGAAACACAGAAATTGGGAGGAACAGCTGCTTTTAAGCCTATTAAAGTTGGTGAAAAGGAACTATCCACAAGACTGGTGATGGCTCCTTTGACTAGATTTCGTGCTGTCAACGATCACGATCCTTCTGATCTTCAGCTGGAGTATTACACACAAAGATCCCAGTATAAGGGCTCTCTGATCTATACAGAGGCCACATTCATCTCTGAGTCCGATGGTGGCTACCCAAATGTTCCAGGTCTTTGGAGCGAAGACCAGGTGAAATCGTGGAAAAAGATTGTGGATGCTGTTCACTCGAATGGTGCTTATTTCAATGCTCAATTGTGGAGCATAGGAAGACAAGCTGATCCTGAATATCTGGCAAAGCACAATCTGCCATACGTTAGTGCTTCTGATATCCCATTGGATGATGAGTCAAAGGAAAAAGCTGCCAAAATCAACAATCCTTTAAGAGCATTGACTAAAAGTGAGATTAAGCAACATGTACAAAACTATGTCCATGCAGCTAAAAATGCAATTTTTGGTGCTGGATTCGACTTTGTTGAGATTCATTCGGCAAATGGTTACCTGTTGGATCAATTCCTACAACCAAAGTCAAACAAAAGAACAGATGAATATGGTGGTTCCGTGGAGAACCGTGCAAGATTCCTGTTTGAAGTGGTAGATGCATTGATTGATGCTGTAGGTGCTGAAAAAATTACAGTTAGACTCTCTCCATGGGGAACATTTGGTAATATGGGTGGTCAAGATGATCCAAATATCATTCCAACTTATTCATATGTTCTTGGTGAATTACAGAAAAAAAAATTGGAAGGCCATGAGATTGCATTGGTTTCAGTTGTAGAACCACGGATAGGTGGTGATAACGATGCAGATTACAAGATTTATACTAATAACGATTGGATTCCATTGATATGGAGGGGTAATTTGATGAGAACTGGTGCTTTTGCCTCATCAACTCCAGATTATACAAGATTATTTAGTACAATAAATTCAAATGATAAAACTTTGATCGGGGTTGGGAGATTGTTCATTTCCAATCCTGATTTTATACAAAGAGTTCATGATGGCAAAGAGCTTAATCAACCTCATAGAGCTACATTTTATACAAGAGGTAGTTTAGGTTATACCACCTATCCTGAAGAAGGTGAGGAAGAAGTTCCAAAAGATGATCCAAGGGCTCAAAAGGAGGAGTCTTCAATCATTTGAGGATTTTTATATACGTCATTTTGATATTTTAAACACCATAAATTATTTATATACACAGCTTCATTTTCAAATTTATCGACTTTAATGTAAATATACATATTCTATGATTTGAAAAGACACGAATTGAAAGTTTCAACAACTTTTTTTGTTCCATTGGAATGACCCTCATTACACTGTAATCGTTCCAATCCCATCTCTCTCAGGGCATCTATTCCACCAATTTCATCAACATATTCCAAATCTGCCCTATCTTTATGACTTGTCTCACCAAATCCATTAGGAAACCCAGGGAAATCAGGCCCAGGAAATCCATTAAGGAAACCTTCTCTTTGTAATTGCATATATTTGATATTTAAGTCACATAGTGGAACTGATGGGATATACATCACTGAAGAGTCTAAGGCACCGTTATGTACAGGATCAACTGCATGAATCATATCACAATGCCAAAAAACTGCATCACCAGGTTCAACTTTTGGAATTGATGTCATGATATCTTTCAATTGTAAATTTGGATGATTAATATCGTTAAACTCTTGATTTTTACCAATGACCGTCCCAGGGAATCTACTTGATTCTAAATCCAATTCATCTTGATCATTGAAAAATGGTCTAAGTAAGAAATAAGCAGTCACATCTTTAATGAAAGGTGCAAACAAGATTGTACCTTCACCTGGACCAGAATCTGACATTGAAATCCAACCTTGGAAAGATCTGAAAACACTACAAGCACCAGCAGTTGAATATTTGGCCATTTGTGCTTTTGCTCTATGAGTTGCATCATATGCATCATAATTCTCCCAATCACCATCCCAAATAGATTGATAACATTTTCGATACTCTTCATCTTCCCATCTTTCAATACCACCACCGTCAACATGTGGTCCTAGAGAGAATACATTATCACCTGGTTTTCTGATACGAAATCTATCTGCATAACTCAGGTTATGATCCAATGAAATTTCAGCTTCATCACCAGCATGCCATAGCTTATTGACAAATTTCATAGTCTTGAGCATCCTTGGATCAGATCTTGCACGGGCTTGTGATTTGGACCAGTAAAGTTCATAAACAACTTTATTATCCTTTGGGAACCCTGTGGTTTGAGGATTAAGTTTGATATAATCCTCGGCATCCTTTTGAAACTTAAGACCTTCTTCTCTAGAAAAAACGCTTTTTACAATGACACAACCTTTTTCAAGAATATCAGCTCTAGCTTTATCATCAAGTTGATTCAACTCTTCGTATGAAATACTTGGAACGATGCTAGACCCTTCCTTCTCGATCAAATTAATCTTCTCCTTTAATGATTTTTTCAATCTCAACCAACTTTCTTTCAAAGCAGTAGGATCTTTTACCATTTTCTTCTTCAACTCAACATACTCTTGAGGGAAAACATCAGCATCAACTTTATCACCAATGGTACTGAAAACAGATGATATATCTTCACCAGCTCTAGCTTCATATTGAGTCAAATCTGGTCTCTGATACTTTTTATTTCTAAGCTTCAGTACATTGGAGGTCGAGGTTTCTGTAGTTGTAAACATTAGATTAAATCGGTGTAGCATCAAATAAGCCAAAGATATATCAGTTTTTTCAAGCAATTGATCTTCTTTATATACCTTTCAAAACTCATACTCGAATGCGGAATTCTCAATTTGGTATTCCGCAAGTATCCCCCGCAAAAACAAGAGTGCCTACATAATAGCCGTTGGGAACAACACTGTAAATCTTTTATAGAATTCTCACACGATCAAAGCCATTGAGAAATACCAGAATTGAAAGTATCGAATGTCTGCTTCTCTCCGTTTAGGGTCATACCCTGATTGGTGAATATACTTTCAATACCAGATTGTAAATGAGATCCACTGTTGATCAGAGTTTCAAATAAGTGGTAAGCAGCAGCGGAAAACCACCATTTCCCATTGAAATTCCTTAAAATTTTTATACATTGTGTAAATTGACGATTTTTAGCCTCAATTATGAATATGGTTTGTTCTGAAGTTCTTGAAGCGGAATCTATCTTGTTTGTATCTTCTTGCATTACTTGTCTCTTACATTCCATCTCTAAATGTAGCAATACCAAGACATGCACTAAAGCTTGGATGTTTATTATATGCTCGATTCTTTCATCTTCACCTTTCAAACATTCAATTAAATCAGTGGAAAACTTATTGACATAGTACATCCCTGCTGATGATAACGGTGTTCCTGAGTTTGACTCAAATTTTGGAGCACCATTTTGCTCTTCAATCAAATCCAAGAACCCTATATTACATCTAAGATATAACAAGTTGCAATAAGAATGAGCCACTTTTAAAAATTTAATATATTTAGACTCTATTGGTAATGTTGCATTCAAATTTCTAACACCCCAATCTAACAAGTCAATTTCCAAAGAGGTATCATTAATAGTTCTTCTCCCAGGTGGTCTATAAACCTTTTTAATGACTCTTTCAAATAATAATGAAAGTGAATACCATCTTTTAAAAATTTCATAATCATGATTTTGATATCCTTCATAAACATCAAAGTTTTTCAAAAAAGGTTCATCCATAATCATATCATCAACATTATAAATCATAGCGGAACAACTTGTAGCTGCTGATGTTCTATCGCAACAATAAGAAGTCCAAAACAGTCGTACTAACAAATTCATATCGTATTCTAGTTTAAAAGTGGATCTCATGGATTCATTATCATCAATCTTCATCATATCAAACTGTGCACTGGTTGCTAAATTGTGAAGCCCTAATTCGATAATGAATATCATCGATTTAGATATTAATTCTCGAGTGGTATTGGATCCACTAGAACCTTCTTCACTTGATGATAATAACAAAAATGATTGAATCAATGTAACTTTATTAGTTTCCACCATTTCCAGCAATTTACACCTGTTTCTGAACTCCTCTGCTCGTACTCTAAACTGTTTGCCATTCAAAGTCGTATCATATCGTACTCCTGCTAACATCATTGCGTTTAGTAAGATCAATGGCGTATCATTAAGCTTATTCAAGATATCTCGACATACAACTGGATAAAAGGGATATAGATTATCCAAATACAATGAAATTAATCTTCTTTGTTCAGATATTTGAGGAATCATGAATGCACCCTTCTTGCTTAAATAAGCCTTCAAGTCTTTATCTATATTATCACCATATCTATCTTTTGGTTCAAAATATGAGTTTCTCCAGGGAAAATATAATCCCAATACTTCACCATCAAGTGATAACACCGAGTCTCGAGAAAGTATTGGAGCCAAAGGGTGAGTTGAAGTGATAAATTGAGCACAAATATCGTTATTCTCAAGCAATTTGGCATATATATGTTCATCTTTGGAAAGTTCATTGGTTGCAGTGGGTTTGTATCTTTTATGTCCATAATTTGTTGAATCATTAGCAAAAGTCTTATCCTCTATATCATATTTATTGAATTCTGGGCCATCACTTGAGCTTCTTTTCGTGGGTACCGATGTTGTATCAATGTCACATTCCCATACGCACTCCACTTTGGCTTTCAAACATCTTTTACAGCTCTTTTCTGTTTCCTCCTGAAGCTGACATTTCCTATGAAGCTTTCGACACCTATTACAAGCAGCTTGCTTTTTCTGTGATGGGGTTAGCTCAAATCTCCATGACATTTAACTCTAATACTCACGTCGCGCTTCTCTGAGGGCTCTTTAGACGACCACTGCTCCCCAGATTGTGGGTCAAAAGTTACTGTGTGGAAGGACATGACTTGTGAACCTATGCTGTCTTGTACTTCTATTCTATTCCCCTACCAAGACACTTTTCTGGACCTTCTTAAGCACAGCTATAATACTAGTTGATTACAAACGTTAACCGCCAGGTCTACAAAGCTATAAACTATAAACAATAAACAATTCTCGCCAGGATTACATAATCCATTTCTTCCATCTGCCAAATATTCGCGTGCCTCTTAAAATACCGCGAATGTTTTTTTTCAAAACGAGCATTTATTTTCGGCTGCTAAAAATGAGCAAATTATCTGAAATCTCGAAGGCTACAAGATGCAGGAAAGAGGAAGCGCAGAGGTGTAAGATATGAGATCTGGAAAGATGTATATAAGTGAAACGATATCCCTATGAAACAATATAATCTGTTGTAGAGACTATCAGTATACCATCCACGTCATAATGAACATGGGATCTTCTTCAATGGATATGAGCTCCTCTACACCAAGTGCTTCAGCATCAATGGATATGGCCATGGGATCATCAACAATGTCAATGGATATGTCGCATTCGACTGCAAGTGGCTCGATGGATAATGGATCCATGGATATGGAAATGTCAATGAATACATTTTTAACAACAGAATACTCGGGTTATCCAGTTATTTTCAAAACATTAAAAGCTTCAAGTGGTGGTGCAGTTTTCGGTATATTTTGTATCTTATTCTTTACAGCTTTTGCAGTTAGAGGGTTAACTTTCCTAAGTGCTTATTTACAACAAAAAGTTTTCATCCCACCTCCAACGGTTTTCGATAATGAACGTTTAAATCAACGTGAAAGTTCAGTTAGTAAAAATGATATAAATGAAAGTAACAACACTGCTGATTCAACTTCTGAAACACATCCAACACATCCACAAAATAGATCTATTCTTGCTCAATTCTTTGCATTTACTCCAACTTCATTATACAGGGATTTTATAAGATTAATTATTGCTTTCCTATCAGCCATGTTTGGATATGCGCTAATGTTGGCAGCAATGACATTTATAATCCCATATTTTTTTGCAATAATATTGGGTCTTGCATTTGGTGAAGTGTTTTTTTTAAGATTATCCACAATAATTGGAATAAATCAAAGTGAATCTTTTTGTGAAAGTTTACATTGATTATGAATGAATTTAATTAAAGTTTTGGGTTTTATATGTTTTACGATTGAAATTATAATAATAATGATAATAATATAGAATAAACAAATTATTGTAGTGTAATGATTAAGCATCAGCTTCTTCCTCTTCATCATCTTCATCTTCTTCTAATGGGATAGCTTCTAAATCCTTAACTAAAGTTTCCAATTCAGCAGCTGCAGATTTATGATAATCTAATTGAATCTTTGAAAATAAAATGATTAAATTAACAGATTCAGCAGGTTCAATCAATTTTTTCATGGATTGGACAGCAACAGTGGTGGCATTAACCAATTCATCTTCACTATTATCCAATTTTTCTTGTAATTCTTCTTGTCTTTCAGGATTTAATTTAACTTCATATCTTAAAGTATCAAAATTTAATCTAACATTTTCCACATTTTTACGATTTAATTGAGTTTCTTTAAAATTTTCAGTTAAAATCTCTTGTAATTTACTATTAAATTCATTTATAATCAATTGATCTTGTTCCACTCTTCTATTACCAATTTTCAATTCTGCTTCACTAAATCTTAATAAGACTTTTGATAAAGAATTTTCTTCACCAAATGCCTTTAACAATCCATATGAACTTTTAGCAGCTTTAGATAATTCATGTGCTAAAGTCTTTGGTAATTGAGTTTCATTTGATTGTTCATTTAATACTTTTTCCACATCAGCAGTATTTGAAGCTTTTTGTAAACTATGAAATTTTTCAGTTATAGTTTTAGATAAATCTGAAACTGATTCACTAATATTTGGTGGATAATCATAACTTTCAATTTCATATGTAGTGGTGATTGCTAATAATTTCTTATAAGCTGCTCTTAATGAATCAACTTTTTTCTCTAATAAGATATATTCTTCAGGTAATTCACTAATATCTTCAATCGTACCAAATCTTTCTTGAACTAATCTAGCTGTTCTCTTGGCTATTGGTGTGATATCATTGGTATATTTTTGAGCCTCTTTTAAACCTTCTTCAAGACCTGATTGCAATTGCTTGGAGAAATTACTGAAAAATGACATTATTAACGGTGGAGCTTTGGTGAATTAATGATTGAGTTAATTGATGTATCCTTTTCACGTTATATAAATGCGCGAAATTCGGAGCTGCTCGAAAAAGCTGTAAATGTCCCAATGAGGTAAAGTTCCGTATTAGGTGACACATATAAACTACAAACTACAAACTACAATCTACAATCAAACTACAAACAAACTAGTAGATTCTCAAATATAAAATTGTTACAATTTCCATAATTATACAAATAGTCAGTGATTGACAAATACTTCTACAAACTCCTCAATTCTTAATAGAGGCTTCATCATCAGTTATTTCCACGATACTTTCTCTTTCCAAGATTTCATAATCGTCATTACTAGAATTTTTCAAATCTTTCAAAATTTTTTCTCTCTTAGCCTTTGCCTCTTCAATTTTTTTCAATAATGATTCTTTTTCTTTCAATGCATTAGAATGAGAATCATCATCATTATTTAATTCTTTATTGATTTGAACTTTATCATTTTGTAATTGAACGATTTCACGTTCAGTATCATTAATTTTAGTAATTTGATGTTGATCAGTTAATTCTGCTCTTTCTTTCAATGTTGAAAGTTTTTGCTTTGTAGCTTTTTCTTTTGATTCATCAAGTTCTTTATCACTTAAATTTTTTTCTAATTTACCCTTTGATACTGTGACATCATTTGTTGATCTTTGTGAAACACCTAATTCTTTAGTCAATTTATCAATACTAGAGGTTAATGTTTCAATTTCCTTGGAATATGATTCTTCACCACCTAAAACTTCACCTGATTTAGTAGCTTTATCCTTTGCATCTTGTAATTTAATCAAAAGGGCTTCCTTTTCATCATTTAATTTAGCAAGTTTAGTAGATTTTGATTCCTTCTCTTTTTCCAATTCATCTAATTTGGTTTGTTCAGTTCTAATTTCACTCTTCAATTTTTGAATATCAGTTTCAAATTCTTTTAATTTTTCACTTGATTCTACTTGAAGTTTTTCCAATTCTTCTAAATCTTTTGTGGTTTCATCTTGTTGTTTTTGTAAATCTTTAACATCTTGATTTCTTTGCTTGATCTTCTCTTCGGTTTCTTCATAGAATTTTTTCTTTTCATCTTCATGTTTTGAAGCTAATTCTTTTAAATTTAATTCATGTTTAGTATTAGCTTTTGAAATGGATTTTTCAGAAGATTCTTCATTCTTCTTAATGTTTTTTTCAATTGATGAAATTGATTCTTTTAATTTACTAATTTGCACTTCATATTGAGATTCAATGTTTTTCAAAGCTAAAGTGTTTTTTTCGTGTAATGTCTTTAATTTTAATTCATGTTTTTTATTTTTTTCAGAAATCACATCATAAACAGTAGGTTTTGTAGATTTGAGGTTTGAAGAAGTTTTAATTGAAGAATTTTCATCACCATTACCATTATTTGTTGAACGAGAAATTGTTTGGAAAAGACCACCTAAAACAGATTTTTTAGATGGAGTAGCTTGACCTGTAATACCTGAGCTTGTGGATTTTTTTTGATCATCCAAATGAACATTATCTAATTTTGATTCCAATTCTGCAGCATCTTCATTTTCTTTATCTGATTTTTCTTCATCTTTAACTTCTTTATCAAAAGCTGCCTTTTCAGTGATTCCTGATTGTAAATAATCATCTTTTTCGAGTTTGGATTCCAAACCAGCAGCATCTTTTTCCTCCTTATCAGTTTTTTCCTCATTTTTAACTTCTTTATCAAAAGCTGCCTTTTCAGTGGTACCACTTTGCAATTCATCATCTTTATCCAATTTTGATTCTAAATCAACTGCATTTGTTTCCTTTTTATCCAATTTTGTTTCATCCTTAATGTCTTTATTAGTTTTTTTTTCTAAAAAGGGATTTGATTCATCAGGTTTAGTTAATTCTGTATCATCAGTCTTTTCAGTAATACTTGTTTCAGTTGTCCCCGCGGTTATTGGAACTTCATTAGCATATGCCTTTTTATTTGGAGATTGGAATTCTTTTAATGGTTTTTCCTCAGCTTCCTCTTCAGCCAAAATCTCATCAGCTTCTGATTGAGCTAATTCTTCATCTTTTTTATCCTTTGGTAGCTCCAATTCTTTACTTTTGGTTTTGGATAATGCATTGGCAGTTTCAGATGTCTCTTTATCATCAGACTTCAATTCTTTAATCGATTCAGCCTTTTCTTCTTTTTTACTAGTGTATAATTCATCATCTTCATTGGCATCAGATAATGGTTCGACAATTTCGTCATCATCTTTTTTCTCAGTAGAAGTATTAATATCTTTAGCCTTTTTAGCCTTTTCAATCTCTTCTCTTTTAGCTTTTAATTGAGCTTCAGCATCTTCTTGAGCCTTTTTGGCCTCTTCTGCCTTTTTAGCAGCTGCTTTCTTCTTTTTTTCCAATTCAGCTTTTCTTAAACCTTCTTCAGCTTTTAATCTTTCTTGTGCTTCTTCAGCAGCTCTAACTTCAGCTTCATGTTGTTCTTTTAAAAGGTTTAATTTTTCCTCTTTTTTAGTTAATAGTTCCAATTGTTTCTTATTCTTCTCTTCGACTTTATTGAACAATTTAGAAGGGAAACTAATTTGATTATGTTTAGAATGTTCACTTGGTTTAATTTTTTCAGTTTTTCTTGAAGAGCCAGTAGTTGATCTAAATGGAGATCTATAAGTAGAACTTGAAGAGTCTAAAGTCTGAACATCATCATTGTTGTCTTTAGTCTTTGTTGAAGATTTGGAGATGGCATAAGATAAGATGGATTTGTTATCATCTTCTTTATCAGCTGGCTCATAAAGAGCAGCAAATGGATCTGGACGAGGCATTGTTTAGTTAATTGTAATTCAAATTAGATTTCAATTGATTTGTTGGCTTGATGGGATGTATTTATCCTTTCTGTCTAGTCACACAAGTTTTAGTCGAGGATTGCGACTTTAGGGGGGGATAATATATTTTTATGGGGCCAATTGAACAACTTTAATATATGGTCAATTGTAAACAGGGAACAATTATTTGAAACTTTATCTAGACTTTAGCCAGTTATAGAATATAATCCCTTGTTGGTGAAGATTTAGATAAAAGGCTAAACAGCTTTTACTTTTCGAGAGTATTATAACCATTATCAATATGAAATTGTGGTGCCAATTGGAATTTCACTTGAAGGGGAAACATGAGATTACCGAATTGGGCGCTGATAACTCGCAGGTGATTTTCGTGTTTTGGGTTAGGCAGAGGCTAGGCAGAGGTCCTTCTAAAGGTTTAGGCAGAGCTATCATTTTCTAGACAGAAACCTGTCAAAAGACAGTCTTTCGCGACTCACTTTGTTCACCTGAAGAAAAACAAGTGTATCACCATAAGCTCTTGTACATATATTGTTTGGTAGCATAAACATAATGTCTGACACATATTTAACATCACTCGGTGTTGGAATCTCTACTCTATTGATCCTTGGTACCGTTTACTACTTAAGATCAAATGGATCCAGTACAAAGAAATCGAAAAAATCCAAGACTCAGAAAAAATTGAGTATAACTGAACAATACCAACAATCAATTAAAGAGATTGAAGGAAATGTGTCAAAGACTATTGAGCCAGGCGTGGAGCAATATTACTCTGGGTTTACAGAGTTACCATCAGAGGATAGATTATACAAATTCAATTATTATCAAGAGACGCTATTGAAAGAATTGATTAAATTGGATGGGTTGGATTTAACAATAATTGAAGATCAAGAAATCAAGGCACATTTAAAACTTGAGAGAAAACAGTTGATTAAACACATTCAGGGTTTACAGAAGGGACTGGATGCTTTCAAGAAGGAGAATATCGATGAATTCCCAAGGGATTGATCCAATTGTCTAGTAATGAATTTGTATTTTGATTTGGCTTTCGTAGTTTGATGATCCACTTGTCCCATATAATACTTTATCATGTTCAGCCTCGCATGACACCTTTTGATAGTTGAGCGTTTTACGGTTTAGCCTAGCCCTTTGATCTGGAATAACCTTAACGATTCAGCCAATGGAGCCCCTTCCGAGTTAATAGAGTAAATAAAATGGCTGAGATAATAGCCTAGTGATTTATATATTTAGTGTACCCACTATACCCTGGCTAGATCTTTAAATTCTCACGTCCCGGATGTGCGTCCCGTACAGAATGCTTTATTTTTTATAGCGCAACTAATATCCTCACAGCAACAACAAGCTAATAAGAAACAATCAGGCAACGAAACAGAACCACTGTTTAGCTATAATGAACTAATGTTATCTCTTGTTATACATTGTTTCTTTATATCTACCACTCCCTAATTAATCCACCAGTTTCTTCACGTTCTTCTTCAGCAATAATTCGCTGTACTTTTCTTTCCCTTTCAGGCGCCTGGAATCTCAACCCGCGTGATATCAAAATATGTCAACATCTTCTGGACACATTAAAGATGGAAAATTATTCCACATATGATCACTTGTATAAATAAACCCATATTTCCCTTATTTCTACCGCCGTGTTGATTTTCTGAACAACATGAAGATATAAACAATGTCGCATACAAATCACTCTGATGAAGAGTCCATCAACTCGCAACAGGGCAATCTGGCCCCACAAGCCTATGTGCCAGAAGAGAATCAAGACGCTGTGTCTGAACTGAGCTCTTTTGCCTCAAGAACAACTACAAATAACAATGTTAGATTGGTTCCTAGTGAAACTGTCAAATCTTTACACGATATGGGTGTTCCAAGTGATGCCCCAATCCCAGATGTCAACGCTCCACAAGGTGTCAGAAACGCAATCTTCCCAGAAGAATACACATTAGAAACATCAACTGGGTTGGTCCCAGTATCTACATTACACTCTATTGGTAGAGCTCAATCACAAACTTCTAGAACAAGAACTGCACATTTAACAAGAAGATCAACACAAGAACAGCAAACACCAGATGATGAATCAAGTTCAAATACAAATGTTGAACAAAAACAATATGAAGGTGAAGGTGAAGGTGAAGGATCTGCTGATATTGATCCAGAAATTGAATTTGTCACGTTTGTTACAAATGATCCAGAAAATCCTCATAATTGGCCAGTGCTATTAAGATGGTTTTATACAATTGTTCTATCCACAGTGGTTATTAGTGTTGCCTTTGGTTCATCATGTGTCACTGGTGGGTTAGGTTTGGTTTCTGATAAATATCATGTTTCATTTGAAGTTTCAGTTTTAACTTGTTCACTTATGGTTTTAGGTTTCTCTGTGGGTCCATTACTTTGGTCTCCATTATCTGAACAAATTGGTAGACAACCAGTTTATTTCATCTCTTTATTACTTTATACAATCTTCAATATTCCTTGTGCATTGGCTAAAAACATTGGTACAGTACTTGTGTGTAGATTCCTTTGTGGTGTCTGGGCAAGTTCTGGATTATGTCTTGTTGGTGGTTCAATTGCTGATTTATTCCCAACAAAAGATAGAGGTTTAGCAATTTCATTTTTCAGTTGGTGTCCATATTCTGGTCCTGTTTTCGGTCCTTTAATTTGTGGTTGGATTAATGTTAAGACTGAAAGATTAGATTTAATCTTTTGGGTTAATATGGGGTTTGCAGGGTTTTGTTGGATAACTGGTTCTTTAGTTCCTGAAACTTATGCACCTGTTATCCTTGCAAGAAAAGCTAAAAGATTGAGAAAAGAAACTGGTAATCCAAAAATCATGACTGAACAAGAAGCTCAAGGTTTATCTATAAAGGAAATCATTAGTTCATGTCTTATTAGACCTTTATTCTTCACATTTACTGAACCGGTTTTGGATTTAATCTGTTTCTATGTCTGTTTGATTTATTCTTTACTTTATGCATTCTTCTTTGCATATCCAGTCATCTTTAGTGAATTATACGATTATAACGATGGTTATATTGGATTAATGTTGATTCCATTGTTAATTGGTGCATGTATGGCTCTTGGTGTTACTCCATTTTTTGAAGCTAGATATTCAAGAAATGCTGCAAAGAGAAAAATGACTCCAGAAGATAGATTAGAAGGTGCTATGCTTGGTGCTCCATTTGCTGCTATTGCTCTTTGGATATTGGGTGCTACTGCTTATCATCATATCATTTGGGTTGGTCCTGCTTCAAGTGGTATCGCTTTTGGATTTGGTATGGTTTTAATTTATTATTCATTAAATAATTATATCATTGATTGTTATGCAGTTTATGCATCTTCAGCTTTAGCTACAAAAGTGTTTTTAAGAAGTGCAGGTGGTGCAGCTTTCCCATTATTTACTACTCAAATGTATCATAAATTAGGTTTACAATGGGCAAGTTGGTTATTAGCTTTCATATGTACAGCTATGATTTTGATTCCATTTGCATTCTATTATTATGGTAAAAGATTAAGAGGTGCTTTATCTAAAACAAATTATTCATTAGATGTTGAATAATTTTCAACAACAATAATATAATACCAAATCATACATACATACACACTATAATTTATACAACACATGTCATATACAAAACTTTTTGCATACTATTAATAACCTAGAGGAGGTATTGATAGAACTATATAATCATTTAATTTAATTAAACGTTTTAATAATAATACATCCATTTTTGTAGTCTATACAATTACCAGGGCTATAATTAAGAATCCGATTCTTCCCTTGTACCATTATTTAAATTGAAAAGGGCAGTTCTAACACGTTCTCTAAGATCAATATTTTCACTATCTAATAAATCAGAAAGAATTTTGGTGAAACCCATCTTATTCAATAATATAGCTCTTTTACATGGATTTTGTTCACTAGTATTAGTACCCATGGTACTTGTAGATGACCTAGTATTAACATTCAGTGCACCACCACGATTATTAATTCTTGATGTGTTTGGTCTTAATCTTGATGATGTTGGATCAGCATCACCTTCATCATCACCACCTTCATCAAAATTTTCTTCATCTTCTTCATCTTCTTCTTCTTCATCTTCTTCAAGCATAACATCATCATCTGCAAAAAAATTTGTTGATTGTGGTGGTAAATAATCACGATTTCTAAATGATGATAACCCACCGCCAGTACCACTAGCTATCTCTGAGAAATTTTCAATCCATGTTAAATTTATAACTAACCAAATACATGCAATTTTAACATCATTACTTTCAGAGACTGATAATAAATCTCTGATTTGTTCTAATAATGGTTTATTACTTATGATCAATTCTCTTTTGACCTCACTTATAGCTGCAATGTGAACAATTATGAAAACAATTCCTTCCAATATACCATCATTTTTAGGATCATTTATAGAAATGGTTAAAAGCTTATCATGTAAAAATTTTAAAAAATCATATTCATCATCTCCCTTATCAGTGAAAAATTTCAAAACTTTATTAACATGAAATTTAGAATTACATGTTAAATTTCTTAATACTGTAACAGCTTGTTCCTGAATTCCTAAATTTTCATCATTGACAAAATTAAAAATATTTGCCATGCCAATTTTTTCAATAGATTGATCTCTTATAGTGGTGGATTCATTATAAATAATATGACGGATCACCCATAGACAATTGGCTTTAATTGAATTATGATTTGTTGTTAACACAAGATCTGATACTATATCAATCAAATTATTATCTAATAAATCATTTCTCAGTGGACTAAAATCAAGTACCAAATTAGATATTATGGATAACAAAACTGTTTTCAAGAGTACTTCTGCCTTCACTATAACCGGATTTTTATGTTTAACATTTTTTAGTGAATCTTCAGATATTTTTAAGATTTTCAACATGTAATCCACAATGTTTGTTTCATATAAATATGATCTCAATATGGAAACACTTCTAGATAGTGAACGTAACAAATAACAAGTTGAAACTGTTAAATGATTTGAAGCAATGACTAATTGTTCAATGTCTTTATCATCTGTTTCATCTAGCACTTCGTTGTTTAAATATGCTGTAAGATTTTTATAATGGAATGCCAATATCTTATGAATTGTTTCAGAAAGATCATGTTTAATGATCAAGTTTCTATTGTTTTCACTATTTGAAGTTATAGAACTCAAAATTAAAAATAAATCTGATAAATTATCAAGTTTCAATAGCGATAATGTACCTAAATCTTGTGTTTTAAATCCTGTGATTATTTCACAAAAATTTTTGATTATATTGCAATTTAAAAGGTAGTCATTAACAAATTCAAAATTTAAGCATAGCTTTGACAATATGTAAAATGGATTAAATCTTCTTGACAATCTCAATTCACTTTTAAAGACAATCAAGTTCTTTGAATCATCCAAATCGATTAATTTGATCAAATAAGGTAAGAATTTACGAACATTTTTATTCTTCTCCATTTCTGATAATGTAGAATTCAATGAAAAATTGATCAATAGAGATATGGCTGATAATTTCAACTCATAATCATTTGATTTCAATAAAGATGTAATGGTGAAATATATGTTCTTGTTGAAACTTTTATCAATCTCATTCTTCTTGTTCATTGCCTCTATATCATCTTGAGGTATTTCATTGGATGAAAACGTTCTCATTGACGATTCCTGGTCGTAATATAACAAATGTGCTAATGAATAGAGTAATGGACCTGTCAAATTAGAATATAACACCAATGGTGCAGGGTTTGGAACAATAAGACTATCGAAACATTCATTGTATGATCTCTTTTTGCTGTATCTTGATAGAAGGTAGCTTGTTGGTTTGTTGAGCACCAGTTCGAGTAGTCTCATTGTTGGTTTGATAAGATTTTTCAATGCTAATGGATTCAAGTGTGGAATCAATGTAAATATATTGTATAATAGTTCATTTTCTTTGAAAACTTTGTAGTTATCCGAGGTATCAACTTCTAGTTTGCTCGATAGTAATTCTTTAAACAGAGATCCTTCAGCACTGTTCAATTCCAAATTCAGATCGTGTTTCAAAGAAAGGATATTTGAGATAAGCTTGAATACTATTGATAAGATACCATTGTCATTACCAAAATTATTCGCAATAACCATCAGCTTATTCACAATATTGTGCTGAGTTATCAATTTTGGCAAGGCGACAGGCAAATATGCCAAAGATGATATAATTATGAGTAAATGATGTAGCACCAAAATATCCGTCTCCTCCTTACCCACATATCTATCAAGCAAGTCGAAAAGTTCGCCAGAATCCGATGAGTTTAGCAAAAGTAACTTTTCATCCTCATCACCAATGATAGATAATCTAATCTCTCTTAATGAAGCTTCTCGTTCTTTTGGGGGTTTCTTTTGAAAGTTGCTGAGAAGCGATGGGTTTACAGACATGATTTCGAGCAGCTGGTTGTCTAGTGGACCAAAGGTTTCAACAGATCACTAAAGCACCGGACCAGCCTTCTCTATAGCTCTGGAAAAGACAGCTTTCGTTAGTTATAACTACCACTAAGCGCCCTGCTATCATCCTGATCATTTGTAGAACGTCAAAGTGGCACATTTTACCGGAATTCGCGATTCGCGAACACTTCAGATTTCACCAGCCATATCTCATAATTAGCCACAGTTGGTGCTGTTGTGGCTAGTGTCTTATGCGGGCTTTGAAGGGCTTTGAAGACCCGCGAATTCTCCAGCCATTCGAGGCTCGTTGATTGAAAATTACTATGCGAGCTCACGTGAAATGGTGGATCATACAGGCCTCGAGCGTTGTGGCTAATGGATCCGATACAGCATGAAAAAAAAAGATATGTAATGTAGATACTTGTTGACTTGATAACTTTATAGTTCACAAATCGCTAGTGGAAGGATATCACCAACATGTCTTCTATCGCTGGTTCTGTTAATAGTGTTGACGCGCCATCGGCCGCCAACTTGTCAGCCACTACAATCAGCTCTCCATTTGGGTTACCAAAAGATCCACACGCTTTGAAAGGTACTGTTTATACCACTCCAGCTACTTTGATCAACTCTTCAATTTATGCTAACGCTTCCAAGATCTTTACTTACAAGTCTATTGGTCATGAAAATGCGTTGGATATCTCATTGAAATTATGGTCGGTTTTACAAAGAAAGAACGCTAACGGTGCTGTCCCAAACTTGTCAAACTTTGAAGTTAGATCAGGTGCTTCAAATGCCATCTTGGGTTACCTTTCAGCTGCATCTCAAGGTAAAATTGGGGAAAATGTCTACCCTGTCGTTGCCTCTGGTTCTGCTTTGCCATTTATGCAAGCACAACTTGCCAAATTCAATGGCTCAAGCTTACCATTGTCTTTCCAAATTGCCGCTTTAGACTACGATTCAGAAGCTAGTGCCTTGGTTCCAAATTATGTCACTCCTTTGAGTGTTGCTAGTGCCTTGAACTATACCGTCTTTACTCCATTGTCTGCCTCTGAAGCTCAACCATTAGCCTTGTTGTCCAATGCTTTTGCTAATGTCTCCCCATCAATCAATTTATATGACGGTCCTACTTACTTAAAAGAGTCCTCAAGAATTGACAATGTCTTGAACTTGGAAACTTTAGGTTCAACTTATGAACAATTGGTTAAAGCTTCCACTGAATGGGAACAATTACCAGTTGTTAAAAGACCTGCTGCTGCCTTAGCATCTTTGAACTCATTATTGTCCACCAACTACAAGCCATTTGAATTTTACGGCCATCAAGATGCCACTCATGTATTTGTCATCTATGGTTCCGTTGAGTCTGAATTGTTTGCTAAAGAAGTCACCAAATTGACCAACTCTGATGTTAAAGTTGGTGTCATCGCTGTCAGAATTCCATTGCCATTTGACTCTGAAGAATTCATCAGCACTATTCCAAAATCAACTCAATCATTAGTCGTCATTGGCCAATCATTAGACAACAAATCTTCATTATTGAAGACTAACGTTGCAGCTACTGTTTCCTAAACGGATTGGCCAAGTCATTGAAAATTGCTGAATTCATCTATTCACCAACATTTATCTGGTCAGCTATCGCTGTTGAACAAATTATCTCATCATTTGTTGTCTTACCAACAAAGGAAATTACTGAAGTTCAAGCCGCTGAACCTTCATCAACTCCATATGGTGATTTCATCTTTTGGTCTTCTGATAATGATAAATTCATTGATGTTGCATCAAGATTAGCTCACAATTTCTCCTTGGACCAAGATTCAATTGTGAAATTCAGAAGTAAATTCGATAATGAAATTGCAGGTGGTGTTTATCAAGCTCAAATTTCGGCGAAGGCTAATTCAACTGATTCAACTATTGGTGCTGTTGATGCTGCTGACTTGATTGTTGTTGAAAACGTTGCCCTTTTGAAAAACTTAAACGTTGTCAAGACTGTTAAATCAAAAGGCACTATTGTCTTGGTTCACCAAGATTTACCAAAAGATTTAAAAGCTTTTGCTGAAGGTTTACCAGTACAGTTCCGTCGTAACATTGCCAAGAATGAAAACAATGTTGTTGTTGTCGATTTGGCTACTATTGGTGAACATGCTCAAACTCAAGGTCGTACAGGTATTATTGCAATTCAATCCATTTTCTGGAAATTTGCGGCTCCTCAATTAGATATCAACGATATTGTTAGAAGAATTTGGCATTCATCTGGTTCAGATATTGAATTATTAGCAGCAGTTATTACTACTGTTGTTACCGAAGTTTTCGAAAAGGGTATTAAAGAGATTTTATTTGATCCAAAATGGGCTGAATTACCAATCGAGGAAAACGAAGTCACTTTACCAATTTTCCCAACTGAATCATCATTTGAACCAAATCCAAGATCTCATGGTGAAGTTGAACAAGTTGAAAAATCTTCATATGTTGAATTAGCTAAGAAATTAGCATTTGGTGAAGCTTTCAAGACTGAAAATAACTTGAGACCTGATTTACCTGTTCGTAATTTTGTTGTTAAAGTGCAAGAAAATCGTCGTGTTACTCCAGATGATTATTCAAGAAATATTTTCCATATTGAATTTGATGTTACTGGTACTGGATTAACTTATGATATTGGTGAAGCACTTGGTGTTCATGGTCGTAACAATCCAGAAGAAGTTTCAAATTTCTTGAAATTCTATGAATTGGATCCAGATCAATTGGTTCAAGTTCCAAACAAGGATGATACTAATGTTGTTGAATTAAGAACTTGTTTCCAAGCTTTCACTGATAACTTGGATTTGTTAGGTAAACCACCAAAGAGATTTTATGAATCATTGGCACCTTTTGCCACTGATGAAAAAGAGAAGAAACAATTGGAATTATTAGGTTCAGCTGATGGTGCACCAGTCTTGAAGAAATATCAAGATGAAGAATTCTATAGTTATTCAGATATTTTAGAATTATTCCCATCTGCTAAACCAACTTTGGAAGAATTATTAGTTTTGATTCCACCATTAAAGAGAAGAGAATATTCTATTGCATCATCTCAAAAAATGCATCCAAATGCTGTTCATTTATTAATTGTTGTTGTTGATTGGGTTGATAATAGAAAACGTGCAAGATTTGGTCAATGTTCAAGATATTTGTCACAATTATCTATTGGTACTGAATTGGTTGTTTCTGTTAAACCTTCAGTGATGAAATTACCACCATTATCAACTCAACCAATTGTTATGTCAGGTTTAGGTACAGGGTTAGCACCATTCAAGGCATTTGTTGAAGAAAAAATTTGGCAAAAGCAACAAGGTTTGGAAATTGGTTCTGTTTATTTGTACTTAGGTGCTAGACACAGAAAAGAGGAATATTTATATGGTGAATTATGGGAAGCATATAAAGATGCTGGTGTTATCACACATATCGGTGCTGCATTCTCAAGAGATCAACCTGAAAAGATTTATATTCAAGATCGTATTAGACAGACATTACCAGAGTTGAAACAAGCTGTTATTAAAGAAAATGGTAGTTTCTATTTATGTGGTCCAACATGGCCAGTTCCAGATATTACTTCTGCCTTGGAAGATATTGTTGCTGAAGAGGCTAAAGAAAGAGGTGTTGAAGTTGACGCAGCTCATGAAGTTGAAGAAATGAAGGAAACTTCACGTTATATTTTGGAAGTTTATTAGATTTATACACAATAGATTATTATACTGATTATAAAAGATGTAGATCTACAATTTTAATTGATAAAATAATGATTATATTGAAAAGATTAAATAAACTAAACAAATTCTTGTTAATATATGTCAAGTCATTGACTTCAAGAGAGAGTTTCACAAATTGGTTCTAAACGTCAGAGGTTTTGGTATAATTTATTATCTTCAAGTATTCTCAGAAGCAGAACTGAAATAGGTTTTTCATCATGTAAAGAACCAAATTGTGAATAGGTCACTCTTAAATACTATTACTTACTTTAATCTTCAAATCAAAGACGTAACCAATGATCTTGGATTTCAAAAAGACTCTTAACTTCAGTTAGTAACTCAATCAACGATTGAAATAGTGATATCAAAATATATTTCAAAGAATAAAATTCAGATGGTGATGCATGTTTTATCCATGGCACATTAATTTTTCACCGGGATAGACTGTGTAGGGTTTCATCAATAAAAAACTTTGAAAATAGAATAACATCTCAGGTAAAGAAAGACATACTGCAAAAAGATTGTTAGTCAATTGATCTTGAGTCGCATAACCAACAAAACACAACTTTCAAATATTATTTCATAAATCATAAACGAAGAATTCCTATAATTTTTTTTGTCCTGCATTTACTTCCTCAGTTAAAATGATAATTTGATATAATCATTTAGAAATAATATTGAAAGTATGCTGTTTCGTGAGATCCTCTGCATACCATTTCTCCATCCATTTCCATTGGACCCATGAGATATAATCACACTTGACTATAGGCTCATGAGATGTCAATAATCTTGATTTGTCTGGTTGTTGAATTGGGTAGAAAAAATTTTTGGCATTGGTTTTTTTATACTGGAAAAAGTTGAAAATTCCAGGGTAAAAAATTCGCGGGCGCGCCGCCTATAATAACGAGATGGTTTGAATTAGGGCATTAAATGAAGATATTTCGAGTTAATATTCGAATAATAGGGAGGCTTGAAACAATTATGCCTTACAAAATTATCATTTGAATGCTACTAATGGTGAAATTCAAAGTTACTACCGTTTTCTACAGTTTTTTTTTTAGTTTTCTCGTTAAATGTACATTTAAATAACTAATTCCCCTAATTTATATGATAAGTTTAAGCATCAAAAGAAATAGCTTATTCAGAAGCAGTAGCACGGGTGTAGATCAATTG